>CM063172.1:88236135-88728635 GCA_031835075.1 Saguinus oedipus
TGTGAGGTGGGTTTCCTGAATACAGCACACCGATGGGTTTTGTTTTTTTATCCAATTTGCCAGTCTGTGTCTTTTGATTGGTGCATTTAGCCCATTTACATTTAGGGTTAATGTTGGTATGTGTGAATTTGAGACTGCCATTTTGATGCTAGCTGGCTGTTTTGCACATTGGTTCATGTAGATTCTTCATTTTGTTGATGCTCTTTAGCATTTGGTGTGCTTTTAGGATTGCTGGTACAGGTTGTTTCTTTCTATGTGTAGTGCCTCTTTCAGGAGCTCTTGTAAAGCAGGCCTAGTGGTTACAAAATCTCTGAGTACTTGCTTGTTTGCAAAGGATTTTATTTTTCCTTCACTTATGAAGCTCAGTTTGGCTGGATATGAAATTCTGGGTTGAAAGTTCTTTTCTTTAAGGATGTTGAATATTGGCCCCCACTCTCTTCTGGCTTGTAGAGTCTCTGCCAAGAGATCTGCTGTGAGTCCGATGGGCTTCCCTTTGTGGGTGACCCGACCTTTCTCTCTGGCTGCCCTTAGTATTTTCTCCTTCATTTCAACCCTGGTGAATCTGACGATTATGTGCCTTGGGGTTGCTCTTCTTGCGAAGTATCTTTGTGGTGTTCTCTGTATTTCCTGGAGTTGAGTATTGACCTGTCTTGCTAGGTTGAAGAAATTTTCCTGGATAATATCCTGAAGAGTGTTTTCCAGCTTGGATTCATTCTCTTCATCACAATCTGGTACACCTATCAAACGTAGGTTGGGTCTCTTTACATAGTCCCACATTTCTTGCAGATTTTGTTCATTCCTTTTTGCGCTTTTTTCTTTAATCTTGGTTTCTCGTTTTATTTCATTGAGTTGATCTTTGATTTCTGATATTCTTTCTTCTGCTTGGTCAGTTCGGCTGTTGAAACTTGTGCATGCTTCGTGAAGTTCTCGTGTTGTGTTTTTCAGCTCCTTCAATTCATTCATATTCCTCTCTAAGTTGTCCATTCTTGTTATAATTTCCTTGAATCTTTTTTCAAGGTTCTTAGTTTCTTTGCACTGATTTAGAACATGTTCTTTTAGCTCACTGAAGTTTCTCATTATCCACTTTCTGAAGTCTGATTCCATCATTTCGTCACACTCATTCTCTGTCCAGCTTTGTTTTCTTGCTGGTGAGGAGTTTTGGTCCTTTTTAGGAGGTGAGGTGTTTTGGTTTCAGGTGTTTTCCTCCTTTTTGCGCTGGTTTCTTCCCATCTTTATGGGTTTATCCACCTGTCATCTTAGTAGTTGCTGATTTTTCAATTGGGTCTCTGTGTGGACACCCAGATTGTTGATGATGAGGTATTTCTGTTACTTAGTTTTCCTTCTAATGGTCTAGCCCCTCTATGAGTGCTGAGGTCCACTCCAGGCCCTGCTTATCTGGGGTATACCTGTAGCAGCTGCAGAACAGTGAGGGATGCTACCAGTTTCTTCTTCTGCTATGTTTGTTTCAGAATGATGCCCCCCAAATGTCAGTCTGATTATTCATTTTTGGGGGTGACTCTTTGGATATACAGGGGTCAGGGAGCTGCTTGAGGAGACGGTCTGTGCTTTATAGGAGCTCCAGTGCTGAGCTGTGAGCTCCGTTGTTCATTCAGGGTTGTTGGGAGGATGTGTTTATGTCTGCTGCAACAGAACTCATAAAACCCCCCCTTTTTTTCCCCCTTAGATGCTCTGTCTCAGTGAGTTGGGGCTTTCTTTATGAATATCTGTTGCACTGTCCTGCCCAGCTAGGAGGCAGTCTATTCACTATTCGCCTGCCGGGGCTCCGCCCTGCTAGCGCGAGTCCACCCTGTTGCTGCTGGGCTCCGTTCTGCTGTGGCGTGCTCCGCCCTGCTGGCGTAGTCTCTCTGTTATGGCAGGTTGCCTCGGCAACAGCAGGCTGCATCAGCCCTGGGCGGTACTTCAGTAGGGGCGGATTGCGTCCGTAGTGGCGGACGTCCCTCCCCCACCGGGCTGCACCATCCTAGATGCAGGCAGCAAAACTCTCAGCCCTGAGCACCTCCAATCGCCGCCCTGCTTGTCCCCGTGAGGGTGGGACCTGCCGAGCCCGGTCACCCAGCTCCCTGCCTCAGAGTCCATCCTCTCTCTCTCTCTCTTCCTCTCCCCACACTGAATGGTTGACTCTCTCACTGGCGCCCCAGTAGCCTGCTGATAGGGCACTGGGATCCGTGCGATCTCCTGTGCCGCTGCCCACTGCACTGGCTCAGATCATGTTTCCCAGGAATCTCCTGGTCTGGCTCATTGTCCAAGTCCTGTTTAATCAGATGGACATGCCAATCTGCCCTTCCAAATCTCAGATTGCCGGTTTAACAGGGCACCCAGACTAGTGAGCTTTGTGCCCGGCGCCGCTGCGCTGTGGCGCTGGTCGAACCAGCCACGCAAGGCGGCTGTGCTAGCGTCCCATGTCTCTCCCACACCTGAGACTTTCAACATTCTGTGGGCAAAAAAGGTCCGTCCAAGAATGTGGTTAGGACTCACCCTCTGTGCTTTCACTGAGAGCTGCAATCCTGAGTCACCTCTATGACGCCATCTTGGAAGCCTCGAGAAAAATTATTTTAAAAGATTTTACATTTATTCGCATTTACTATTTGCAGCATTTTTCATTCTTTATTATAGATTTAGTTTTTATCATTTTTTTTTTCTGCCTGAGCATTTCTTTTAACATGTTTTTTGTATATAACTGATGACAACAAATTCTTTTCAGCTGTTTATTTTTTTTCTTTTGGTCTGAAAAAATCTTAATTAGGTTTTCATTTTCTAAGATAATTTTACTTACTATAGAATTCTAGGCTTACAATTTTCTTCAGTTCTTTGAAGATGTTATACCATTGTGTTCTGCTTGTTTACTTCTTGACAAAAAGTCTGCTGTTGTTCATATCTTTTTCCCTTTGTTTCTAATGTGTTTTCCCCTTCCTCTGGCTGATTGTAAGATTTTTAAAAACTACTGATTTTCAGTAATTTGTGCATGATGCGCAGTTGTGCAGTTTTCTTTCATTACACTTTTTGGATTTTTGAGTTTATAGGCTTTATCAAATATGGAAATTTTTCAGCGATTATTTCTTTAAATAATAATCGTTTTTGTCCCTCTCTCCTAACTTTTCATTTCTGAGACTCTGATGGACAAATGCTAGACCACCTGGTATTATTTTACAGGTCACTGATATTCTGCTCTTTATTTGGGAGGCATCTTTTTAGTTAGTTAATTGTTTTACTTTTCTGAGCTCACTTTGGATAGTTTATATATGCATATATGTCAACTGTTTTTGGATTGACAATTTTTTTCTGCCATTGTATTGGGCCATTAATTCATATATAATCATAGTTGATATATTTTATTAAATTTAAAATATTGCTTTTCTTCATCTTATTTGAGCCATTTTGATTACTTTTTGTATGTTCCATTTTTCTTTCCATCATTTTGATATTTTTTCTGCTTCTTGAAACCAGTTTAATCCCTTTGTAGCATTCTTTTTCAGCTTTCTTAGGGCTTTATTTTCAAGAGAAGCCCCTGGTGTTGAGCTAATTTCAGTACCTTCTGGAATGCTACCCAATTTCCTATATTATGAAATCTCTCTACTCTGGCTGGTAGAAATATGTTTATACCCAGCTCTATTTGAGCTCCACTATTTGTTTAGCCTACTGCTTTTCAGGGATTATTTCTCTGGCTTTGGGTAGTTTCCTTTTATGCACTCACAGATCTGTGGTCAGACCGAAAACTCAAGGGTATTTTTCTATAGATCTTTGAAGTTTTTTTCCGTGTGCAGCTTCTCTTCTTCAGCACTCTTTTCTGCAAATTCTTGCTATCTTGGTTTTTTAAAATTCTAATCTCAAATTTAGGAAGACTGCCAGGCTCTGTTTGGATTTCCCCAGTTAGCTTTGTAGACTGGAAACTATTTCTAGGCAGCAAACTAGAGTACTTGTAGAGTTTATCTCATTTATTTATCTTCTCTGGGGGATCACCATCCTGTGCTGCCTTAACCAATGTCTTAAAACAATTGTGTCACATGAACCTCTATCATGGCCAGTAATAGGAGTCTGCAGCTGGGCACAATTTGATTCTACTGAAGTTTGTCATGTTATTTGTTAACTCTTATTTGCTGTGTAAATTTATATTTAGGAGCCAGTGTAAAGTAATGGAAAGAATCAGGACATGGAGACAGACAATCAGTATCAAATCATAGCTCTATTTATATATGTATTAATTAAATCATTTAATTCATAACTCTATTATTTTATTTTATAATGTTTATTGAATGTCTACTTTGTTCTCGGTACTGTGCAACATTCTAGTCTTAGTTTGCCATCTATAGTGGAAAGAGGCATTGGTTATACCAATCATCCTAGTCAAGGTCATTGTAAACTAGCCAGCCCTACCCACCAGCCTATTACATATCAGGCACCGTGCTGTATTCTAGCCTTGGTTTATCAGTTTGAGTGAGCCTAGGTAAGATTTTCTGATCCTCGTTGACACCAGATGACTGGGCGCAGTTGAGCCCAGTCCAAACTGTCAACCTGCAGGAGTGAGAGCTAAATTGATGTTTTTTGTTTAAGACACTACTTCACTTCTTTAGGGTGATTTGTTCGCAGCAAAAGCTGCCTGATATACTCTATAAGATTGTGGTGAGACTGAAAAATAATATACATGAAGTTCCTAGCACATTGCTCTGTATGTGATAGGTGCTTGATAGGTGTTTAATATTCCTATTTTTATCATCATTGTCATCAGATATTAATACATCAGACTAGTGAATAGAAATTATTTGAGACCTCTGAATACTTTCCTGATTCTAAATTCTCCACCTGAGGTGTTTCAATTATACAGTTGATAGATATACATATCACATACACATATACGGGTATGTTCACAACTATACACACATATTAGCAACTATTAAATACAACTGATATGATAGTTTATTGCTGTATAATTTGATTGTGAAATAGGATGGTCTGCTATAAGTATTATATTTTCTACATGTGAATACAAGTTTTTCAGAAGTTTTTTTTCTTTTCTTTTCTTTACTTTCCTTTTTTTTTTTTGAGACTGTTACTTTCTTGTTGCCCAGGCTGGAATGCAATGGCACGATCTCAGCTCACTACAACCTCCACCTCCCAAATTCAAGCAATTCTTTTGCCTCAGCCTTCCAAGTAGCTAGGATTACAGGCATGCACCCCCATATCTGGCTAACTTTTTATTTTTAGTAGAGATGGTGTTTCTCATTGGTCAGGCTGGTTTTGAACTCCCAGCCTCAGATGATCCACCAACCTCAACCTCCCAAAGTGCTGGGATTGCAGGTGTGAGCCACTGCGCCTGACCAGGAGTTTCGAACACTAAATTGCACGAAGTATTAAAACTGTATTAGTCAAGTATAATTTAACCATGATGATCTAGAAGGCCCTGAAGGCTCTTTTCTCATTCGAGATTATCATTACAAATATTAACTGTCATTGTGTGGTATATCTGTGAATACATTGTTTAGTGATGTTTTTGATCAACTGAATTGAAGATAAGTTAGCTATACAGTTGTGCACAATTATTTTTGAGTAAATAAGTTTTAATATTAAGGTTATATGTCTTTTTCTTAGGGATAGTTTCCCTGACATATCCAACTAAATTATATGTTTCATTTATACACTCTTATTGCATACTATATTTGTTCTTTGTATCATAAATCATATTGTAGTTGAATAATTATTTATGTAACTGTTTAACATTAAGCTCTCCTATTCTACTGTAAATGACACAACTGTAGGGACTTTATATATCTATTTCAGCATTTATTCCTGTCATCTAAATGCAGTGCCTGGCACTTAGTAACTATTTGGTATATATTTTTTGGCTAGATAAATAAGAGGTCATACAGGTTAAGAACTGAGAAATGTCACTTGAATTTAATAACAAAGAAGTCATTAACAAACCTGATGACAGCAATTTCAATGAATTAATGGGAAAAGACATGAGACCACAGGTAAGTAAAGACTGCAAAAAAGCACTGAGGAATCAGAAGGAAAACCAAAGTCAAAGTTACTCGTTTTATCTCAAAATGATAAAATCCTTGTCTGCTTTATTATATTTTTATTTTAATTAAAAATTTAAAGTGTCAGGCAAAAAATTACAAAATTATTTTATTAAATTGACAAAATTATTTTATTAAATTAACATGCCTGTGAGAATCAACACACAGAGGACTTTTATAAGTGTCAGGTTCTCTTGTGATATTAACCTCTTTCAGATTTGCTTGGACACTTGTTTTGAGTTCTCCAGAGTTTAACAGCCAAGAGGACATACACATAATAGAATAAGGCAATATGTTCAATTTGGTTACTATGAGCAAACTGAAGATGCTCCATAGAAACTGTCATTTGGATATTTGAATAAAACTCCCATTTAAAATTGGGTGAAGATTTTTCTTTCAGGATCCTGTATGTACATTTTATTTTTTTCTGTCCTGACAGAAAGGATACTTCTTTGTATGTTTATTCTCTGCCTTTATAGGTGATTTTATTATTTTGAGTATCTGTTTTAACCATTATGTGAAGTTAAGGACAAAAATTGAATGACCTTTAGTTTCAGTGCCATAAAGATTTCAAAAGAAATAGACATTTTCAGTTCAAGAAAGGTGTGTCAGATGAACAGGTGTCACTGTAGGTTAATGAGTTGGCTTTCACCACCAGCCACCTGGACTGTAATTTGGGTTGGGTCACACATGTGCATGAAGTTGGCCATTTTAATGATGGCTCTCTTGGAACTGTCTCTATATTAGAAAGCCATCAGACAAACAGTCCACTCTGAACCTTATCATCAGTCTCCTAAAAAAAGATTGGGACTGAAATGGCAAGAAAATTAAAGCCCAGGTCTTTCGGTAGACAGTTGGCAGGGACACAATTTTCTTTCTATATAGTGCTTCTCATTAAGCAGCTAATGAGTCCTTAGTGATGATTGAGTGAGTCAACTGAAAGAACAATGATCTAAGTGAGAGGGAGTCCTAGAGACACACATTCAGAAAAAAAGAAAAGGACCAAGCTAAAAACAGAAGTAAATTACATCTTCAGTTAACAAACATGGCCATGTATGGTGTTTATAAGCATAGAAGAGACTGATCAGTGTAATCTAAGAAGGGCACAGGATTGAGGTATGACCTTCTCCAGAAAACGAACAGAATTTCTTTAAATCATCAGAGATCTTGCAAAAGGCATGTGGTAAACTGTTCATCCATTCTCTTCCTTCGATTCTTTTTATGTGACATTCACTTGTTATTTATGACAGTGCTTAAGGAAGCCATCTGGTAAAGTTAATGGTAAACCACCTGCTCCTCTCTCTTTTATATTGAGTACTTAGTCATTATATTACCTTTCACACAACCCTTGGCTCATGGATAAATTCCACAGACTACCTTCTTTATGAGGGCAGAATGAAGTAGGCCACAGGCTGAAGTCCTGAAATTACCTTTATTGGTATTTAACTGTGGGCTCTCTTCTCATCTAACATCCTGCTGCTAGGCATGGCAGAGAGTGGCAGCACATCAGAAGCTATGGTAACATCTCTAGCAGTAAATCTTGATCACATTTATGCGTCTTATATTTCTGTCATTACTGTATTTCCAAATTATCCTTTTCACAGGGCCATTTTATTACTCCCTGTGAGTTGCCAAAGTTCTGTGACTTCATCTGTCAGAGCCAAAAAAGGCATTATGCTATTCTATTGGTCTTACCATCTTCTAGAAAACAATAAGGGCGTTTAGTTAAATGCGTTCATTGTGCCAGCAAGACAGGAGTTGGGCATGTCTTCTAGTACAGACTTAAGTCTAACTAGAGAGGGTTTTGGCCTCCTCTATTCTCTCTGAGGCCCAGCTTTGGAATTGATTTCCCCTGCTGTAGAGCATACATTTGGTGAATTTTATATCTAGACATTAAATTCTTCTTAGGCTTCCTTGTGTATACTTTCAAAATGTTAAGTAGTTATAAATTTTTGTTTCACCCTTTAAAAAGTGGCCCAGGATTGAAGTGATGAGATGAAACTGCTACAAACTAAAGAAAAAGTTATGACAATTTCAGGTATCTTGGAAACTTTAAGCCATTGAAATATTTATAGAATATTTCCACAGATAAGGAGAACTGCTTAGTTGTTTTAGATGGCCTAGGATGGACAAAATAGTTGTAAACAGTTTAAAAAATATTATTGGGAGAAAATTTCTATGTAATTTAAAGCTTATATATATATATATATATATATATATATATATATATATATATAAACATTGCTTTTTAAATATATCAATTGCTATCTTCTTCTGGATTTGCCTTTATGAAATGCCATCTTTTTTATTTAGTTCAGTTATCTGAATATTACTATGATATTGGGGCATTAGTAAAGGAGACTGAGTTACACCAAAATCTGTTCTTTCCCTTTCCCATGAAAATAAAGTTGTGACTGAGTCCAAACCTCTGAACTAGATCATGTTCCTCAGCCTCTCTAGAAGTTAGATGGACAAGTTCTGGTTAATAGAATGTGAGCAGAAGTGATGTGTCTAGGTCTGGAAATTAAAACGTTCAGCAAAACTCATTAAGACTTTTTCTGGATGTGGCAGGGGTCCAGCTTCATTCATATCCCAGCAGATGGGGAAGAAATTAGGTTGTAAAATCTGTCTCTGAATGACTGCTGATAGTGTAGATATTCCACCCATCTGAGCTATTCATTTCAGCTCTGTTACACAGGGAAGAAACTCATTACTGTATTTATTAAGCCATTGTATTTGGATCCTTTTTGTTATAGGAGCTCATCCTCAAATATAACCAACACAGTTGTAACCCTATTTAATCAGAAAATAATATGTGTTTGTTATGTTAAAATTTATGTGTGCTTTTAAATTTCCAGTAGTAAATAGGTTTTGAAATTGTTACTTCTCTAATTGGAACTAGAAACATGAGTGCATATTTTAATATATTTTTTCATATATATGTAATGTAAAGATTTCTCATTTACTATGAAGTGTTGGTGAGGGTATATGCAATCTTGGAATTTTATAGTGTGAAATGTAATTGTTATGATCTTTTTGGAGTTATTCAGTGGTATTTATTGAAAACAAAATATTGTATCACTTTTTGGTTCTACTTCGTGAAATCTGTCTTACAGAAATATTTGTACACATGTAAAAACATGCATGCATGAATTTTAAATACATTTTTGTAATAGAAAAAAACTATAAACAATGTAAGCACCTATCAATTAAGCGATGGCTACATAAATTAGGAAAAATCCACGCTACGAGATTCTTGTTAAGAAACATGAGGAATGTCCTGACATGGGATGATAACTAGGATGTAGTAAGAACAAAAATACTTTGCAGAATAATGTGCAAATTATGACATCATTTAAGTAAAACTGCCTGTGTGTACGCATTGTGTTTCCTAGTGTGTATGTGATCAGAGGAAGAAACCGAGGCTGAGATAATAGTGCTATTTGCCTTTGTATTCCTTCATTTTCTTCAGCATCCAACATATAATGGAAGCCAGATGTTGACCCAGATATAAAGTTTCATCCTTTCTGTTATCCAGTGTGTAATAAGCAGCATCAACATGAATAAATACATCTGCGAGATATACAGGACAGGCATAGGAAGACAGTGCACCAAGATTATTTCTGGCAAGGAAAAGGGGATTTGCAGCATAGATTGGAACGTGCAGGGGAACTATCACTTTTGAATTCAATATACTTCTCTGACTTTTGAATTTTTAAATATATCCCATGTTTCTATGACTCAAATATAGCATATCATTAACAACCAGAAAATATTTAGAGTGTTCGATGAAAATTTATGCACCATACGCGCTTTTTAAGTGTTAGATGCTAATGTTGCTGTGGGATTTATCATCTGAAAACCATGAGCTTCAAAGAAATTAGTCTTAATCCAAAAGGAAGGCTCTGGATCAGAAAGAAATTTAAACAAAAATGGAAAATATGACTTATGCTTTTTAAACAACTTTTGGACATTTTGCGAGAACACTGCAGCTTCCCTGTTGATAAACTTGGGAATAATGAAGAAAGCCTCATGGGATGAAAGAGCTTCTAGGATAAAAGTAGTAACTACAGTTGGGAGATTATTGTTCCAAAGAGAATTGAAGCCAACACCAGGCTGAAAAGCAGGCAAATCCTCTAATGGTGACTTTTGAAAAATAAAGCTCTTTGCAAAAAAGGACAGGGAATACACATTAAACTGTTAGGTTTTCAAATAATGGATACATGAGTAATCTTTAGGATGAATGATAATGGCTTTGAAGAATCTTTTCCAGAAATAAAAGTTAAAGCGTAGTAACATCTTAAACTATTGTTTTAACTACATAAGAATTTTTTTTCTTTACCGAACTTTGTGGTAGTTTTAGATTTTATTCTGCGCAATCTATCAGGCAAACACTTCTAAGACAGCAGAATTCAAAAGTTTAGAAATTCATAAGCATTTATATGAAATATTATTTTAAATATTTGTAAACACTAAGTTAATTGAGATAGTACCTAAATCTTCCTTTTCTCATCTAATAATACTATGGGTGAGTATGTTAAAACAATTCTAAAAAACTAAAATGAAGCTTATACCCAACGGTTATTCCACAGACTAATTTGGAAAATACCAATGCTTAGCATGAATGATTCTGTTCTCCCAAAGCATTCAGTTGAGTAGTGACAATCAACCTGTAGTTTGAAATGTACCAGTACTTAAAAGGAAAACATATTCTTAGGAAAAGCAATCATGCTGTCAAATATATATGCAACATATAATCATGGATCTCTACATGGATTTATGGAAATAAGTGAAATAAATCTTCTTCAAAGGGAAAGAGTATTAATCAAATATTTATAATAAGCAAAGAACTATAAGTAATACTATCAAAATGCCTTGGAGTCACAAAGAAAAGGCTGACAGTCTCCTCTAAGTTTGGTGACATTTAAACAGAGTCTTTAGAAATGTCTAGGATGACTTCTAAATATGGAAAGGGACAGGTGGAGTAAAAACAGTACATGCATATTGCATGCTTAAGTTCTTGAGTAAATACATGCTTAAATACATGGGTAAATTTATCTCATATAAACATAAACATGAGGTTATAACAGGATAATATTTTGAAAATAAGACTTTTTCAGAAAGAATACAAATAAAGTTAATATTAAGTTTTGGGCATATAAATAGGTTCTTGCCAACATACAATAGCTTTGAGAGAATAAAGACTATAAATTCTTTTAATTTTCATTTAATACCAAGTGCTGGGCATGAGAGATGTTATAGCTTCTTTTCACATTGTATAGAAGAGACCATCTTAGCATATTTAAGCTTAGCCATGAGAATGGAATTTGGAAGATGAAGAATATGATGAGGAGGAAAGAAAAGAATGATAACAGATGGGCATTTGAGAGTGAAAGAATAGAGAAGAGAGACAGAGGTTGAGGAAAGAGATATCAGAGTCCCTTCACTGCCCTCCCCATTAACTCACTCAAGCCTGAGCTAGTGAGGGAAGAGTATCTTTGGGCTGCTGGACAAAATATGGAATTCTAAGAACCAGGAAGCTTTTGTCTTATTCTAAAAGGAAATAACTTGTAGGCTGTCTCCAGATCAATTGAGTGGTAGATCCATATTACAAATAAACATGATAGAAGAGTATGATTAGGCAGAAGGAGGTGCTGAGATGCACCTTCCTAGAATATTCTTGATTTCTGTATAAGGTGTAAGTGAGCAGCTATTGAAGTGGGAATAAGTAACTCCACAGTAAAGGCATTAGGCTGTGCCATCTGGGCAGGGATAAAGTTGATGACACAGATATTAGTGTGTGGCTGGGGTCTAAAGCCTGTTGAGGGTCAAGATGAGCCTGAGTCATCTAGAAGGGCTTATGAAGTCAGCAAAGGTCAGCTAGACAATGGGCACTGTCAAGGACATCATGTGGATCTAAGCATCCTTTTTCCCAACTCCTAAAAAGCACCAAGAAAGACACCAACATCCATTGCCAATTTCCTTCTCCTTGCCAGTTGGGAGGCTGATAAAAACATAATCTCTTTCTATTAATGTATCTTTCTTATATAACATATATAAGAAATATATATATATATACACACACACAACATATATGGCATATAAGTATATATACATAACTTATATGGCATATAAGTATATATATGCTGGGCCAGGTGCGGTGGCTCAAGCCTGTAATCCCAGCACTTTGGGAGGCTGAGGCGGGTGGATCACGAGGTCAAGAGATCGAGACCATCCTGGTCAACATGGTGAAACCCCGTCTCTAATAAAAATACAAAAAATTAGCTGGGCATGGTGGCGCGTGCCTATAGTCCCAGCTACTTGGGAGGCTGAGCCAGGAGAATTGCCTGAACCCAGGAGGCGGAGGTTGTGGTGAGCCGAGATCGTGCCATTGCACTCCAGCCTGGGTAACAAGAGCGAAACTCCATCTCAAGAAAAAAATAAAATATAGTATATATATGCATAACATATATATGTTATATAAGTATATATATATGTGTAACATATATGTGTAACATATATACATATGTGTGTGTAATATATATATACTTATATATGGCATATAAGTATATATATGTGTATATATATGGCATATAAGTATATATATGTATTTATACTGTGACATGTGCGATAGGCATTTAGTAAAAAGTTGTTGAATTCAATTCAGCTCATCAGATCCATCTAATAGCTCATCACTGGGATGAAGTGGGTGCACAATATGTATTTCTTATATATCTCAATAGATATGTCTTATAACATATATAAGAAAGATACATCATTATATGTAAGTGTGGGAGATATCAGGCTAAGTATTTGGTCAATGAGATATAAGTGGAATTTGCTGGATGGCAGGTCGGGGGCGGCTTTGTGTAATAATTTTGTGTCTTGATGAGGTCGGAATATGTCTGGGACCATCCCTGACTCTCTCCTTTTTCCTTGAATGTGAACACATGAGTGAAGCGTACATCCACTTTCTTTGGAGCAAGAAACATGAGGATGAAAAGCCAAAAGTTAAGGATGTGGAGTGAAAGCCAGAAAGGGCTTCTTATTCATGTTTTCACTGAGCAGGTAAGTTAACAATAAGAGCTGCTAATCTTTGGATGATTTTGGTAATGCAAAACAAACTTGTTTAGGTCACTAAGCATGTTTTCTATAATTTAGCCTTTTACTTTTTCACCACAAATTTATTTTATTTATTTATTTATTTATTTTTTAATTGTAGGGATGGGGTCTCACTATGTTGCTTAGGGCTAGTCTCAAACTCCTGGCCTCAACGAATCCTCCTGTCTTGGCCTCCCAAAATGCTGGATTACAGGCTATTCACCACAAATTGTGTAGAATGTCCATGTGATAGTTAATGTGAATTTATTGAGGATCCATCTAATAGACAGTTTATAAGATCACATATCTGAAAGATAAACATGTCTACTTGAGTCATCTAAGCCAAGACTTAGTTACCTAAGACTGACTGAAGCAACCAAGTTTAAAATCGAAAAGTTATCATCCCCCTCTATCTTTACTTTGACTTGTAGATGTTTGGAAGTCATAGAAGAGTTTAAAATGGGAGCTTAATATAAAAATAGTATTTAGGAAAATTGCTTTGGAATTTATGGGGAAGGAAGAATGGAAGGGAAATAGAACAGTGAAAATGAAAACTGTTAAGAGGTTAATGCAAACATGTTATGCCATGCAAGGAATATAATTCTTGATACCTGCTAAAAGAATTTAACCTGTAGATCTGGATTTGCCTAACTTTATCAATGTAATAATAGCAGACACAGATGACAAAAAGTAAAGATTTAAGTCTGTTTAAAATGATTTTAATATAGTCAAAGTATTTTCTAATAACTCTTCTAATTAGTCAGAACCACACAACTGTTAAATTTATGTGAAATTGCATATACTGTCTTTATCTCTGTGGTTGCACAATAACTGCTTACTGACTGATGAGCTGAATTGAATTCAACAATTTTTTACTAAATGCCTACTGCATATGTCACATTTACAAATAATTTAAAACATATCTTGCATATAGATACAGCCACCATAACAACCAATTTTTCTGAGGGTAAAGAATATCTTCAGATTTTGTGTTTTATAATTTACATAAACATATATTTGTCAAATTGTGTCTCAATTTTTGCTTCAGAAATGTTAGTGTCTATTCTCATGTTGCAGTATAACCTAATAAATACAAACAGTTGTAACACTACTTACATTTTCCTTTCCTTTTTGATACAGAATTTTTAAATAGAATGACATGGCCTGAAGTTCTCAAGGTTGTGGCTGTATATATAAATGAATTGTCTAAAATAATCTTTTGAGTCTTCTAAACTGTAAGGTACATTTGAAAGTATTATCCATCCTTAGTATGAGGCAAGCACTTCCTTGCCTCTTGTTTATATCTACCTTTGCACTAAAGAGTATTCTTAATCCTGTTTGGCTCTATCTTCCTGACTGGGCTACACTGTTCACCACTTTGCCTGGCACATTCCATTGTCTTTGTAGTTAGTAGGACAAAGAACTCTTGTGCTTTCAATATGCAGGTCTGAAGAAATTTTATACTGATTTTTTATCCTCTGTGTGCCAACATTCAACATTTAACTACCTGTACATTATTGAAAAATATATGATATTGTTGCCTCAGATAGGTCTAGGTTTGTTTTTGCTATCAGTTTTCTTTTCAAAGGAAATGACCCACAAGGATTTACTTACAAGCTGGGGTAAGACTGTTGGTGAGTGCTGGTTCCCACAGTTGAGTGAGACTCAAGTGAAGGAAGCTGGGAAGAATGACTTACAAGGCAGAGGTCAGGAGGACTAATCACAACTGTAAATATATCTGCATCTATGACTATTTATTAAGGATATTTCAGCACTCCATAGAATGCATAACCTGGTATGGCTGATTTTTAAGGAGAATATACCTTAAGTTTCATAAAACTGCAGGGACTTGTAGCAGACACATCTTAATAGCAGAGACTATATAATCAGCCCTGAACCTACCCCTACCTGCTCCTGGCAATATTTCCTCAGACAGGAGGTCCACAAAATGAAAAATCCTAATATTTCATTTTCCTTTGACAAAATATACTCTTTTAATTTCGATAGACATTTATTTTATTATTCCCTCTGCAAAGCTGCCATGTCAAACTATTAGGACCTAGTAGGTGCACCTAAATGAATAAGTAAATACTATAGGCCATCTCTGTGCTGGATTATTCAAGGGAGCAAAGGTTTGGAAAATCAAATGCTCAGGAGGATGTTCAGGAAATGGAGCAATACAACATGGCTGATGTATAGGATACACAGAGAGCCAAACAATAAGATTTATTTAGAAAAATGGATTATGTAAAATTTCATGGGCCATGGGCCTTAATGGCTGTGATTACAACAAAAAGCTAAGGAGCTCTAGGAGTGAAAATAACCTCCAGAATTAGTGGCATGATTATTGTCAAATAAAGTAAGCAGACTCACTCACCTGAAATTCAGTGTAAGTTAAAGGAACACTATCCATAGAGATTAAAGCAGTTATACACATGGATCATTAGTTACACAATTGCTGGAGAAGTTGACTTAACTGCTCAGCTTTGATACTGTGTATGCATGAGAGTGGTCAGCTCTATAGCTGGGCACATGGGCATTGTCTGATGTAGAGGGATAATCGGGCTGCTCTAGCATATTCTTTCTTGAGAAGGCACTGAACACATTTTACATGGTTTCACGTGTTTATAAAGCTGCATATTGACAGAAAGTCAACAGA
This sequence comes from Saguinus oedipus, assembly GCA_031835075.1. Classification (NCBI taxonomy): domain Eukaryota; kingdom Metazoa; phylum Chordata; class Mammalia; order Primates; family Cebidae; genus Saguinus; species Saguinus oedipus. The sequence continues at coordinate 88,251,931 of CM063172.1, forward strand.
CCTGCTCCACTTAGGAGAACTGCTCAGTGCAATAGTTAGAACTTAGCTGGGCCTTTGGAGCATGGAGCATAGATTCGGTACCGGGGCGGGGGGCAGCCTGCCTAGTCTCAGCAGGCGCATTACCTTCCACTCCAGGAATAAGCAGGTACAGAGTGGGAGGAAAGGGCAAGTGTTAGAGTTAAAGAAAGAGGAAAGAAACACAAAAAGTGGCTCAACAGTCAAAGACGGGTTTATTTTGGAGAACAAACCTGAGAGGGGCTTCTGGCTGATTTTTTTTTTTTTTTTTTTTTTTTTTTGGTCAGGAGCATGCTCTCTTACAGACGAGTATTTAGGGGTTCAGGGTGGGAGAACTTATCACAGTCTTGGAATATTTCTCTGTGGGAGTGAAGTTTATTGCAGGGTTGGGATGTCTCTGGTTGGGGAGGGGTTTGTCTTATGGATGAAATGTTTCTAGTTGGAGATGTCATTTGTGGTTTATGATCATGCTGACCTTAGCCATTAGGCTGATGCCCTTTGGATTTATGCAGTTTTTAATCAAGGTGAACTTTAAAATGGTGGTGCTTGTCCAAGATTGTGATGCTCCTGCTGTTAGCAAGGGTGATGAAGCTTGGGACCTTGGGCAAGAATCATTGCAAGTGCTAAATAATAAAAACTAGGTTTTTTTCTGGGTGTGGTCAACTGTGTGGAAAGTTGACCACACCCAGATAAAAATGAAAGTGCAATCCAGAATCATCTTCCTGAACTTTTTGTGCCACCATTTTCTTATCTGGCAAATGGGGGCAATAATCCCTGCCCTATTATATACTGTTACTGTGAGGATCAGAGGCATAATGTATGTGAAAGAAATAGATTCTATTTGTTTTATTTTATTTTTTGTTACCTTTTTTTTGGATTTTGCCCTTTTTTAAAGAACAGCTTTGATACAAGCATGCAGTAAATGCAATAATATGTGATAAGCCTGCAATAAACTGCACATTTTAGAGGTGTACAATTTGAAATATTTTGACAGATATGTACATTGTGGTTAATAATGCATCACCACAATTATGATGATGAGCATATTCATCACCTCCCCCAAATATCTTATGCATAGCTCTCCTACCTAACCCTTTCTTCCCAAGGAATCCATGAATTTCTTTCTGTCACTTTGGATTACTTTGCATTTTCTAGAATTTGTATAAATAGAATTATATACTATGCATTCTTTCTTGAAAGTGGGGGAAGTCTGACTTCTCTTGCTCAGCTATAGATACCATTTATAAAACATCTTTAGTATGCCAAGGATTGGACAAGACATTCTCTGTTCAACATCTCATTTAACCCTTATACCCCTCTCAGGGAAGTATTGTTATCTCCATTTTACAGACATAGAAACAAGTTTGATGAGTTAAAATAGCTTGTTCATTTATTTATTCATTCAACCATTTGTTTTGAACACCTATTATGTGACAAACATGGTAATAGATGGATAGTAAAAATAAATAAACACTTAAGTAAAATTAATAAAAATAAAAAAACAAAATAGATGGTATCATGATAGGTATTATCTGGAGAGTTAAAGGAAGTGCTGGGATCATGTAACTGGGTGGTCTTTCTGATGAGATACCTTTAGGCAGATGTCTGAGTGGTATGGATACACCAGCATCAATCCAGGAAGGAAGAATGACTGCAAAGTCCCTGAGACTGGGAAGAGGTTGGTATGTTGGAGGAATGCAATTTAGGGTAGTATAGCTGGAATGATGAGGACACAGGAAAAGTGGTAGAAGATGAAGTAAGTCAGACAAGTAGGCAGGGGACAGATCTTATAAACCAGAGATAGGTTTTAGGTTTTTTTGTACTAAGAGTGAAGCCTTTGAAAGATTTTAAGAAGGAAGTAACATTGTCCCATTCATTTTTTGGTTGCTATGTGAAGAATATATTTTAGGGAAGAGGAGGGGGACCAATAAGCAGGCTTCTTGGTACATGAGGAGAGAGCTAGTGGTGTTTGGGGCCAGGACGGCACCAACAGAGATGGAGCAAATTGAAGGAATCCAGGATACGTCTAGGAGGTGAGGATCAATAGAATCACATGTGGGATTATGGGACAAAGGGGAAAAAGGAAGATTCACAGATACTTTATTTTTATTGTATTAATAAATTTATATCCTAAAAAATTTTAACATACACAAAAGTGGAAGAAATGAAATCAAGCCCAAATATCTTCCATCAAATTAATTATCAGCATGTTTCTGTATTTGCTTTACCTATCACATCTGTGTGAGTATCTGTCTGTGCTGAAGTCTTTTAAAGAGATATCCTTGATAGCATGAAATTCACACCTAGATATACAGGGCTGAAGAACTACCTACTACTATGCTCATTACTTGAGTGATGAGATCATTTGTATTCCAAACCTCAGTGTCATGCAGTATACCCATGTAACAAACCTGCATATTTACCACCTGAATATAAAAGTGGAAACTAGAAAAAAGTTAAAATGTAAGAACACTTTCTTTCTGATTATTATTCTTAACAAAATTGGTAGTAATTTCTTATATCAATTATTACCTAATCCTACTCAAATTTTCCCAATTATCACAGAAAAATGCCTTTCTAATGTTTGCTTGAATCAGGATTACATAATTTATACTTTGCATTTGGTTGTTAAGTTGCTTCAGTTTCTTTTAATCTAGAACAGATTCCTCCTCTTTCTTTTTTATTTCCATGCCATGTGCTGGTTGAAGAAACCAAGCTTCTAAAGACAAGTGATTACTTCCTAACCTGTAAACAAGTTTGGTGAGGTTAAAATAACTCGTTCATTCATTTATTCATTTAATACATTTGTATTGAAAACCTAATATGTTCAAACATGATAATAGACCATGAGAATGGAGTGTTGATTCATCAGTACAAGGCCTTATGCTGTTGGAGTTTATATTCCACAGGGAACATGGATAATAAAAATAACTTCTCAAGTAAGTAAAAATGAATAAGAATATGAATTAATACGTAAAAAAATTTAAAGTTATATCTAAAGACTTAATTAGACTCAAGTTCATCTTTCTTTATTCTTTTTTTGAGACAGAGTCTTGTTCTGTCACCAGGCGCCAGGCTGAAGTGCAGTGGCGCGATCTCGGCTCACTGCAACCTCTGCCTCCCGGATTCAAGCAATTCTCCTGCCTCAGCCTCCTGAGTAGCTGGGACTACAGGTGCTTGCCACCATGCCCAGATAATTTTTGTATTTTAAGTAGAGACTGAGTTTCACCATGTTGGCCAGGATGGTCTCGATCTCTTGACCTCATGATCCGCCTGCCTCGGCCTCCCAAAGTGCTGGGATTACAGGCGTAAGCCACCATGCCTGGCCCATCTTCTCTAACAAAAATCCTTTATAGATGTTGTGTGAATTTCATATTACATCATACTGGGGGTCATCATGTCTGATTGTGCCACTTTTAAAGATGGTGATGTGGACAGCCTGATCTTCCAGCAGTAAGATGTATTTCCTCTTTTATAACTAGCCATCAATCCATGTGATAACAATGTTACCTCATTAACAAGTTCTATTTGTTTTTTACTGAAAAATAGTTTATATAGTTTATACTGAAATATTTAAGCATTTAGCTTTTTTCTTTTTTTTACTGTTAGTTTCCAGTAGGAAGCTGCTGCCAGAATAATCTCAATGGTGACTAATGAGTTTGTTTTTGGATTTCCTTTTTATGAAATATAACAATGAACTCATATAGACTTTCATATAATATTATTTTCAAAGAATTGCAGTTAAGAGTCTTCTTGATCCCAAGTTAGTTAACAGGGTTCTGATTGGGGTGTGAAGAGAAACTGGCCTCTGACAGAGCGGCAGAGGAAAAAGTGCTATTGGGAGGGTGTTTTATGTTTGTCAGGGTGAAGCAGCTCATAAAGTGACAGGTCTACTTGAAGCCAAAGCTCATGATTTCATTACTCCCAGCTCTTTATAAAATGAAGTGTGAAAGTACTTTCAAAAATAGGAATACTGCTTTTTAGTAATACCCAGCTTTTCTTTACTTTTTTTTTTCTTATAAAGAAACATTTAATGGGAGTTTATGAACAGAAGCTGTGTCTGTGTATTGGCCAGTAGTGAGACAAGATGGTGGATCGCAGCACCATTATCCCCGCCAGACCCCAGATTATAGGCTATAGATAGGGGCACATGTGTGTTGGAGAAAGGGAATAGGAGTTTGTCCTTAAGGGCAGGATGTTTGGTAAATACGTGTTCTTACACAAAGGACAGTAGATAAACTAGAAATCTCAGAGGCATTCCCATAGTTTGGGTTAATCAGAAACCAGCATGGTGGATTAGCACCCAAGATGAAATTGCTTTGACCTTCACAATTCACCCCTCTAATCCAGCTGTGACAATTTCATGCACCCTCCTCTTCTTTAATAGTCTCTGAGCTTTTAGGAAGGGTGTTTAATATGTTGTAGCTTTAGTAGTAATACACCCTCAATGAAAAACATCAGGCCCAATGGGATTCCAAATGGGAAAGATTCAAAGGCTTTTGAATCATTTCTAGTCTTCAGAACACTATGACTTCCATTTTCTCAGCAAAACAATGAGATACATTAATAATTTAGTAGAAATATAATGCACACAAATGTTACAGTCAAAAGAGAAGTATACGAGAACAATAATAAAAAGAACCTATTCCATAAGGAGTCAACTAAAAGCATCATGAGGAAATTTAAAACCTGCTTCTTTTTTAGAGACTTCTAATAGCCAGGAAATAATTCAGGATTAGCTCAAATTGTATGCAAATAATAAGAATTCAAAACAATGCTCAGGGCTAGAACCTAAATTTTTCTTTCCCCAGTTTTCTCATTTCTACCAAGCATAAATTATAGTAGGACCAATTTATTTGCAAAATAAATTTTGGTCTCATTATATTTGGCCTGGTTATTTGCATAAAGCATATAAAAATGCTAATCAGTTATAAAGGCTCTTTTTAAGTTGGTTTTACCAGAACCTTTATAAGGAATTTCTAAATCGACTTTTCGAAAGCCTTGAGGCCAGAAGCCAAGCCAAGTATTCACCATTAGACTGTGCTTGTAATACCTATATAAATTCTCTTCTTGAGGTCCCACAACATCTTGAGGTTTCTGGGCCTGCTAGAAAGTGACATTTTTGGCTGGGCGCAGTGGCTGTCATCTGTAATCCTAGCACTTTGCGAGGCCAAGTCAGGTGGATTGCTTAAGGCCAAGAGTTTGAGACCAGCCTGGCCAACATGGCAAAACCCATTTCTACTAAAAAATACAAAGATTAGCTGGGTGTGGTGGCAGGTGCCTGTAATCCCAGCTATTCAGGTGGCTGAGGCATGAGAATCACTTCAACCTGGGAAGTGGCGGTTGTAATGAGTGGAGATCACACCACTATACTTCTGTCTAGGTAACAGAGTGAGACTCTTCCTCTTAAAAAAAAAAAGTGATATTATTTATCACAGGTCAGAAATCTTATAAGGGAACCATTTAGACAAGGTACTGGGCCTTTTTTTCCAAGGGGTTTTTCATTGGCTCTATGAAGTCAATTTCAATTCCTCAATCTGGTCATATCTGAAAACACGCCATTCTAGTAAAAGCCTTGGTAAAATACCAATAACTGTGATATCAAATAATCCCCAAATCTCAGTGGATTGAAACAAACATCTGTTCCTTTCTTATAGTGGAATCTTTAGCTATAAATTGGCTATGGCTGCTGGCTGCCTTTGCAATTCTGCTCCATGTGTCTTCTTCTGAACCCCAGGTTGCTGGAGGGGTCACAATATAGTACAGTCTGGTGGCAGAGGGGAAGAGCAAAAAAGCAGGAGGAAAATGATCATGTCACTTAGATTGCATACATGGTTTACATCATATCTGCCCATGTTCCATAGGCTACAGCACATCATAGGGCCAAGCCCAATTTCATTCCAATAAAAGACCCTGCAAATCACATGGCAAAGACAGGGAATGAACGTTTTCTTACAGGGAAGAACAAATACTTGACAAAAATTATGCAAGCTATCACTGATTGCCATTATCTGGTAACCTTCGTAATAGAAATAGAGATGTGAGTATAGCATTATGCAAACGCAATGTCTGAGCAGTCAACATATATGCAGGGCATATAAGAATAAAAAATAATCACCATCAAATCCAATGGAGCTTAAAGGAGAAAAAAAAAAGATGACCAATGTAATGCATAATATACCAAAAAGGATTATGAAATGTTTGTTTTATTATTATTATTATTATTATTATTATTATTGAAGTGAATCTATATTCCTTTTTTTATTGCATTTTAAGTTTTGGGGTACATGTGGAGAACATGCAAGATTGTTGCATAGGTACACACGTGGCAGTGTGATTTGCTGCCTTCCTCCCCATCACCTATATCTGGCATTTCTCCCCATGCTATCTCTCCCCAACTCCCCACCCCCTGCTGTCCCTCTCCTTTTTCTGCCCTACAAAACCCAGTGTGTGATGCTCCCCTCCCCGTGTCCATGTGTTCTCATTGTTCAACACTCACCTATGAGTGAAAACATGCGGTGTTTGATTTTCTGTTCTTGTGTCAGTATGCTGAGAATGATGGTATCCAGGTTCATCCATGTCCCTACAAAGGACCCAAACTCATTGTTTTTGATGGCTGCATAGTATTCCATGGTGTCTATGGGCCACATTTTCCCTGTCCAGTCTATCATCACTGGGCATTTGGGTTGGTTCCAGGTCTTTGCTATTATAAACAGTGCTGCAGTGAACATTTGTGTGCATGTGTCCTTATAGTAGATTGATTTATAATCCTTTGGCTGTATACTCAGTAATGGGATTGCTGGGTCAAATGGAATTTCTATTTCTAGGTCCTTAAGGAATCGCCACACTGTCTTCCACAATGGTTGAACTAATTACACTCCCACCAGCAGTGTAAAAGTGTTCCTATTTCTCCACATCCTCTCCAGCAGCTGTTGTCTCCAGATTTTTTGATTATCACCATTCTAACTGGTGTGAGGTGGTATCTTAATGTAGTTTTGATTTGCATTTCTCTAAATACCAGTGATGATGAGCATTTTTTCATGTTTCTTGGCCTCATGTATGTCTTCTTTTGTAAAGTGTCTGTTCATGGACTTTGCCCACTTTCAAATGGGCTTGTTAGTTTTTTTCTGGTAAATCTGTTTTAGTTCTTTGTTGATTCTGGATATCAGCCCTTTGTCAGATGGGTAGATTGCAAAAATTTTTCCCATTCTGCTGGTTGCGAATTCACTCTAATGATTGTTTCTTTTGCTGTGCAGAAGCTGTGGAGTTTGATTAGGTCCCATTTGTCTATTTTGGCTTTTGTTGCCAATGCTTTTGGTGTTTTGATCATGAAGTCCTTGCCTGCACCTATGTCCTGAATGGTTTCGCCTAGGTTTTCTTCTAGGGTTTTTATGATGTTAGATCTTATGTTTAAGGCTTTAATCCATCTGGAGTTAATTTTAGTGTAAGGTGTCAGGAAGTGGTCCAGTTTCAGCTTACTGCACATGGCTAGCCAGTTTTCCCAACACCATTTATTAAACAGTGACTCCTGTCCCCATTGCTTGTTTTTGTCTGGTTTGTCAAAGATCAGATGGTTGTAGATTTGTGGTGTTGCCTCTGAGACCTCTGTTCTGTTCCATTGGTCTTTATCTCTGTTTTGCTACCAGTACCATGCTGTTTTGATTACTGTAGACCTGCAGTATAGTTTGAAGTCTGGTAGTGTGATGCCTCCGGCTTTGTTCTTTTTGCTTAGAATTGACTTGGCTATGCGGGCTCTCTTTTGGTTCCATATGAAGTTTCAGGTGGGTTTTCCAGTTCTGTGAAGAAGGTCATTGGTAGCTTGATGGGGGTAGCATTGAATCTGTATATTGCTTTGGGCAGTATGGCCATTTTCACAATATTGATTCTTCGTAACCATGAACATGGAATGTTTCTCCGTATGTTTATGTCCTCTCTTATTTCATCAAGCAATGATTTATAGTTCTCCTTGAAGAGGTCCTTTACATCCTTTGTTAGTTGTATTCCCAGGTATTTTATTCTCTTTGTAGCAATTGTGAATGGCAGTTCATTCTTGATGTGGCTCTCTTTAAGTCTGTTATTGGTGTATAGGAATGCTTGTGATTTTTGCACATTGATTTTGTATCCCAAGACTTTGCTGAATTTGCTTATCAGTTTCAGGAGATTTTGGGCTGAGATGATGGGTTCTTCTAGATATACAACCATGTCATCTGCAAATAGAGACAATTTGACTTCCTCCTTTCCTATTTGAATATGCTTTATTTCTTTTCCTTGCCTGATTGCTCTGGCTAGAACTTCCAATAGTATATTGAATAGGAGTGGTGAGAGAGGGCATCCTTGTCTCGTGCCAGATTTCAAAGAGAATGCTTCCAGTTTTTGCCCATTCAGTATGATATTGGCTGTTGGTTTGTCATAAATAGCTTTTATCTTTTTGAGATACATTCCATTAATACCTAGTTTATTGAGTGTTTTTAGCATAAAGGGCTGTTGAGTTTTGTCAAAGGCCTTCTCTGCATCAATTGGGACAATCATGTGGTTTTTGTCTTTGGTTCTGTTTATGTGGTGAATTATGTTTATAGACTTGTGTATGTTGAATCCGTCTTGCGTCCCTGGGATGAAGCCTACTTGATCATGGTGGATAAGCTTTTTGATGTGCTGTTGCAATTAGTTTGCCAGTATTTTATTGAAGATTTTTGCATCTTTGTTTATCATGGAAATTGGCCTGAAGTTTTCTTTTCTTGCTGAGTCTCTGCCAGGTTTTGGTATCAGGATGATGTTGGTTTTATAAAATGATTGGGGAAGGATTCCCTCTTTTTGGATTGTTTGGAATAGTTTCATAAGGAATGGTACCAGCTCCTCTTTGCATGTCTGGTAGAGTTTGGCTGTGAACCTGTCTGGACCTGAGCTTTTTTTGGGTAGTAGGCTCTTAATTGTTGCCTCAACTTCAGACCTTGTTATTGGTCTATTCAGGGTTTCAGCTTCTTCTTGGTTTAGGCTTGGGAGGATGCAAGTATCCAGGAATTCATCCATTCCTTCCAGGTTTATTAGTTTATGTACATAGAGATGTTTGTAATAATCTGTGATGATGGTTTGTATTTCCATGGAATCTGTGGTGATACCCCCTTTATGGTTTTTTTTATTGCATTTATTTGATTCTTCTCTCTTTTCTTTTTTATTATTCTGGCTAGCGGTCTATTTTGTTGATCTTTTCGAAAAAACAGCTCCTGGATTTGTTGATTTTTTGAAGGGTTTTTGTGTGCCTATGTCCTTCAGTTCTGCTCTTATCTTAGTTATTTCTTGTCTTCTGCTAGGTTTTGAGTTTTTTTGATCTTGCTCCTCTAGCTGTTTCAATTTTGACAATAGGTTGTCGATTTTATATCTCTCCTTGCTTCTCATGTGGGCATTTATTGCTATACATTTCCTCCTAGAGACCGCTTTAAGTGTGTCCCAAAGATTCTGGTATGTTCTGTCTTCGTTCTTGTTGTTTTCGAAGAACATCTTTATTTCTGCCTTCATTTCATTGTTTATCCAGTCAACATTCAAGAGCCAATTGTTCAGTTTCTATGAAGCTGTTCTGAGTTAGTTTCTCAATTCTGAGTTCTAACTTGATTGCCCTGTGGTTTGAGAGACTGTTTGTTATGATTTCCGTTCTTTTGAATTTGCTGAGAAGTGATTTACTTCCAATTATGTGGTCAATTTTGGAGTAGGTGTGATGTGGTGCTGAGAAGAATGTCTATTCTGTGGATTTGGGGTGGAGAGTTCTGTAAATGTCTATCAGGTTTGCTTGTTCCAGGTCTGAGTTCAAGTCCTGGATATCCTTGTTAATTTTCTGTCTGGTTGATCTGTCTAATATTGACAATGGGGTGTCAAAGTCTTCCACTATTATTGTGTGGGAGTCTAAGTCTCTTTGTAAGTCATTAAGAACTTGTCTTATGTATCTAGGTGCTCCTGTATTGGGTGCATATATATTTAGGATAGTTAGCTCTTCTTGTTGCAGTGATCCTTTTACCATTATGTAATGTCCTTCTTTGTCTCTTTTGATCTTTGTTGGTTTAAAGTCTATTTTATCTGAGATGAGAATTGCAACTCCTGCTTTTTTTTTGCTCTCCATTTGCTTGGTAAGTCTTCCTCCATCCCTTTATTTTTGAGTCTTTGTGTATCATTGCATGTGAGATAGGTTTCCTGGATACAGCACACTGATGGGTTTTAGATTTTTATCCAATTTGCCAGTCTGTTTCTTTTGACTGGGGCATTTAGCCCATTTACATTTAGGGTTAGTATTGTTATGTGTGAATTTGATCCTGGCATTTTGATGCTAGCTGACTGTTTTGCCTGTTAGTTGATGCAGTTTCTTCATTGTATTGATGCTCTTTACCATTTGGTATGTTTTTGGAATGGCTGGTACTGGTTGTTCCTTTCTATGTGTAGTGCCTCTTTCAGGAGCTCTTGTAAAGCAGGCCTGGTTGTGATGAAATATCTGAGTACTTGCTTGTTCCTAAAGGATTTTATTTTTTCTTTACTTATGAAGCTTAGTTTGGCTGGATATGAAATTCTGGGTTGAAAGTTCTTTTCTTTAAGGATATTGAATATTGAATCCCATTCTCTTCTGGCTTATAGGGTTTCTGCTGAGAGATCTGCTGTGAGTTCGATGGGCTTCCCTTTGTGGGTAACCTGACCTTTCTCTCTAGCTGCCCTTAGCATTTTCTCCTTCATTTCAATCCTGGTGAATCTGATAATTATATGTCTTGGGGTTGCTTTACTCAAGGAATATCTTTGTGGTGTTCTCTGTATTTCCTGGACTTGAATATTGGCCTGTCTTACTAAGTTGGGGAAGTTTTCCTGGATGATATCCTGAAGAGTATTTTCCAGCTTGGATTCATTTTTCCGTCACATTCAGGTACACCTATCAAATGTAGATTAGGTCTTTTCAGATAATTCCATATTTCCTGGAGCCTTTGTTCATTCCTTTTTACCCTTTTTTTTCTCTAATCTTGCCTTCTCATTTTATTTCATTGAGTTGATCTTTGATCTCTGATATTTTTTCTTCTGCTTGGTTAATTTGGCTGTTGAAACTTGTATATGCTTCACAAAATTCTTGTGTTGTGTTTTTCAGCTCCATCATTCACTTATATTCCTAAGTTGTCTATTCTTGTTAACATTTTGTCAAATCTTTTTTCAAGGTTCTTAATGTCTTTGCATTGGGTTAGAACATGTTCTTTTAGCTCACTGGAGTTTCTTATTACCCATCTTCTGAAGACTGATTCTGTCAATTTATCACACTTATTCTCCATCCAGCCCTGTTCCAGCTGGTGAGGAGTTGTGATCCCTTTTAGGAGGAGAGGTGTTCTGGTTTGGGGTGTTTTCATCCTTTTTGCGCTGGTTTCTTCCCATCTTTGTGTATTTATCCACCTATCATCTTTGTAGTTGTTGACTTTCAGATTGGGTGTCTGAGTGAATGTCCAGTTTGTTGATGGTGAAGTTATTTCTCTGTTTCTTAGTTTTCCTTCTTCCAGTCAGGCCCCTCTGCTGTAGGACTGCTGAGGTCCACTTCAGGCCCTGCTTGCCTGGGAATCACCTGCAGTGGCTGCAGAACAATAAGGATTGCTGAAGGATACCTGCCTGATGTCAATCTGAGCTCTCCTTTATGAGGTGACTCTTTGGATATATGGGGGTCAGGGAGCTGCTTGAGGAGACAGTCTGTCCTTTATAAAAGCTCAAGTGCTGAGCTCCATTGTTCATTCAGAGCTGCTGGGCAGGTATGTTTAAGTCTGATGTAGCAGAACTCAGAACCCCCCCTTTTTTCTACAGGTGCTCTGTACTGGGGAGTTAGGGCTTTATTTATGAGTTTCTGTTGTGCTCCTGCCCAGCGAAAAGGCAGCCTAGTCACTGTCTGCCTGCAGAGGCTTTGCTGAGCTGCTGTGGGCTCTGCCCAGCTGCTGTGTGAACTTCCCTGCAGTCCTGTTTATACGGGTATAGTTAGAACTGCCTCGGCAATGGCAGCCCACCTCTGTAATGGAGGACTGTCTCTGTAATGACTGGCTGCCTCGGTAATGGTGGGATGCTTCAGCAATGGCGGACTACCTCTGTAGTGGTGGAGTGACTCAGTAATGGCAGACGCCCCTCCCCCACAGAGCTGGGCTGTCCTGGGTTCAGCTGTGCTTGCTGTGAACCTCTCAATCCAGAGCATTTCAGATTGCTGTTTTTTTGTGGGGGTGGGACCAGCCGAGCCTGATCACCTGGCTCCCTGCCTCAGAGCCTTTTCTTTCTTTCTTTTTTTTTTTAGTTGAACGATTGACTGTCTCCCAGGTGTTCCAGTCACCTATTGCAAAGGCTCCAGGGTCTTTGTGATTTCCCATGCAGTGACCCACTGCGCCAGCTGAAACAGCCGTGCTGAGATTTGTGGCACTTTTTTTGCCCAGGAATCTCCTGGCCTGGCTCTTTTTAATCAGATGAATGGGTGACTCTCTTTCCCTGGAGCTCCAATCACCAGCTAAAATGGCACCTACACCACTGTATTTTGTATGGAGAACTGCTGCACTGGGGCGCCGGCCAAAACAACTGTGCCTGTTGAAACAGCCACGCTGGCGACCCGTGGGGCTCCTCTACCTGGGAATGTCCTGGTCTGTGGGAAATAAAAATCTGTCTGGAAATGTGGCATCCACTTACCCTCCATACTTCCGCTGGGACCTGCAATCCTGAGCTGCTCGTAATTGGCCATCTTGGATCTGTCCTTTATTATTATTTTAAAGGGTCTGTGTGTGACAGTTTAACTTTTGTACCCACAGAGGCATTCTTTAATTCCTCATTCAAAACCAAATTGTTCTTAATTTACTCACAATTCTAAGAGGCAGATTAGAAGCAGAATGTTGTAGGTTGTGGTGGTCATGAGGCACTCTGGAGGCAAACAGTCACAAAATGAAGGAGGAAGAATCAACAGGAAAAGAAGTTATAAGAGTAACTAAATCAAGGATAAATAAAATCTCAGGAACCAGAGCTATTTGGGAGGATTTAGGAACAAATGATTTTGTACAACCTAATGCTTCTTTGCATGCAATAATATTTTATTTTACAGTTAGTGCTCTGTCTTCTTGTCTGCCACAAATTACATTTCCTTTCCCATGAGAGAAACATGCATATATAAAATCAAGTGCAATTAGTTCCTGTTTTCAGAAACTCACTATTATATTGGATATGAGTATATATCAGTATGGACAGGGCAAGTTATCCTGTAGGAACAAGTAACTCCCCAAATTTTGGTGGATGAAAATAAGAAAGTTTTATTTCTTTTTCATGCTTCATTTCCAGTATGTTTAAGTGGGAATTGGGGGTTCTGCTCATTATTATTGCCCACAGCCTCTGGCCAATGACATCTTCCTGTGAACACATGCTCTACAGTGACTGAAGCAGCAAAGGGAAGATGCTTAAAGCCCCTGCCTGGAAGTGCTGCATGTCACTTCTCACATTTCATAGTCAAAGCATATCACAATACCACTTCAAGGGGCAGGGAAGAACACAGAGCCTTTCAAGGCTGTGGAAATATAATTTCCTGTATGCCCAAGGAGAAAATTTAGAGATATTTAGTGAATGGCATTAATGGCCAGACTTATTGGACCACAATGTGAAAAACAGTTTATACACATACCACAGTGTGGTCCTATATGTCTGAGCCTCCTGACAATATAGAACAACTTTGTTGGATAGCCTGCCTACCTCTGAGCAAGGGGATATTCTTATGTTCCCCTGTATTTATGTTGACTGTTTAGATAATATATTTGCATAAGGTTCTGAGGAAATGAGACACTGTGTTGGTGAGATTTGATGGGATATGACAGATAAAAAGAAGTAGTGTAGGTGTGCGATGGGTGAATCCTGTGAACATCCTCAGCTCTGGGAAGGTTGCAAGTTTCTAATGTGGTAAGGATTGTAGTGTTCTTCCTGCTTTATTTAGAGCGTTAGGTATCTCTTCCTGTTCTTCCAGCTTTCTTTAGAGTTAGGTATTCTGCAAGCTTCTTGTATTTCCCTCTCACCTCCATTTTCATTCTCTTCTTTTAATACTGCCTAGACTGGCTGGTTCTTCACTCTCAGATTCACACTGATGCTTTGTTTTTCCACAAGCAGAACCCAAGAAAGGCTTTGCTTATATTTCTTCTTTTAATGTTGAGTTGTGACACGAGGATTTGGGCTCACATTCTATGGTATGGATTCGTAAAGGAATATACTCATACAATCTACCTGATCCAATTTCACTTTGACTTTGTGAAGGGTGGCTTTGAAATCGGAATTGGATGCAGAGGGTGCCGTAGAGGCCAACACTATGAGCATAAAAAGGGAAGGAGCAGTTCTGCGAGCACAGATGAGATTTCGAGAAGCAGAGCTGCAGGTAATTAGCACATGGCTCCCTAGAAACAAAGGTACAATGAGTAGACCAGGAATGTACTCTGTCTTTTGAGAGCAAAACCTCACAATCAGCACTGGTTCTTCCACAAAGGCTGTTTCTGGGTCATTGTTCTTTCCAACCACAATTAGTCATACTTGTTTTTTACTTGGTGGCCTGACAGAAGATTGGCCACACACTACTGAGGTATGTGAACTTGCTGAGCTGGAAGGTGCTGCTGCTCATATGCGTGACCCACCCCACTCTTAAGGATCTATACCATCTGTGTAATAAAGCTATGGGATTCTCAGGCAAGAAATATTGTGGAGGTAATGGGGTGAGTCTTGATATCTCTTAAATAAAGAGTCAGGGCTGCAGACCTCATGGCCTCTGCTCATCCATAGAGACCTGGTTGGAGCCGAGTATTGTTTGTAAGACACTGGATGCTGTAACTATCTTTCCAGATGGGTCCCAAGGAGAGGAAGGCCCAGAAGATCTTAAAAATATGTGTATGAATTTGTCTTCAAGACCACACAGAATCAGGAGCCTCTCCCTATACTACACTGTCAGACCAGGTCCTCCAAAGTTGACTTAGGCCATTCCATGCTTTTCAGAGCCACTTGCAATCCATTCTGCAGTCTGGCCCTTGCTAGTCCTTTCTTGTTTATGCCCAACTTGTCCTTCTTAATGACTTTTCATTGTGGTTTGAGCTTTTCTGCCTATAGAATTGCCTATCAATTTCAACACATTATTCTGATTCTAATTATCCTTTAGAATTGGGCTTTGACCTCATGTTGTCTATGAATCCTGTCTAATCACTCCTGCTGAAAAATGTCTTGCCTCATATTTCCTATTTTACACAGAGACCATTCCGGCTTCCCCTCCCATTTATTTCCTGCACATGGAAACATCCTGCATTTGACATTGTGAGTGTATCTCATACTCCCATGAGTAATATCCTTAAAGACCAAGACATATGTGTGGGAAGTGAGAGAGGAAGTGTAGAGATATAAAGACATTTTACATTCTTTTATGTATTTAAGTTGTCAGCCTGCCCCACCTAATGAAACATAAATAAAATTATATCACATCTTCAAATTCAGGCGTCCCTCCAAGATTTCTACAAATTCTGGAAGGTTTACAGCCTCCTTCTCATAGTTACTCTCACTACCATTTCCTGTTGGTCTGAATCTCACACATGAGATAAGACTTTACCTTGTCTCAGCTTTGAACCTACCTGACATGGAAACTACTCCTGTTCTTGAATTTTCCTGAGGATATAGTTCATGTAAGGCATTCACAGTGGCAGATTATATTGAAGTCTTGTACTGCTTAGACTCCTTTTGCACCATGTAGCGAAAATAGCATACTAGATATTTCTTAGCATCACTGTTATTTCAGTATCAGTCAACTGAGAAATTTCTCACTAGCTCACTCCACAAGACATGCAGTGAGATATGCCCCATAGGACTGGATCCCTTCCCTTTCTGCATGTCTTCAATCCAACATAAATCTCCCGTTCTCCAATTCTCCTTAATTTTTTAACAAACATTTAGCTATCTCTTACGACATTTCTAACCACATGCTAGGTGTCTTATCTTTCACGACCCAAACAAAGTAGCAGGTTAAGAAGGCAAGCTAAAGAGAAGGCCATCGACATTGGAGATCAAGCGTGCTACCTATTATCTCGATTACATCTGGGGCAGATGGGACTCAGGAATTGTTCTTTTAAATAACAAACCTTCGGCCAGGTGGTGGCTCACGCCTGTAATTTCAGCACTTTGGGAGGCTGAGGCAGGTAGATCACCTGAGGTCAGGGATTTGAAACCAGCCTGCTCAACATGGTGAAATCCTGTCTCTACTAAAAATACAAAAATTAGCTGGGCATAGTGGCAGGTGCCTCTAGTCCCAGGTACTCTAAAAGCTGAGGTGAGAGAATCTCTTGAACTCTGGAAGCAGAGGTTGCAGTGAGCCGAGATCATGCCATTGCACTTCAGCCTGGGCAACAAGAGCAAAATTCCATCTCAAAAACAAAAAACAAACAAAACCCCAAAACGACAACAACAAAAGAACAAACCTTCTAGTCATTCTGATATATTTGTAACCAACTTACAAGAATATGGCATCTTTTTTGGGGCACCAAGCATAGTGATTTTCATAAAGTAGACATTCGATGTCTATATATTGGATGAAAAACAATTCCAACAACAAAATCCAAGGTACTTCCCTGCTCAGATAAGAGGCTGTGGCTCTGACAAAGCTTTGGGTCTCTCTCACCTGCCCCATCACTCCCACATCCTTTCCTAGCCTGCAGATTTCGGTCTATTGTTGTTATCTGGTTGTCATTTAATCCCCAGAAAAAGTTTATCTTATAAAGGTGTAAAAAAAAAATGTTTATCTTATAAAGGTGTAAAAAAAAGTTTATCTTATAAAGCATGTTGTAGCACTCCTTTTGGCTTCTCTTCTCCATCACCTACCAGAAAACAGAAAATCAAGATTCAAAGTAAAACAGCTAAATATTTAAGTATGAAGAAATATTTAGCCAGCAGCTCCTGCCAATTGTCCCTTAAATGCCACTTGCTAAGTGGCTTCATATATTGTAAGCCAGCATCACTTTGGGTGCTTGTTAAAAATGCAGAATCTTACTCGATCACAATCTATGAGGATTCTTAGTGCATTCTTAATAAACTCCTTGAGGGATTCTTACGCTTAAAAGTGTGAGAGCTATAGTGTAAATACATTCTCATAACCGTGTTTCAGAGAGAAGAAGATTCTTCCCTTAGGACCTTTCTGCCTTCATTATGGCAGGAAAAGATTAGTTCATTATGCCATATTGACAGCCAAATACATTTCCGTTTTATTTTCATGTTGGCTTCAATAAACTATTTTTTTAGAATAAATCAATTAGACTTATTCATCATAAACAGATTTCTGAACACAACCACTTATATTGTAAACTTACCTAACACACCCCTTTTTCTGATAAGTAGCTAAAGAGTAAACATGAAGCATATACATTTGTTGGCATTTTAAATTACAGAAGAAAATGCAACAGGAAGTAACTTCAGCTGGAATGTGACTTGCAACCAGAAGTACTTACTGAACAGGGCATACCTGGTGTGAGCTTGGGACACGTGAGTGGAACCTTCAATGGTTAGCCACCTCTGCTGCCTTTCAGACTTATGCTTTCTTTGGGGGCAAGTTCCTGGACCCTTGGAACTATGGGAGATTTAATGCTGACACCAGCAGAAAAAACACCACCCTTCCGGTTCCCTACAGCTACTGCCTGATTCTCTTGAACTGCAGCAGAACTCACCTCCTCTGCAAATCCTGACCCTGCTGAGTGTGTGAGCTCTGGCAGAGTATCCAGGGTAAATTGGCACACACTCCCTCCTGTCTGTTTGGGTGACTCACTGTGTTCAGAGCACATTTTCCCTTCATTGACTGCCAGCTATAGCTATTGGCTCACTCATTCTCTTTGGAACAACTCAGCACTCCTGTGCTAATGCAGTTGCTTAAACTGATGTACAATTGTGTGGAGTCCTGCAGAAAAACATAAAACTCTACCAAAGGCTGAGACCTGTCTCATTTACCAGGACATCAGACGAAGATGCTTATCTTTGTCTACTTGTTGCTAACATACTCATCTTATTTGTGGCCCTCTTACTGCTTCCCAGCATACAGAAACCTTACAAACTGCAAAGACTCAAAAGTGCCAGTGGTCAGGAAATCAATGACGAATGTGTTTCCTTTCATATGTATCTTAAGATGAGAAACAAAGGGCTTGCATATGTGGAAATCTGGGCAATTTTTCTCCCTTTCCTGCTATCCTCAGCACTTGTGTAGTTTGGAGTGTATTAGCTGAACCTTGTATATAGACATAGATTTCACGTAAGTTAGCTATCTTCCTATATAAGCCGCTACCTTCATTAAAAGCAGGGAACCATTCTCTTTTGTGTCTACTCCAGAGCCTGGTTATAGGTTGAGTTCCATGCATCCTTAGAAAGGCTTGTTAAAAACTGAATGGGGCAAACTCTCATAGAAAAGCAGAGAGTGTTGAAGGAAGGGCTATTTTGCCAGTCATCTTAATTTTTTCCACACAATTTCTGCACATCGAAAGAAGTCTTCAGTTATTCTTGGAGAGAAAAAGTGCATAATAAATCAATCTGCAGTAACCTAATTTCACCTCATGGGTTAGACAAATAGCCAGAATTGAGTTTTAAAGAAAAAAGTGTCTGTGAGAATCTGGGCACACGACAGAGGCTGGGTATTTTATGTGAATTTGTCCATGTGCAATGAATGTCTTAATTTTTCCAGTTAAAATGGTTAAGCTCTTGGACTCTGGAGTTAGAGATTTGAAATGGATTTCTGTCTAGGCCACATACAAATGGAGTGAATATGTGTGACACCACTTAACCTCCTTAAGCCTCAGGTGCTTCACATATCAAGCAAGTGTAATAGAAATCCCTCATGGAGTTGTGGTTAGAGTTAAATGAGACAATTGATGTCAAGTACTTAGCCAGATAACTAATATGTAGTAATTAATAAATGACAGTTATTATTACTAATGGTGTTTGATTACATGTGGACATTGAGGGATGGGGCAATTGAGACTTATGTTCAATATTAATTTGTTTCTAATGTTGACCTGAATTTCTATGTAGTTCACTGTGAGAAAAAAAGAAAAAAACATCACCTCTCATGAAAAAAGCAAAGCTAAATATCAATGTCACTAATCATCAGGAAAATGCAAATCATAATTATAATGAGATATTAGCTTCCTCTTGTCAGGATGACTATTATTTTAAGAAACATACAAAATATAAGAAGTATTGAGGATGTGGAGATATTGGAACTTTTGTACAATGTTAATGGGAATGCACAGTGGTGCAGCCACTATGGAAAATAGTGTGGAAATACAAAAACTAGAACTGCCGTATGATCCAGTGATCTCATTTCTGGGTATTTATCCAAAAGAATTAAAACTAGAATTTCAAAGAGATATTAGCACTCCTGTGTTCACTGCAGCACTATTCACAGTAGCCAAGATGTAGAAACAATCCAAAAGTTTGTTGACAAGTGAACAGATAAAGAAAATGTGATATATATGCACAATATAATACCATTCAGCCTTTAAAAAGAAGGAAATTCTTTAATATGCAATAACGTGCATGAACCTTGAGAACATGTAGCACAATAAACCAACCACTGAAAGACAAAGACTGCATGATTCCATTCATGTGATGTATCTAAAATAGTCAAATTCATAGAGTCAAAGAAAGCAATGGTGTTACCAGGGACCAGTAGCAGGGGTAAATAGGGAATTACTAATTACTAGGCATAAAGCTTCGAGCAAGCAAGATGAATCTGGAGATCTGCTGTACAATGTTGCACCTATCATCAACAATGTACTATATGCTTAAAATGTGCTGACGGTAGATATTATATTACATATTCTTACCACATTAATAATTTTTTAAAACCTTAAATTAAAATTAAATAGAAGTATTTGGTACACTCTCATTGGCCTATTGTTAATGCTTCACCCTGTGGAAAGTTGGCAACATGAGAGTTTTATGGAAATAGAATCGTTCCATCACTTTTATTTCCAAATATGTAACTGACTCTTTCAAAGGTTGAATGTCAAGCTTATGTAACTGCATGGAATTACTCGATGATTTAAGTGATTCCAATTCATCATGACATCTTGGATCCAGAAGCCGTTTCTGAAGCCATCCCAAATAGATAAAGATCATCTACTGTCAATAGAACTGGGATTTCAGTAAGAAAAATTGGCAGAAGATGCATTTTTGATGTACTACAATAGTTTTTGAGGATTGTTCCATACTGAGCTATGAGAGTATTGATTTTACCCCAATGGCTTCCATATTAGAAAAGATGTAAGAAATATACTTACTAATTGCATATTTTAAGTCTTCAAGATATATCTAGGACAAAGCAATATTACAGCAAGAAGCTTTGAACTTTCTGGAAAAATCATACTTTTCCAATTGAGATATCACAAATAATATTGAACATGTCTTATACAACTTCAAATCAAAGATAATACATTTAGGACAATAATAAAATTGTCCACAATACCCTTTAGGAATAATCTTGGAGAAAACTATTCTTCATTAAAAATGGATATTGCTGAACAAAACAAATACTAATGCAGAGGCACTTGCTTACTTTACATTTATCAATGAACTCTATTTGACCTTCACTTTAAGGACACACAGCAGGAAAGCTGTCTGGAATACCCCACCCTAAACAGTGGATGAATTTATTACATCTCTGAGTAAAGAATGCCTGAGCATTGGCTCACTACTTGATAGAGGAGGAAAAACAAAAATAGTTCAAGCCGTTTTTATTCAGGAAAAGTTCAATTTTTAGGTTCATCCTCAAAACACTGAAGTTGAAGAGAGTTGGAGCTCGCTGACTTAGTGGTATATTTCAGTTATGAATAATAAGAGATGAAGCATTTGTTACTATTGTTAAAAACCTGATGAGCTCTATTTCACAGTGACTCAAAACTCTGCTGAGTTAATACTTTTGGAACAAGACTGATCTTGGCTTGAAATTACACTGAATCAAGTGGACACTTTTTAGACCTTATCTTACTTGACTACTCTGCAAACTTTGACATTGTTGACTGAACTCTTCTCTGTGAAAGTCTTCCTTCTCTGTGAAACTCTTCAGCTGAGCTGAACTCTTCCTTGGCATCTGAGATTCCTCATCCTCAAAGAGGTTCTCCACTCTACCTTGTGATGGCTTGTGACCAATCTCTTAATAGTTGGTCTTGCTGAGATTTTGTTGTGATCTTGTTAGAATTAAACACTAAACACATAGTCCTTTGGTGATGTCATCTACTTATGAGATCAACTATGACATATAGGATAAGGAATTTAAAAATCATTATATTCTGAGACCAAAATCTCTATTTCCAACTCCTTACTAGATATTTTTGCTTGGATGTTCTTCTGCTACCCAACATTTAATGGGTCTGTACTGAACTCATTATGCTCTGCTGTGCTTCTCCTATTCTTCCTGTTTCCATGAATGCTACCACCTAGATGCCTCATTCAAAAACCATTCTTGACTCCACCTTCATTGTTCCCCACAAATAATCTCAAAAACTGTCTATATTCTAATCCTCTCTCATCTTCTACATCTCTGGTCATATTCATTGTCAGTGTCTCAGTTCAGTCTCCCATTGTCTGTCTCTTGATCACTGCCTTAGACCCCTAACTGGTTTTCCCTGACTCTTTTCTCTATGCTTCAGAGTTTTACAAAGTGTTACAAAATAGATTATTTGATCATTTCTTTCACCAGATTAAAATTCTCCCAAAATTTGCTATCATCCTTATAATAAAGTCAAACTTGTAAGCAAGTAAAGAAGTCCTGGATGCTCTGAATTCTTTTTACTTTTTAATCTCTCTAGCTTTAGCATTTGCTCTCTTTCCTCTTGTACTACCTTATGGCCATATTAAAATACTTGAAGTTGCTCAATGAGCCATTTTCTCTCTTTCCTCTGGGTCTTTGCCTATGTTCTTCCCTCTGCCTGGAGTAATCTCTTGTTTGTCTCATTATTTGTCTGGCTTCTTGTATACAAACAGTTATCCTTATGATGTAAATATGGAGAAACCAACAGATGACAGCAAAATGTACCTGAAAATGAAGCAAAGACATGAGGAGTTTAAAAGACAGGGAAGAACTGCCTTTAATCAAATGCTTGGAGATTTGAACTTCTTATATTTTGATTACCAATGTACTTTTTTTCTCAAATTTGTAAAAGTACTGGATTTTCCTAGCCCTTTCCATTTATTTCATGTTCCTATCCATAAATAATAGAAAGTGGTTTGGCTATTTTCAAGGCATAAAAGAAAAACAACTATTACCTCTGAGCATATACTGTAGCATTGAACACATATTCTTTTCAATTCTAGGCCTATGTTAGATGTTCTTTCTTGTTACTGCTATGAAACCTGATGCATTTAAATATCATACTTATAGCCTGGGGATGAATACCAAGTGTGGGTGAAGGGGAGGAAGGCAGCAAAACACACTGCCATGTGTGTACCTATGCAACTATCCTGCACGTTCTGCACATGTACCCCAAAACCTATAATGCAATAAAAATTAAAAAAAAAATCATACTTACGGAAAAATATTTTCAATGCCTATTTACTTATCGTTCTCCTTTGAGAGTTATTTGAGGGCATGAGCTATGTCTTTTCAATATCCTATCCCTAATGTCTTTTTCAGCACTTAGTAAATGGTAGTCACTCAACAGATACATTTTAGAATTAACTAATTAATTGTGGAATTACAACCCAAGAATAAGAAGGTGCCTCAAATATCTTGTATTATTTCAGAGTCACTAAGCATCAGATGAGGATTTCTGGACAACTTTTCTTAGCTGGTGTACCCTCAGCTCAAATCCAGACATGGGAATGATAGAGAGAGAGTAGACAATTAATCTTAGGTTACAATAACCATGAACCGGGCTCTGAAAGCACACAGCCAGTGGTTGGAGTCTTCCCTGTGCCTTTCTAAGGAGTATGAGAGAGACCTTTTATTGTTCTTGAGGGCATTATGGGCCCCATAATTTCTGAAGCCACGGAAATACTTAACTCCATATTCATGGCTTCTGGAAACTCAAGTGGAATCCAGAATGTTGGACCTGATGCTCCATGGAGTTTTGGGAATCAAGTCAAGGTTATCAGTGGCTACAGAGGGCCAAGAGGGCTTGATATTTACATACATTTTCTTCTTCCAAATGAATCTTGGGATGATTTGTCTATAGTTCTGCCAGAGGCCTTTCCAGATTGTGATGCATTGGGAGAAAGCCACCATGAACATGTCCTCAGGTCTTCAGTCTTTTGCCATTGTGTGAGAAATGGAGCTTGTCAAACGTGTAGCAGAGCTGAACTTCCCAAATTCCACAAGACTGTTCAGAGTGCTTGGAATGACACCCACCCACAATTAAAACAAAAAAGAAGGATGAGTAAGTTAGGAACTAAAAATAGCATTTTTTCTAAATTAGATTTATCTGTAAGCTTTAAATATGTGCAAACATATTTCGAATTATCTGGTATGAATTGTGGTTTTTTTGTTATTAAACAGCCATTTTGTTTAATCCTTATGTGTAAAGTGAAAAGAGACTTGCTTTGCTGGATTTTTCTCTTTGGTAAGTATTAAATTTTGAGGGGGTGCTAGTCTTTCTAGCCAAATTGAAAACTTGTTCTTCAGAATTTAGAGGGTACTCCATCTGAGTTCAAGCTGTGTTAGGGTTTGGCTACATAGTTTTCTTTGGCAATGAAAAGGATGTTTAATTCTTATGATTGGTACACCTCAAACAGGCTCACACACAAATTGTTGTCCTTGTATGGTAGATGTGGAGGAAACCAACATATGAGAGTAAAATTCACCTCAAAGAAAAGAAGTGAGTTTAAGAGATAGAGAAATAGCCTTGATCAGATGCTTTGAGGTTTTGAGCTCCTAGTATTTTGATTTTCAACATACTTTTTTTTTTTCAAAATTTGAAAGTTTTGGGGTTTCCCCAGCACTTGTTGTTTGTTTAACTTTCCTATCCATAACTAATGGAAAGTAAGTGGTTTGGCTGTGTTCAAGGAAAAGAAAACAGCTACCACCCGTAAGCATCTATTATATGCCATAACATTGAACACATATTGTCTCATTTAATTTTCATAGTCTCCTTACACTACAGTATTATATTCCCCACTTTACAGATGGGAACGATGAAACTCAGACAGATAAAGTGATGTACACAAAGGCATGCAGTTAGTAAGTTTTGGGCCTTGTCCAACCGCTATTCCCTATGTCTGAAATGTTTTGTCCAGGATTCCCTTGGGCTCACTCCTCCTGCCTTCCCTACTTTATCTGAGTAACTCCCATATCCTTCAAAGCCTAGTCTCTGGTTTTCCATCACCATTCCAGTCCTTGTTAGGTGCCCTCTCACTTTCTCCGAGACTGAGTCTGCCTGCATCAAACACAGATTACAAGTATATTGAGTCTCTCTCATCTTTAAATCTTTAGTGATACACTTAGCTCTATTTATTAATATTTATAGAATAAAAATATAAATTAGTAACTTCCTTAGAATGTCTATGAATAATTGCTCCATTACCTTATCTGAAAAGAAAACCTTAGTATCCAATAAAAATTCCTCTCTGCAGTTTTTCCAATGGAGGCCATTCACGAAACAGTTGAAAGGAGACTGCTGGCATTTTGTTCCCCACACTTCTTTCATACTATTCTCCCAACATAACCATTAAATTTCACCTCAAAAGAAGGGCCACAGTATTCAGACTACTCTTCCACATTTGCAGTACATCTTAGTTTCCGTATTCTAGGATAGTGAAGACAGAACCTCAGATAAGAATTAAATGCTAGTGCTTTATTGGGAGTTAAATCCCAGGTGAGTGAGAAGGAGAGAAAAGGCAAGTGGTGCAGCCAAGAAAGGTGAAGCGTTACCTCTCCGCTGATGTCTTCACAAAGCAGGGCAAAGAGCACATACTGTCATTTGGCAGGTGCCCACACTCAGTCATACAGGAGCTCTTTATGCAGGCTGATTGGAGAAAGTAAGACAGAGGAAATTGATTTGCCCACTTTTCTCCTGCCTCTCTTTGGCTAAGATGGCACCAGAGAGTGTTAACTACCTTGCATTCCAGTTTGTGTCATCCAGCTCCTTTAGCAGCCTCCTGGGAAGCCAGATGCACTCCCCCGGTGGCATTTCCTGAAATCTAGAAGAGATGAGAGGAGTCAGAGACTGTGGGCTTGAGGTGGTTGGTTTTAAAAGGCTGACTGCATAGCCCTGCATGGATGCATCTGTTGTTGCATTGGTAGTGGAAGTGAAATAAGCTGCTGAAAATGAAAACAGTTAAAGCTGAGAAACTCACAAGAGGCATATGAATCCATACAGACACATTTCCAACTGGTACATTTGATTCACTTCTCTTTTTATACCATTTTGTGTCACAAATCTCATAGCTTTTCAAACTATAGTACAACTGGTCAAAATGTCTGAACGTTGTATACCAGGAAAATACGCTGGCGACTCAACCACAGCACAAGTCTAAAATCAAATTTTCTAATACTGTCCTGTCAAAACATTTTCCTTCTCTGATTTTTGTCATTTCTCTTCGTGGAGACATTTGAAACCTCAGAGAGTTATCTATTCCATCCCTCCTTCCATCCATAGGCAGAGCCTATCATGTAAACATATAAGGAATCTCTCAGCAGTGATGAGGATACTCTCTGGCACAATTTTCACATTTAGCAAGAATTTGAATAAAATAAATGAATCTGTTTGCTTTTCAGTTTGCTGTTGCATTTGTGTGGAACATGCTAAGTTTGCTGATAGGGAAGTAGGAGAGAATATAGAGAAACAATAAACCAATGACAGTTTTGCAAATACCCAGACACATTGGACGGACACAGAAGCTCTCGTTGGGAGATTGTGAAGGATAGGTTCTTCATCTTTCCATTGCCTCTTGTGACCGTGACCTCATGTTACAAGTCACTATAGTTGGAACTGTTATACAGAATAGTATATTTCAAGAATATACTATTCTTGAAATAGTAATACATTTCAAGATTATGAAATGTATTAATTTGTCATATAATTATATGTTTTGGTTAGAAGAATCTCAGAGGTACTTAAGCTGATGATCTTAGACTTTCAGTCCAGTGCTGACATCTTGTACAATTTCTTAAATTCCTACCAGGTAATTTCTGCCTTCTGTCACAAAGCAGGAGAGAAGTTCCAGGAAGAAGTCATGTATTTTTCTCCTCTTTATAGTGTGTAGTATATATAGTTCATATTTCCCTACATTATTCATACACATATATTTATGTTACACCTCCTATTTATATATATTAGCAACAAAAATTTTTGGAAGATTATAGAAATAAGACATGCAGGCATTTGAAATTTTATGAGAAAGAGCATGTCAGATTTGAGTTTGGGAGTTTTAGACATTGCCATAAGAGGTAAGTGAAAGCTGTCACCTTACCTATAGTTAATAATAGTATGTTTGAAGTTTTCTAAGAGAGTAGATTTCCAGTGTTCTCACTACACACACACACACACACACACACACACACACAGTAAGGTGATTAATATGTTAATTAACTTGATTATGGTAATCATTTCACAACATAGACATATATCAAAAGATCACATAGTACACTTTGAATACATACCATTTTTATTTGAATACATGCCACAATAAAGCTGGGGAAAAAAAGATTTTATTCCAACTGTCAAAATCTACTTTTCAGGGATCCACTCCAAGGGAGTCACCATTCCTTCATATTATTAAATAGGTTCTCCATAGAAAAACTATCTTTGGTGAAAAAAATTAGACTCCAGAAGTGATATTTTGCCAGCAACATCTCCCTGATGAACTCAGTGTGGCTATGGAAATTCCAATTCCCTCTCTGGGGTCAACTTCAGAAATGAGCTTATTTATGTGCTTCAAATTGACTTATCAACTAATGAACCAAGAAACAATTTTTCTTTTGGCTATGTTTTACAAGGGTCTTTCTCAAATTTTAAAGGTTATGGAATTTTAGAGTCAAATTTGTTTCATATTTTTTCTATGTAACATATTTACTTCCCATTAAAATAAAATTTTCTCTACCAATAAGGTGTTAGACTTCTGAGCCCTCAGAGAAACTGTACTTGACATGAGCATTACCTCATCTAAATGTATGTTCCCAGTAAACTTGTCATCAAGTGGACTTGATGCCTTAATTTTTTCCTTTTGTAGCAAGATGCCTAACGAGTTACTTATGTAAGCATTGTTAGTGAAATTAGGGGGACTAAGGGGAATAAAACATGTATGGCAATTATGAGTGTTAGAACTGAGCACATTCATTACTGCAGCATCTGATGCGGACACCTCAGGGTAAGCCAAGTAGTCTCTTCAGAATAAAAATGAGCGTAAATAGACTCAATTCATTTATTCAACACGTGGGTCAAGTCTATGAACTCCACAAAGATAACTGTGCCATGGATTTTGCTCTCTATGTGGTAAGACGTGTATATGGTTTGTTTACTCATTCAGCAAACACTTTCTGAGCATGTTTTGTCTCCCGAGGTCAGCTCTGGAGATACAATGGTACATGGCACAAATCTTTGTAAGTCCTAAATATAACACCTGATATGAATGGCCTGTGAGTGAAGAGCACAAAACGTGTAATGGTGTTCATAGGATACAGTAGCTATGTGCATGTAGAGGGAATTAGTAAGGGCCTCATGAAGGAGGCAGCATTTGGTCTGGGACCGGAAGGAAAGACAGGATTGGAGATGTAGCGATGCTAAGGCGGGTTGTCCTCAATAGAGAAAGTATCATCGCTGATAATACTTTCCTATGCCATTCTTATCTAACTATGTGATTCTAAGCTGAAGTGATCCAAGGAGGCCCCTCAGAGTTGTGGCAAACTGAAGCCCGTGGTGTCAGTTGAAAGGAATCTGAGAGAAGATCAACACCCAGGAGAATCTAAGGCTCTGCTGTGGATGAATCATTTTAGGCCACGTTTCAGAACAAAATTTCCATAGACTCACTACCTAAATATTTATGGACTTAGGTTTTTGTGTCAGAGGTTTGTTGAAAAACTCTGGAAGCCTATTGCAAAGAACTGAGTAAGGTAAAAATTTACCTTTTACTGGACATACTGTTTAGGAAGCAAATTAGTCTCCATTATCAGAAAGTTCTGAGGGAGAATCTAAAATGTGATACTTTGCCCAGCAGCTGACAGTGTTTTTGCTACATTGTCGACTTGCCTTCAATTCTGTTTATTTCCCTTGTCTAATTCACTATTGAGGTAATTTAAACAATGAGAATACAGTGACCTGCAATTTTCCTAATTTAAAGAGATCCCTTGTACAATATTAAATTTGCATCTACATTGCCTTCCTACCAAAACTGTCACCTCTTTGAGGTCAGTATGATGTTATGTATTTTTTAGATAACATCTATCTATGTAATAGATCTCTCTATGCAATAGAACCACAGTCCTTCTAGACAGGGGAGCACAAATGTTGGTTGATATTTAACAGAGATATCGTAGACCTATAGCTTTCTCTTTAAGAGCTCAAATTTCACAGAGTAGATTCAGAGAGTAAATGTTTTTCCATGGCTCAAGCAAGAGGGGTGGTATGTACATTATTTCTTTCTTATTTCCCAGTTAGACTTTTGTATATATGACAGATACAATTGACAAACCCTGCTCAGCTTTGTCCAATGTCTCATTTGAGGATCAGCATGAGTTTGTTTACTGGAGACTAATAGGAGTCAAGGATATACAAATTCAGCAATGTATAGGGGCCTCCATGCAAAACTACCACCACATTGTTGAGTTTTGGAAGTTTATTATGCTTTATTATATCTTATTAAAAAGAAATATAAATGTCATCACCATGTAATAGTTTTATAACCTGTCATATTTTAAAATGCATCTCGAATATTCTTCCATATAATTAAATAATCTACAGCATAATTTTAGTATCTATGAAGATTCTATTATGTGCTTACATAATGAAATTATGTAAGAGTTATGGATTTTATGGATAATTATGAGAGTTATCCATTTTAACTCTCAATATGAATACATTATTGTTGTAAACAATGCTTATAATTTATGACAATAAATATATGTGGCTCAGTCACTCATTATTCTAAATCTCATTGTAGTCTCCAGTTAGTCATTATCGGTGTTTTGAAGTTGACTGGTTTGGCATTTTATGTATATTTATATCTATATGCATTAACAGAATTTATTTTTTAAAAAATATTTGATATTTGTTGGGGATAATTAGATATGTATATTTCTAAATATATATATACATATAGTATAAAACAATAATTCTATTAAATCCTGTGCAAATAATAATCCTACTTATGAAACCTATGGACCCAACCAGCTAGCTTCAGAAATAGAACATTGCTGGCATCTTAAAAACAAGTTACTAATCTTTTCCCACTGCCTTCTCCTGTCTGGCCCCCAAAGATTACCACTATCTGAAATTTTCTGTATGTCATTTACAAGCTTTACTTTATAATTTTAAAATATACACTTATAGCCCTGAAAAAGTATTTTTAAATTTTCTATAATTTCATTGCTATAGAGGTAGAAACATGTTTTCTAAATGTTGTAGATTAGAATATTACTTTTTCCACTTAAATCTTTAATCCACCTGGAATTAATTTTTGTGTATGGTATAAAGCAGGGATTAAATTTTTTTTTCTCTTAGCTGCATAACAAATTAGCATTATTTATTGAAAAGTTATCTCATTAACCAGAAGATGTATATCTCCAGGAAAGCTGCCTGGATCTGGTTGGTGAAGGTTCCAGAAGTGAAGCATCTGGCAGTTGGAGTGGCTTCAGTGGCAGCAGCCCACTTGAGCACAGCTGCTGGCTGATACTCTTGAAAGATTTGACACTGACATCAGCTGGGTTTTCAATGGCATGAGCCACTAGCAGAAACTCTTCCCAGGGCCTCTTCAGAGTTATAATCTAAATACCGTCACTTTTCTTCTTGCAGATGTACTGTTCCATTTGCAAGTCAAGGCTGATACTACCTAAGTAGGTTCCTGATATAAGGAATTTGAGAACATTTTCCTCCTTCTTCTATAGAACATCACGTGCTTCATACATTGTGAAAGTTTTCCTTTGAGTTATGACAGGAATCCAGGATAAGTTGGTATGGATTGCTCTCTTGTTAGCACAAACAGGCTATACGTTTTTTTGTGTCTTTTCTTCATCAGTCATGTCAGAAACTTATTGGTCTTATTAGTCTTTTTGAAGTACCAACTTTTGGCTTTGTTGAATCTTTACTGGTATATATATATTTGTTAATGTATTAATTTTCATATGCTTTCCTTTACTTTTTAAGAAATTTCTGTTCTTTTTCTAACATAATGCTTAATGCTTAGCTAGTTCATTTTCAGATTTTTTCCTTTTTACTATAAGTATTTAAGCCTACAAATTTATTTCTAGAAACATTATTGTGTGTATTGTACTAATATTTGGTTGCTGTTTCATTCAAAATATTTTTATTTCCATTATAGTTATTTTATTTTTAACTTGTGGGTTACTTATATTTTTAGTTTCCAAAGCTCGAGGTGTTTTAGTTATTCTGATTTACTTAAATTGAGGTCTTAATGTGTAATCTGTATGATACTGTGTTTTGGAATTTTTTGATACTTGCTTTACGATCGAGTATGAGATCAAATCTCCTAAATGCTTTAAGTGGCCTTGAAAGAATGCTTGTGCTCTACTCGATGAAATGTTCTGTGTTTTTCCATTACATCAAGCTTATCAGTTGTGTTTGTAGCAAAGACTGGTTCAAATGTTCAACAATCCTATTTCCTTTTCTTGGATACAAAGGAAGACTGCACTTCCAAGTCTTCCTTCAATTAAGTTATGATTCTTTGACAGCGTTCCGTCCATGAGAAAAATGGGCAAAAATAACATAAGGCACTTTGTCTTTGTCTTTGTCTTTACAGTGTCATGAAAGTTCTTTCTTCTTTCTCATCTCCTTTTGGCCAGTTTAATGCAGAGGACCTAGTAATCTCAATAGAACTCCAATGGGCCCTAGAAGATGACAGTGCCATAAAATGGATGAAGTCACAATTTCTTAATTCTTGGTGACTAATATGAGGAGAAAAAATTTCTGTTGCAAGTCACTGAGGCTTCAAGATTAACAGTTTCTGCACCGTTTCTACACTGTAACCTAGCATGGCCTGATTAAGACTGTGTCGTTCAAGTGTTTTATGTCTTCAGTGACATTTTATCTGTTTGATCTAGTAATTACTTTAAAAAAAGCTAAAATATTCCACTCTGATAGTAAATTTTGCAAATTTCTTCTTGTATTTCTGGTACTTAAAAATATTTTCAGTTTCTATTTTTTATATTATTAGGTGCATATACATTTAGAATGATTTTATTTCCCTGGTAATCTAGTCTCCTTTCATTGTGTAGTGACCTTATATTTCCAATAATGTCTTTGCCTTAGAGTTTATTTTGTTTGATTGAAATATAGTTATTCCCACTTTATTTTGGCTAGTATTGGAATACATCTCTTTCTGTGCTTTAACTTTCATCCACTCTGTATCTTTTAGGTGTAGGTATTCAGCATATAGACAGATTTAAAAAATCTGTCAACTATTCATGTTTAAATGCTGTTAAATTTATTTATATTTACTGTGGTGTAGATAAATTTGGATTTATTTGTATCATCTCAGTTTTTTATGTATTTCTATTTCTCTTAGTTTCTAAAATCCTTTACTCTTCTTAAAAATAGATAAATCAAAAGCTTTCTTTCATTTATATTCTTTTAATTTCTGTGAGTTTGGAAGAAATAGCACTTTTCTTCTGCCTATAATACATCCTTTAGAATTTTATTTAATAGTTCTCTTAAATGGTCTCAGACTTTGCTTGTCTGCTTATAACTGTTCTGATCTTATCATTGTTTTAAAAATATATTCTTGTTAGGTATCAAATTCTTGATTGAAGTCTCTATTTCTAGGAATTATGGATAGTATTGTATAAAGCCAATCTCCCCTCTGAGAGCAAATAAAAAAGCTGGGTAAAATATAAAATATGTGTTTGAAGGCATTAAAGAAGTACTGAAGCAGCCAAAATATGAGTGGTCAACATCCTGAAGAGAAGGGAATTGAATTGAGGGGAGCCAAACGTTCCTCACTACTGTTCTTCTCAAAGCATTTGACGAACCTTAGTTCTGCAAAGCTAAGAAGTTGAGCAAAGCTTTTGTTAGTCTCATAGTTTGGGGGTATGAAAATCATATACTTGAGAGTATTCATTAAAATAATAGTAAATAAATGTGACACTAAAAACAGTAGAGGAAAGAAAGTGGAAAATACTTTGTTAACCCAAAGAAAGCAAGAAAGAAGTAAAAGAGGAATGCAGGTGGAATAAAAAAAAATAAATAGTAATATGATAGATTTAAAATAAGTCAGTGTTTACCTTAATTGTAAGTGGACTGAATGCTCTAATAAATGAATAATATGCTGTAGAGAAAAGCAGAATTCAATTATTTACTGTCTTTAAAAAGATATGCCTTAAATGTGAATACACAAAAAGGTTGAAGATGAAAGAATCTGAAACAGATGTTAACACATAAATGCTAATGATTCTAGTTTGACATTAACTTATACTAACATAGTGAAGTTATTTTAGTTTCTTCTAACTTCCACTGCTGCTGTTGAGGAATCAGTTATAATAATTGTTGTTCATTTGAAGATGTTCTCTATTTCTTCCCTGGCTGCTTATAAGATGTTTTTTTATGGCATGCCTAGATGTGGTTTTCATTTCATTTATCTTACTTAATAACTATTAGCCTTTCTATATTAACTAATGATTAGTTTTGTAATTATTTTCCCCATGATCCCTTTAAATGTTTCTTCTGTTTAATTTTCTTCTTTTCCCACAAATATTCAAGTGGGATATTGAACTTTTCTGCCTTATTTTCCATGTCTATTAGCTCTTTATCTTATTTACTACTTGTATATTTAGTTGTGCTATATTATGGAAATTTAAGATAATTATTTGGTTAGTTTTATTTTCAGCTATAGTAAATGTGTTGTGCACTGAATATTGTGCGTGATATTATGGTTTTTATTTTTAAACCTTTATGATTTTCATTGTATGTTCTCACTCATAAGTGGGAGCTAATTTATGAGGATGGAAAGGCATAAGAATTATGCAATGAACTTTGGGGACTTGGAGGAAAGGATAGGATGGGGATGAGGGATAAAAGACTACACATTGGGTATGGTGTACACTGTTCACATGATGGGTGCACCAAAATCTCAGAAATCACCACTAAAGAACTTATTATTTGTGTAATCAAACACCACCTGTTCTCCAAAAACCTATTGAAATTTTTAAAAAATTAAAAAGTTTTATGTTTTTATTTTTCAAGACTTGTTTTTAATAATCTCTTGTTCTTACATGGACACAGGGAAGGGAGTACTACACACTGGGGTCTATTGGGGGGTATAGGGGAGGGACAGCAGGGGCGGGGGGAGCAGGGGAGAGATAGCATGGGGAGAAATGCCAAATGTGGGTGAAGGGGCGGAAGGCAGCAAAACACACTGCCATGTGTGTACCTATGCAACTATCTTGCATGTTCTACACATGTACCCCAAAACCTAAAATGCAATAAAAAATAAAAAATTAAAAAAAATATATAATCTCTTGTTCTTGAGACAAATTGGAAGACAAGTCAGATGAAAAAAAAAAATCTCTTGTTCTCTAGTCCATATAATAAAGCTGACATTTCCTTTCTTTAAACATATTAAATGTAATTATGTAATTTTGCTAAATTTATAGTTTTGTTACATGAGGTCTTTCTGAATCTCAGTAACCTCGTATTGGATTGACAAACTTTCACTTCTCCCACAAAATTCATGTGCTTCCTGGAACCTCAGAATATAATCTTATTTGGAAATAGGGTGTTTGCAGATGTAATTAATTAAGTGAAAATGAAGTCCTACTGAAGTAGAGTGGGCCATAAATACAAAGTGATTGTTGTCTTAATATGAAGACAAGAGAAACACACACCAAGAAGAAGCTGTGAAGACAAACACATGAGGAGAATGCTGAGTACGAATGGAGGCAGAGAATGTATTCTTCTACAAGCCAAGGGAATGGCTGCCAACCACCAGAAGCTAGGAGAGATCCTCTCCAAGAACCTTCAGAGAGACATGACCCTGCTGATACTTTGATTTTGGACTTGTGGACCCCAGAACTGCAAAAACAAATTTCTGTTATTTTCAGGCAAGTTTGTGGTACTTCATTATTGCAGCCCATGGAAACTAATGCAAACCATATTCGTAAAATGATTAATAACCCATTTAAAAGAGCTAATATGAGAATTAAATGAAATAATATATGTAAAGTACTGTGTCTTGTCTGTCCAGAAAAAGTGCTCAATAAATGTTATATATATATTTTTAATTTGATTTTCAAACACCTCATCTCTGTGATGGACTTGGATCTTCTTTTTCTTTCTTTCTTTTTTTTGAGATGGAGTCTTACTCTGTCACCCAGGCTGGAGTGCAGTGGCGGGATCTTGGTTCACTGCAACCTCTGCCTCCCAGGTTCAAGCGATTCTCCTGCCTCAGCCTCCCAAGTAGCTGGGATTACAGGCATGTGCCACCATGCCCAGCTAATTTTTGTATTTTTAGTAGAGATGGGATTTCACCCTGTTGGCCAGACTGGTGTTGAATTCCTGACATCAGGTGATCCACCCACCCCAGCCTCCCAAAGTGCTGGGATTATGGGCATGGGCCACTGAGCCCAGCCAGATATTTTTATTTATAGTGCAAAAACATACACAAATACACAACACATACACATCCAGATATCTGCATATATACATAATACATATTCACATGCAACTTACTCAAGTTGCCCTTCATTCAGACCTTGCTCAGTCCTCTCCACATGATCTCAGCATCTCAGCTATGCACCCACTGAAGCTTTTCCATATTTTTTGAAGTTGTATAGCTGAAAGCTTCTCAATTTCAAATCAAATTCATGAAATGAAATATTGATATTTTTCCTTCAAAAAAAGAAAAAAGCACTTTTTTTCATTGTAAAGATACAGAAATAATAAGTTAGGGCAGAGGAAAAAAAGATTTTATCAATAGTTAGAGCCCTCTTGGCTATTTTTATTACTCAGAGAAATATTGTCACAAACTTTTTTTCAGAATAAAAAAGAAAAAGTAATGGCAGCTCCAGTGTTTTGCATCATGGTGCTGCTCACTTAGAATCGGCCTGGAAGCAGCAATCTTACTTCCTGTAATCATTTTAACAAGCTTGGCCTTTTGAGACAAAACTTTGAAGCAAGGAGTGGAGTCTATGAGAAAAGTTAATTTCAATTTTCTAAGTGCCAACATATTGAAGTTCCTATGAATCAAAAATAAAAGTGTACTTAAACACAAATAAAGACAACGAATGGACATTTACATTGAATTACATTATTTTTAGAAAATGGCTTTTTTTCTTTCTGTTATTTCACTGTGGATTTTAGTGGGCAAAGCATGAAAACCCTGTGTGCTGTCACGGAGCATAAGTACTTCTTCATGTCCCACCTCTGCAAAGATATTTTGATACTTTGAAAATAATTCTAGGTTTAGTATGTAAATAAAGAGTAAAGTCCTAGGCTGGGCAATAATAGCATCTTAGTTTGAAGACAGATTAATTCTAGACTGAAATCAAATAGGAACAGAACTAGAACTATCATTTTATTTATGTATTTTCTATCAAGAGCATACTTTTTTTTTTTCTTTAAGGGCTTAATATCATCATGTAATTACCTAGTATAGTCATGTAGTATAGCTCAATCTTCAGAGGAATATTGCTTTATATGATAACATTAATAAAAAAAATGACTTAAGTTTTTTAATAATTTTTTTCTAGACTCCAACTAATATTCACTAAGAATCTTTAGAAGAATGGTAGAATCAAACATTCTTGTAAATATATGACTCTTGGAAATCAACTAATTAATTTACTCATGTATGTATCAAAAACATATTTATTGCATGCTCACAATAGAACCTCTACTAGGTGCAGGAATATAGGTGGGGAAAGAGGCAATATATAAAAGAAGTAAGTAGAATATAAAATGTGTTAGATGTTAATTAGTGATTTAGAGGAAAATAAATATGAGAAGGTTTTTAGAGACACAAAAAACCCTTCAAAAAATCAACAAATCCAGGCTGGTTTTTTGAAAAGATCAACAAAATAGGTAGATCACTAGCCAGACTAATAAAAAAGAAAAGAGAGAAGATTAAAAAGATGCATTAAAAAACAATAAAGGGGACATCACCGCCAATCTCACAGAAATACAAACTACCATCAGAGATTACTACAAACAACTCTTTGTACACAAACCAGTAAATCTGGAAGACATGGATAAATTCCTGGACACTTGCACTCTTCCAAGACTAAACCAGGAAGAAGTTGAATCCCTGAATAGACTAATAACAAGGGCTGAAGTTGAGGCAGCAATTAATAGCCTACTAACTGAAAAAAGCCCAGGTCCAGATGGGTTTGCAGCTGAATTCTACCAGACCTGCATGATCTGCACATGTACCCAAGAACCTAAATTACAATAATTAAAAAAAACAACATTTTTGTTTTTGGAGACAGAGTCTCACTCTGTCACTAGGCCCAGGCTGGAATGCAGTGGTGCGACCTCAGCTCACTGCAACCTCTACCTCCCGGGTTCAAGCAATTCTCCTGCCTTAGCCTCCCAAGCAGCTGAAAAAAAGACATTCTAATAAGTTTCTCTAAATATATTTATGTGCATTGTCTTCACTCCAGGATTCTTTCCTATAATTCACATTTACAAATCCAAATTCCTCCTCAACAACTTCATGGGAAAATATGCTCCCCTCTTTCAGGTAGTCTCCCAGTAAGACTTTCTCTTACCCTCCTTTCAAAGATTGCAACATACTCCTAGACTCCCCACCCTCCTTCTCAAATTTATTTCCCAGAATCTCTGGGATACATTCAATGCATGTCTAGAGGGAGATTCATAGCAATAAATGCCCACATGAGGAGCAAGGAAAGTTCTCAAATTGACACCCTATCATCAAAATTGAAAGAGTTAGAGGAGTAAGATCCAAAAAAAAACTCAAAAGCTAGCAGAAGACAAGAAATAACTAAGAGTAGAACTGAAGGAATTCATGCAGAATTGTTGCATAGGTACATACATGGCAAGGTGGTTTGCTCCCTTCATCCCTGCATCACCTATATCTGGTATTTCTCCCCTCATTATCCCTCTCCACCCTCCCCATCCAGCAGTCCCTCCCCTACTCCTCCCACACTGGCTGCAGTATGTGATGCTCCCCTCTGTAGCCACATGTTCTAATTGTTCAACACCTGCCTATGAGTGATAACATATGGTGTTTGGTTTTCTGTTCTTGTGTCAGTTTGCTGAGAATGATGGTTTCCAGATTCATCCATGTCCCTATGAAGGACACAAACTCATCGCTTTTTATGGCTGTTTTCCATGGCGTATATGTGCCACATTTCTTTATTCAGTCTATCGATCATGGACATTTGAGTTGGTTCCAGTTCTTTGCTATTGTAAACAGTGCCGCAATGAACATTGGTGTGCATGTGTCCTTATAGTAGAACGATTTATAGTCCTTTGTGTATATACCCAGTAATGGGATTGCTAGGTCAAATGGTATTTCTATTTCTAGGTCCTTGAGGAATCGCCACACTGTCTTCCACAATGTTTGAAATAATTTACAGTACCACCAACTGTGTAGGAGTATTCCTATTTCTCCACATCCTCTCCAGCATCTGTTGACTCCAGATTTTTTAATGATCACTGTTCTAACTGGTGTGAGATGGTATTTCAACTTGTTTATTTGCATTTCTCTAATGACCCGTGATGATGAGCATTTTTTCATATGTTTGTTGGCCTCATCCATGTTGTCTTTTGTAAAGTGTCTGTTCATATCCTTCACCCACTTTTGAATGGGTTTGTTTGTTTTCTTGTAAATCTGTTTTAGTTCTTTGTAGATTCTGGATATTAGCCCTTTGTCAGATATGTAGATTGCAAAAATTTTTTCCCATTCTGTTGGTTTCCAATTCACTCTAATGATTGTTTCTTTTGCTGTACAGAAGCTCTGGAGTTTAATTAGATCCCATTTGTCTATTTTGGCTTTTGTTGCCATTGCTTTTGGTGTTTTAGCCATGAAGTCTTTGCCTATGCCTATGTCCTGAATGGTATTGCCTAGGTTTTCTTCTAGGGTTTTTATGGTGTTAGGTCTTATGTTTAGATCTTTAATCCATCTGGATTTAATTTTAGAGTAAGGTGTCAGGAAGGGGTCCAGTTTCAGCTTTCTGCACATGGCTAGGTAGTTATGCCAACACCATTTATTAAACAGAGAACCCTTTCCCATTGCTTGTTTTTCTCAGGTTTGTCAAAGATCAGATGATTGTAGATGTGTGGTATTGCTTCTGAGACCTCTGTTCTGTTCCATTGACCTATGTCTCTGCTTTGGTACCAGTACCATGATGTTTTGATTACTGTGGCCTTGTAGTATAGTTTGAAATCAGGCAGCTTTGATGCCTCCAGCTTTGTTCATT
Source organism: Saguinus oedipus (assembly GCA_031835075.1). Taxonomy (NCBI): domain Eukaryota; kingdom Metazoa; phylum Chordata; class Mammalia; order Primates; family Cebidae; genus Saguinus; species Saguinus oedipus. The sequence continues at coordinate 88,290,491 of CM063172.1, forward strand.
TTGCTTAGGATTGTTTGGGCTATGTGGGCTCTCTTCTGGTTCCATATGAAGTTTGAAGTGGTTTTTTATCCAGTTTTGTGAGGAAGGTCATTAGTAGCTTGAGAGGATAGCGTTTAATCTATAAATTTCTTTGGGCACTATGGCCATTTTGATGATATTGAGTCTTCCCAACCATGAGCATGGGATGTTTTCCATCTGTTTGTGTCCTCTCTCATTTCATCGAGCAGTGGTTTGTAGTTCTCCTTGAAGAGGTCCTTTACATCCATTGTTAGTTGTATTCCCAGGTATTTTATTCTCTTTGTAGCAATTGTGAATGGGAGTTTACTTTTGATTTGGCTCTCTGTCTGTTATTGGTGTATAGAAATGTTTGTGATTTCTGCACATTGATTTTGTATCCTGAGACTTTGCTGAAGTTGCTTATCAGTTTCAGTAGATTTTGGGCTGAGATGATGGGGTCTTAAAACATACAATCATGTCATCTGCAAATACAGACAATTTGACTTCCTCTCTTCCTGTTTGAATACATTTTATTTCTTTCTCTTGCCTGATTGCCCTGGCTAGAATTGCCAATACTATATTGAATAGGAGTGGTGAGAGAGGGCATCCTTGTCTAGTGCCAGATTTCAAAGGGAATGCTTCCAGTTTTTGCCCATTCAGTACGATATTGGCTGTTGGTTTGTCGTAAATAGCTTTTATTATTTTGTGATACATACCATGGATGCCTAGTTTATTGAGGGTTTTTAGCATAACAGGCTGTTGAATTTTGTCAAAGGCCTTTTCTGCATCTATTGAGATAATCATGTGGTTTTTGTCTTTGGTTCTGTTTATGTGGGGGATTACGTTTATAGACTTGCGTATGTTGAACTGGCCTTGCATCCTGGGATGAAGCCTACTTGATCATGATTAATAAGCTTTTTGATTTGCTGTTGCAATCTGTTTTCCAGTATTTTATTGAAGATTTTTGTGTCGATGTTCATCATGGATATTGGCCTGAAGTTTTCCTTTTTAATTGCGTCACTGCCCGGTTTTGGTATTAGGATGTCTGGGTGTCTAACTCTGAAGTAGGAGTTTTTTGTCCTGCTGGGCTTTGCGCTGCAGTGGGAGCTCCGTCCTGCCATTTGGGCTGTTTCTTGCATTCCCTTCCCCTTCTCACTTGGGGGCGGGTAGCTCAGTCCCACTGGCTTTTTGGCTTTCTTGGCATCAGCCAGTACTTCCTCCTAGATCTATGCTGACAGCCCCAGGGCCAAAGTTGCTGTTTTGCCCTGTTCAGGCAGCTTGATAAGGCTTTTCAGGCCAGGGAAGATCTCCTGTTCACTGGGTTGTAGAGGGATTGGGTAGAGCACTGTATCCAAACCGAAGTCCCAGAGGGGGAGATCCCCTGGTCTTCTGGTCGGTTGCATGCTCCTCCTGGGTAGGGCACTGCCCTGCCTTGCCTCAACTTGCCCTATTTGGTTTATACCCACTGTCCGACCAGACCCACAAAATGAACCTGGTAACTTGTTTGGAATTGTGGAGACCACTCGGCTTCTGCATCTCTCTCACTGGGAGCTGCTTTCCGGAGCTGCCTCTTATTCGGCCATCTTTGAATATCTTCTGTTTTTAAGCATTTTGTACTTGTTTGCAGAAGATATTGAAACTCTAGACAAGTGACATAATTCCACTTTATTTTGAAAGTTTTTCTCCACCAACCTATATCTCTTCAAGAACTGGTTATAATAATTTAGCCAAAGGCTTCAATCACAAGCCATTTAGATATATTAGGGTAAGTATGCCCTCAGATAGCAAGATATAACTGTCTTGTGGCTTCAGGTGTAGTCTATACTTTGTAGTCTTGGAAACTTTGTGAAGTGTCCTGGTTAGCTCAGAATGACAGGAACCTTGAACAAGGCACTATACTGCAATTGCTACTTAGGAACTCTACCTGCAAAATAAAAGGGTTAGACTAAATGTTTTTTACAAAGTCACTTTTGGTTCTAATATCCCATAAATATATGATAGTTGCTTTGATTCCTTTGTGAAATGTTTTAAATTGTTAGCACATTGCCTAATTCAGCAGATTTCTCATGAAGAATTTTCTCATGAAGATCTTGTTAGTAATGGATCTTCTTTATATACTTTATATACTTTGGTTACAGGGCTTTTCTCATTGAGGAAACACTTAAAAATTTAAATCTGGACTCAGCAAATTATACTACTATATTGGATGACCTCAGAATATTTTATAAAGTGCTTATGAGATATTCTGTTTTTCCTCATGATGTTTAAACCAGAATTAGTGCAGACTTAACCTATTTTTAGATAATAGACATGCATTAAATTTAGAAATATTTTAGGTTTTTAGGGCCTTGAAGATAAGTATTATCTTCTGGTTCATTCTAGTTGTATCATTGTTAAAGTAGACACCACTTTCTTAACTCCTTAAATTCCATAAGGTAGACTATAATTTTTCTGCTTTGTCTGTTTCTCTTTCTCATGAAAGTAAAGCCATGTACACTTGCTGAACTTCGGTAGTATAGAATTTTTTTTAGTTATCTCCGGTTATTGCTTTTTTTAAGATTTGTTATCAACAAATCAACTGCAGGATGATATTCTTCTTGCTCTAATAAGTAGTGCATTTCACTGGTTGAATCAAGAGAGGCAACATTTAGGAAAACATCTACCCCAACTAGTTTTGTGGTGGCCAATCAAATGCTTTAAATCCTCCCAGGAAGTTTACACTTCAGAAATTGTTGAGAACAAGAAAGCCATGTCTCTTAAAATACTAATAAAGTCAGGAAGCTCCTTTAACAGGTTGGCAAATAATGAGTGCTTAATAAATACTAGCTGAATTTATTATTGAATAAAATAAATTGCATACATTGTATACTTTTATCCACTCCTAATAAAAGTGTTGGGGCAAACTCTTTTTCACATTATATATATTCCTTGTCACTATTGAATTCAGTTTGGTAGATGGGGTGATTTTAATTTATTTGAAACTTTGTATTCACATAGCAATTGTGGGGCCACAGAATATTTTCCTACAGAATGAATCCTGAGATGTAGAATAAATCGAATGACCTTCCATTTTACTCAAAGCCTGGCAAACTGAGATAGAGAGGTGTAGAGACTTCAGGCTTAATGATTACAACCCTACAAATAAATTTGATATACCAACCTATAAATAAATGAATTCTATAAATTTGAGAAGGCAGGGGGAATCTAGGAGTATGTTGCAATTTTTGATCAGAGAAGGTCTGAGAAATGTCCGTTGAGCTACCCCTGAAAGAGGGGAGCATGTGTTCACCTGAAGTTGTTGAGGAGGAATTTGGATTCGTAAATGCGAGTTACAGAAGAGAAGCCTGTATTGGAGATAATGTACGTAACTATATTTAGAGAAACTTATTGGACTTGTAACCAAAATAAACTTGAAACAGTAAGAATGAAAACAGTATAGAGTCACTGAGTTGTATTATAAACTCTAGCAGAAATGAGAGGAGAAAACATTATAGAGAGAATACACTGAGATGTGAAGATACAATGAGATGAGAATAATGATGATTGCCATAATTGGAACTAGTATTTGCTGCTTATTAACTGCCAGGCACTATCTTAAGCATTTTCAGAGATAATTTCACTTAGTCCTCACAACAAACTTTTTAGGTGGGTACTATTGTTATCCTATTCAAAGAAGGTTCAGAGGAAATTTGATTTTCTCTAAAAACTTTTCCGGTAGTTACATAGCTAGAAAGCAGTAAAGCTGTATTCAAGAACCTGTGCAGATAGCCACTACATTATGGTGAGATTTATGACATAAGGAAGAGTTCCAAAAAACTAAAAAGCAAGAATAGAATTAATTGTATGAATGAATCCTTGTATTGGAGGAAACAAATGACAGAATTGATAGAGTGAAAAATTTGAACCAGTGATATGGAGGACCCCTTGAAACTATTACTATAAAACAAAAAGGTAAAATATAAAGGGACATGATGATGCAGAGGTCAGATATTGGAGAGTCCATGTAAGAATTACATATACTTCTGAAGAAATCATAATTGGGACTGAAGATAAAGATATTTGAGGTAGAATTTCTTTAAGGGTAAAAACTCCTAGAAATACAAATCAAAAGAGCCAGTTAAATTTAAAAAAATAATCAATGAAAATAGTCCTTATCTCATCCTGTAATGTTTTGGATTCACAAAATTTATTTTATTTTTATTATGCTTTAACTTCTGTGGTACATTTGCAGAATATACAAGTTTGTTACATAGATGTACATGTGCCATGGCAATTTGCTGCACCCATCGCCCGTCATCTACATTTGTTTAATTCTCCTAATGTCATCCCTTCCCAATCCCCCACACCCTGTTATACTTCCCCCAGCCCCCACCCCCCGACAGGCCCTGGTGTGTGATATTCCCCTCCCAGTGTCCATGTTTTCTCATTGTTCAACACCCTCTTATGAGTGAGAACACGGGGTGTTCTGTTCTTGTGTTAGTTTGCTGGGAATGACAGTTTCCAGATTCATCCATGTCCGTGCCAAGGACATGAACTTATCCTTTTTTATGGCTACATAGTATTCCATGGTGTATATGTGCCATTGTTTCTTTTTTTTTTTCTTGAATTTTAGGTTTTGGGGTACATGTGCAGAACATGCAAGATAGTTGCACAGGTACACATGTGGCAGTGTGTTTTGCTGCCTTCCTCCCCTTCACCCACATTTGGCATTTCTCCCCATGCTATCCGTCCCCAGCTTCCCACCCCGCTGTCCCTCCCTTATTCCCCCAATAGACCCCAGTGTGTAGTGCTCCCTTCCCTGTGTCCATGTGTTCTCATTGTTCAACACTCACCTATGAGTGAGAATATGCAGTATTTCATTTCTGTTCTTGTGTCAGTTGGCTGAGAATGATGTTCTCCAGATTCATCCATGTCCCTACAAAGGACACAAACTCATCGTTTTTGATTGCTGCATAATATTCCATGGTGTATATGTGCCACATTTTCCTTGTCCAATCTATCATTGATGGGCATTTGGGTTGGTTCCAGGTCTTCGCTATTGTAAACAGTGCTGCAGTGAACATTCGTGAGCATGTGTCCTTATAGTAGACCGATTTATAGTCCTTTGGATATATACCCAGTAATGGGATTGCTGGGTCAAATGGAATTTCTATTTCTAGGTCCTTGAGGAATCGCCACAATGTCTTCCACAATGGTTGAACTAATTTACACTCCCACCGGCAGTGTAAAAGTGTTCTTATTTCTCCACATCCTCTCCAGCATCTGCTGTCTCCAGATTTTTTAATGATGACCATTCTAACTGGCGTGAGATGGTATCTCAATGTGGTTTTGATTTGCATCTCTCTAATGAGCAGTGATGATGAGCATTTTTTCATATGTTTGTCTTGTATGTCTTCTTTTGTAAAGTATCTGTTCATATCCTTTGTCCATTTTTGAATGGGCTTGTTTGTTTTTTTCTTGTAAGTCTGTTTGAACTCTTTGTAAATTCTGGATATCAGCCCTTTGTCAGATGGGTAAACTGCAAAAATTTTTTACCATTCTGTTGGTTGCCGATTCACTCTAGTGACTGTTTCTTTTGCTGTGCAGAAGCTGTGGAGTTTGATTAGTTCCCATTTGTCTGTTTTGGCTTTTGTTACCAATGCTTTTGGTGTTTTGGTCATGAAGTCCTTGCCTACTCCTATGTCTTGAATGGTTTTGCCTAGATTTTCTTCTAGGGTTTTTGTGGTGCCAGGTCTTATGTTTAAGTCTTTAATCCATCTGGAGTTAATTTTAGTGTAAGGTGTCAGGAAGAGGTCCAGTTTCTGCTTCCTGCACATGGCTAGCCAGCTTTCCCAACACCATTTATTAAACAGGGAGTCCTTTCCCCATTGCTTGTTTTTGTCAGGTTTATAAAAGTTTGTATAGTGGTAGATATGTTGTGTTGCCTCCGATGCCACTGTTCTGTTCCATTGGTCTATATCTCTGTTTTGGTACCAGTACCATGCTGTTTTGATTACTGTAGCCTTGTAGTATAGTTTAAAGTCTGTTAGTGTGATGCCTCCTGCAGTGTTATTTTTGCTTAGAATTGACTTGGCTATGCGGGCTCTCGTTTGGTTCCATATGAAGTTCAAGGTGGTTTTTTCCAGTTCTGTGGAGAAAGTCAATGGTAGCTTGATGGGGATAGCATTGATTCTGTAAATTACTTTGGGCAGTATGGCCATTTTCACGATATTGATTCTTCCTAACCATGAACATGGAATGTTTCTCCATCTGTTTGTGTCCTTTCTTATTTTGCTGAGCAGTGGTTTGTAGTTCTCCTGGAAGAGGTCCCTTATGTTCCTTGTAAGTTGTATTCCTAGGTATTTTATGATCTTTGTAGCAATTGTGAATGGCAGTTCATTCTTGATTTGGTTCTCTTTCAGTCTGTTATTGGTGTATAGGAATGCTTGTGATTTTTGCACATTGACTTTGTATCCTGAGACTTTGCTGAAGTTGCTTATCAGTTTCAGGAGTTTTTGGGCTGAGATGATAGGGTCTTCTGGATATACTATCATGTCATCTGTAAATAAAGACAATTTGGCTTCCTCCTTTCCTATTTGAATACCCTTTATTTTTTTTTCTTGCCTGATTGCTCTGGGTAGAACTTCCAGTACTATGTTGAATAGGAGTGGTGAGAGAGGGCATCCTTGTCTAGTGCTGCATTTTAAAGGAATGCTTCCAGTTTTTGCACATTAAGTATGATATTGGCTGTTGGTTTGTCATAAATAGCTTTTATTATTTAGAGATACGTTCCATCAATACCGAGTTTATTGAGTGTTTTTAGCATAAAGGGCTGTTGAATTTTGTCAAAGGCCTTCTCTGAGTCAATTGAGATAATCATGTGGTTTTTGTTTTTGGTTCTGTTTATGTGGTGAATTACGTTTATAAACTTACATATGTTGAACCAGCCTTGCATCCCCGGGATGAATCCTACTTGATCATGATGGATAAGCTTTTCAATGTGCTGTTGCAATAGGCTTGCTAGTATTTTATTGAAGATTTTTGCATCTATGTTCATCATGGATATTGGCCTGAAGTTTTCTTTTCTTGTTGAGTCTCTGCTGGGTTTTAGTATCAGGATGATGTTGGTCTCATAAAATGATTTGGGAAGGGTTCCTTCTTTTTGAATTATTTGGAATTGTTTCAGAAGGAATGGTACTAGATCCTCTTTGTGTGTCTGGTAGAATTTGGCTGTGAACCCATCTGGACCTGGGCTTTTTTTGTGTGGTAGGCTCTTAATTGCTGCCTCAACATCAGACCTTGTTATTCGTATATTCATAGTTTTGGCTTCCTCCTGGTTTAGGCTTGGGAGGACACAGGTGTCCAGGAATTTATCCATTTCTTCCAGGTTTACTAGTTTATGGGCATAGAGTTGTTTGTAATATTCTCTGATGATGGTTTGAATTTCTGTGGAATCTGTGGTGATTTCCCCTTTATCGTTTTTTATTGCATCTATTTGGTTATTCTCTCTTCTCTTTTTATCAGTCTGGCTAGTGGTCTATTTTGTTGATCTTTTCGAAAAACCAGCTCTTGGATTTATTGAGTTTTTGAAGGGTTTTTCATGCCTCTATCTTTTTCAGTTCTGCACTGATCTTAGTTATTTCTTGTCTTCTGCTAGGTTTTAAATATTTTTGATCTTACTTTTCTAGCTCTTTCAATTTTGTTGATAGGGTGTCAATTTTGGGTCTCTCCACTCTTCTCATGTGGGCACTTATTGCTATTGTTTTTCCTCTAGAGACTGCTTTAAATGTGTCCCAGAGATTCTGGTATGTTGTGTCTTCATTCTCGTTGGTTTCGAAGAACTTCTTTATTTCTGCCTTCATTTCATTATTTATCCAATCAACATTCAAGAGCCAGGTGTTCAGTTTCCATGAAGCTGTGTGGTTCTGAGTTAGTTTCTGAATTCTGAGTTCTACCTTGATTGCACTATGGTCTGAGAGACTGTTTGTTATGATTTCAGTTGTTTTGCATTTGCTGAGGAGTGCTTTACTTCCAATTATGTGGTCAATTTTGGAGTAGGTGTGATGTGGTGCTGAGAAGAATGTATATTCTGTGGATTTGGGGTGGAGAGTTCTGTAAATATCTATCAGGTTTTCTTGTTCCAGGTGTGAGTTCAAGTCCTGGATATCCTTGTTAATTTTCTGTCTGGTTGATCTGTCTGCTATTGACAGTGGAGTGTTAAAGTCTCCCACTATTATTGTGTGGGAGTCTAAGTCTCTTTGTAACTCATTAAGAACTTGCCTTATACATCTGTGTGCTCCTCTATTGGGTCCACATATATTTAGGATCATTAGCTCTTCTTGTTGTATCAATCTTTTACCATTATATAATGTCCTTCTTTGTCTCTTTTGATTTTTGTTGCTTTAAAGTCTAAGAGACTTTGAAGTCTATTTTATCAGAGACAAGAATTGCAACTCCTGCTTATTTTGCTCTTCATTTGCCTGGTAAATCTTCCTCCATCCCTTTATTTTGAGCCTTTGTGTATCCTTGCATGTGAGATGGGTTTCCTGGATACAGCACACCAATGGGTTTTGGCTTTTTATCCAATTTGCCAGTCTGTGTCTTTTGATTGGTGCATTTAGCCCATTTACATTTAGGGTTAATATTGTTATGTGTGAGTTTGATACTGCCATTTTGATGCTAGCTGGCTGTTTTGTCCCTTGTTGATGCAGATTCTTCATTTTGTTGATGCTCTTTAGCATTTGGTATGTTTTTAGAATGGCTGGTACTGGTTGTTCCTTTCTATGTGTAGTGCCTCTTTCAGGAGCTCTTGTAAAGCAGGCCTGCTGGTGACAAAATCTCTGAGTACTTGCTTGTTTGCAAAGATTTTATTTTTCATTCACTTATGGAGTTCAGTTTGGCTGGATATGAAATTCTGTGTTGAAAGTTCTTTTCTTTAAGGATGTTGAATATTGGCCCCCATTCTCTTCTGGCTTGTAGGGTTTCTGCTGAGAGATCTGCTGTGAGTCTGATGGGCTTCCCTTTGTGGGTGACCGACCTTTCTCTCTGGCTGCCCTTAGCATTTTCTCCTTCATTTCAACTCTGGTGAATCTGAAGATTATGTGCCTTGGGGTTGCTCTTCTTGCAGAATATCTTTGTGGTGTTCTCTGTATTTTCTGGATTTGAATATTGGCCTGTCTTATTAGGTTGGGGAACTTTTCCTGGATAAGATCCTGAAGAGTATTTTCCAGCTTGGATTCATTCTCTTCATCACATTCAGGTACACATATCAAACATAGATTAGGTCTCTTCACATAGTCCCACATTTCTTGGAGACTTTGTTCTTTCCTTTTTGCACTTTTTTCTCTAATCCTGCCTTATCATTTTATTTCATTGAGTTGATCTTCGACCTCTGATATCCTTTCTTCTGCTTGGTCAATTTGGCTGTTGAGACTTGTGCATGCTTTGCAAAGTTCTCGTATTGTGTTTTTCAGCTCCTTCCATTCACTCATATTTCTCTCTAAGTTGTCCATTCTTGTTTTCATTTCCTCAAATCTTTTTTCAAATCTTTTTTCAAGGTTCTTAGTTTCTTTGCATTGATTTAGAACATGTTCTTTTAGCTCATGGAAGTTTCTCATTACCCACCTTCTGAAGTCTGATTCCTTCATTTCATCACTCTCATTCTCCGTCCAGCTTTGTTCCCTTGCTGGTGAGGAGTTTTGGTCCTTTTTAGGAGGCAAGGTGTTCTGGTTTCGGGTGTTTTCCTCATTTTTTGTGCTGGTTTCTTCCCATCTTTGTGGATTTATCCACCTGTCTTCTGAGTGGTTGCTGATTTTCCGATTGGGGCTCTGAGTGGACGTCCAGATTGTTGATGATGACGTATTTCTGTTTCTTAGTTTTCCTTCTAACAGTCTGGCCCCACTGCTGTAGGACTGCTGAGGTCCACTCCAGGCCCTGCTTGCCTGGGGAACTCCTGTAGCAGCTGCAGAACCATGAGGGTTGCTACCAGATTTTTCTTTTGCTATCTTTGTCCCAGAATGATGCCCGCCAAATGTCAGTCTGATCAGTCCTTTGTGCGGTGACTCTTTGGATATATGGTGGTCAGGGAGCTGCTTGAGGAGACAGTCTGTACTTTATAGGAGCTCTAGTGCTGATCTGTGAGCTCTGTTCTTCAGTCAGGACTGCTAGGCAGGTATGTTTAAGTCTGCTGCAGCAGAACTCATAAAGCCCCCTTTTTTTTTCCTCAGGTGCTCTGTCCCGGGGAGTTAGGGCTTTATTTATGAGTATCCATTACACATTCCTGCCCAGCGAGGAGGCAGTCTAGTCAGTGCCTGCCTGTAGTGGCTATGATGAGCTGTTGCCCTGTTGCCATGGGCTCTGCCCTGTTGCTGTGGGCTCCGCCCTGCCTCCATGGGCTCCGCCCTGCTGTCTTGGGCTCTACCCTGCTGCCATGTGTAATTCCCTGTAGTCTTGTTTATATGGGTATGGTTAGAACTGCAGTGGCGATGGTGGCTCGCCTCTGTAGTGGTGGACTCTCTCTGTTATTGTGGGTTGCCTTGGCAATGGCAGGCTGCATCAGCAATGGCAGTGTACCTCCGTAGGGGTCATGTGCCTTGGTAGTGGCAGTTGCCCCTCCCCCACTGAGCAGCACTGTCCTGGGTTCAGCTGTGCTTGCCATGAAACTCAACCCTGAGCATTTCCAATTGCTGTTTTGTTTGTTTTTTTGGGGGTGGGACCCACTGATCCTGATCACCTGGCTTCCTGCCTCAGAGCCTCCCTTTTTTTAAAGTTGACTGGTTGACTCTCTCCCAGGTGTTCCAGTCACCTGCTGCAAGGGTGCTGGGATCTGTGTGATTTCCTGTGCAGTGACCCACTGCGCCCGCTCAAACCATGTTGCTGCCCGGGAATCTCCTGGCCTGGCTTTCTGTTTAAGTCCCACTTAATCAGATGAATGTGCTAATCTGCCTTCCGAAATCTCCAATTGCCAGTTTAACAGGGCAACCAAACCAGTGCATTTTGTATGGAGTGTCGTGCCGGCCCAAACTGCCATGCTGGCGGCCCATGGACTCTTACACCTGGGAATCTCCTAGTCTGTGGACAATAAAGATCCATATGGAAATGTGGCATCCATTCGCCCTCTGCAGATTCACTGGGAGCTGCAATCCTGAGTTGGTCCTACAATGCCATCTTCCCAGTCCCTGTGGCCATATTTTCTTTATTCAGTCTATCATTGATGGACATTTGGGTTGCTTCCAAGTCTTTGTTATTGTAAACAGTGCCACAATAAACATACATGTGCATGTGTCTTTATAATAGAATTATTTACAATTTTTTGGGTATATACCCAGTAATGGGATTGTTGGTCAAATGGTATTTCTATTTCTAGATCCTTGAGGAATTGCCACACTGTCTTCCACAATGGTTGAACTAATTTACACTCCTACCAACAGTGTAAAAGCGTTCCTATTTCTCCACATCCTCTCCAGCATCAGTTGTCTCCTGATTTTTTAATGATCACCATTCTAACTGGTATAAGATGGTATCTCAATTTGTTTTTGATTTGCATTTCTCTAATGACCAGTGATAATGAGCTTTTTTTCATATGTTTGTTGGCTGCATAAATGTCTTCTTTTGAAAAGTGTCTGCTTATATCCTTCATCCACTTTTTGATGGGGTTGTTTCTTTTTTTCTTGTAAATTTATGTAAGTTCTTTGTAGATTTTGGATATTAACCCTTTGTCAGATGGATAGATTGAAAAATTTTCTCCCATCTGTTAGTTGCTGGTTCACTCTAATGATAGTTTCTTTTGCTGTGCAGGAGCTCTTTAGTTTAATTAGATCCCATTTGTCTATTTTGGCTTTTGCTGCCATTGTTTTTGGTGTTTTAATTGTGAAGTCCTTGCCCATGCCTATGTCCTGAATGGTATTGCCTAGATTTTCTTCTGGGGTTCTTACAGTATTAGGTCTTATGTTTAAATCTTTAATCCATCTTAAGTTAGTTTTTGCATAAGGTGTAAGGAAGGGATCCAGTTTCAGCTTTCGGCATGTGGCTAGCCAGTTTTCTCAATACCATTTATTAAATAGGGAATCCTTTCCCCTTGCTTTTTTTGGTCAAGTTTGCCAAAGATCAGATGTTTATAGATGTGTGGCATTACTTCTAAGGCCTCTGTTCTGTTCCTTTGGTCTATATCTCTGTTTTGGTACCAGAAGCATGCTGTTTTGATTACTGTAGCCTTGTAGTATAGTTTGAAGTCAGGTAGCATGATGCCTCTAGCTTTGTTTTTTTTTTTTTTTTGCTTATGATTCTTTTGGCTATGCGGGCTCTTTTTTCATTCCATATGAAGTTTAAGGTTTTTTTTTTTTTCCATTTCTGTGAAAAAAGTCAATGGTAGCTTGATGGGGATAGCACTGAATCTACAATTTATTTGGGCAGTATGGCCATTTTCACATTATTAATTCTTCCAAACCATGAGCATGGAAGCTTTTTCCAACTGTTTGTGTCCCCTCTTATTTCTTTGAGCAGTGGTTTGTAGTTCTCCTTGAAGTATTTTATTTTATTTTTTACAAAAGGCTTTTACAAGCATCTTGGTTTAAAACTCAGGCTTACATCAAACTTCACCACTCTGACACTAAATGTCAGAAAACTATGAAGTAATTTCTATAGATCATTTATGAGTGAAGACAAGAGAGAAACATCATATTTCCATAGCTCCAAAAAAATGCAGAAACTATACCCTCTTTAAAAATTACTTGAAGATATACATTAATTCATCAATATGGAATATTAAGATGAATAAATGCATAGTGTGAACATTAAGCATTTTTCTCACCTCTATAAATCTATTTGAATAAAATAAATCACAATGCTGGAAATAATATATGTGAAAATATGTTCACTATAGTGTTATATGTTACAGCCAAAATGGAAAATAACCAAATATTCCTTATTAAAATAACAAGAGATATCATTCCGTCATTAGATGATGTTAGAATATACTTTTCAGTTTTCATTGGTGTGATCTCAATTATGTATGGACAAATGCATTGAGCAATAATTGAAATAGTTAATTTTAGTTATATCTAGGGTGGATAATATTCATCTGCTTTTTTAACATTTTTCATTTTTCACACATATGACAGTGCATAACAATGAAAAAAAAAATAAAGGAGTAGCGATTGGTACTCTCAAAATTAGTTTGGGATTTATTAAAAAAAGAAAACCCAGACATCTACATACTGACCAGGACTGACGTTGCATTGAAACTTTTTCAAACAATCTGTGAAAGTGTAAGTAATACAAATCTTTTACAGGCCACAGGTCATAAGTCTGAGATCTTTGGAGCAAAGTTGGCTTTGGCTACAAACCTTGGAAGAAAATGTTCTTCTTTTGAAATATTTGCTATATTCTTCCCTTTATGCTTCATTTTTGTTCCTTCTAACTGAATTGGAACTATTGCTGTAGTTTCCTTCAACCTTGCAGTTTCTTCAAATCGTTTGGAGGCTAACATCTCAAATAACAGTGAGATTCCCAATGGTTAACTTCATAGTAACTTTCTCAAAGGCAAAATGTGCTTTAATCCAAAGTCATCGGGAATGCTCCACTTTCATCAGAAATCTTTCCTTTCAGTGATATTTATACAACATAAAAAATTTGCTGTTTTATGTAGAAATATTTTTCAAATAGACCCATTTATATTCCTTTTTCTAAAATACTTATGTAAAAAATTTATCATTTGAATGAAGTATGCCAATGTATCTGTTCTTCCCAGAAATACTGCAAAGGATTTTTTGAAATGATGCACTGTCATTCCAATCCTACTTCACATCCCAAAGGTTCATAAAAGGTAATGACTGGGTGGAGGTCAGCAGCAGAGGAAATCAGACACTGCTTAGCCTTTATGTTGTTTTATAGGGCCTTGAAGACATATGTGACTAAACAGAGCAAATTCTGCAACAAAAAAACCTCAATATGTTCTAAGTATCTTGAAATAATTTCTCAGTTTCTGTTATTTCAGTGAACACTTTATATTTCTTCCCTATAATATTTTTGCCATGAATAGGTTTTTCTCCTTTTTATGTCTTAAAATAAGAGTCTGGTTTGGTACTTTACTGGTGAATGTCAAATTACACTTCTGTTGTATTTCTCTTGACTTCACATCGTCTTTCTTTTCCTCCCAAGCCAGCAATCCTATGTACTAGCAGCTAACACAAACACTGAAATAGGGACTTGATGCTTTTCATACAGCCTGTCAAACTATCCCAAGGCAATTAATTTATGGTGCTATGTAATTTGTTTACACACATACCATGTTGAAACCAAAAAGCAAAACTGAAGCTACATGTGAAGGTCTTTTGGAGGACTAGAGGCATTTATTTTTAAATACTTGCTTTATTGTCCACGAAAGGAATAAATTGATACCCAGGTTTTATTTTGAGATTTTCAGACCAAAATCTCAGTATTGCTACCAGTTGTAAAAGTCTTATGATTTGTATGACACTAAGACTCGAAGTTGATATTGAAGTAATTTGCTTTTATGAGACAGAATAGTATAGTGGCTAAATTCATTGACTCAGAACTCAAATTACTTAGGTTTCAATATATTTCCCTTTTACTGCTTTCTAATCGTGTGAACTTGGTCCAGTTATTTACCATTTTGTGCCTGTTTGGTTATACAATGAAGATAACAGTAGTTTCCCATCATAGTTAATCAATGTAAGGCAGTTAGCAGATTGCCTAGTACATGGTAAGTTACATGTGTCCATTACGTAATTATTATTAAAATTAGGATTTTCTTAGAGTGTTCTAGGAATTAAAAGTGAATTAATTAATTAAAGTAATAAAATCTACAGAAGAGTTGTTGTTATTTTGTTTTTCTCTTTTGAGATGGAGTCTCGCTCTATCACCCAGTCTAGAGTGCAGTGGCGTGATCTCAGCTCAGCGTAACCTCTGTTTGCTGGTTTCAGGCAATTCTCATGCCTCAGCCTCCTGAGTAGTTGAAAGTACAGGTGTATGCCATTACACCCAGCTAATTTTTGTATTTTTAGTAAAGACAGGGTTTCTCCATGTTGGCCAGGCTGCTCTTGAACTTCTGAATTCAAGTGATCCACCCTCACTCACCTACCAAATTGCTGGGATTACATCTGTGAGCCCCTTACAGAAGAGTTGTTCTCTAACTTTATGTTGAGAATTAAGTAGCATGCAATACTGCAATAACAGCTTGTGCTTTATTGTGTAAACTACTTATGGTTTTCTTCTTACAAAAGTGTTTTGATTTGTTTACATTTCAGTGATTGATATACCCCCTTCAAATGCACAACTTCTAACAAACAGAATTAGAGGAGGAGGTGTCATGAACAATGATTTAATAATATGCAGGCACTGTACTCATGTATGTAACTATACTGAAATTTGCTGATACTGCAATTCAGTTACACTTAAGGCAACTCTGGGAAGCATCTAGGTAGTCTTTATCCTGATGTGAACAGCTGGTTGTTCTAGAGCAAGTTTGTCCAACCTGTGTCACATGCAGCCCAGGACTGCTTTGAATGCAGCCCAATGTAAATTCCTAAACTTTCTTAAAACATAAGATTTTGTTGAATTTTTTTTGCTCATCAGCTATTGTTAATGTTAATATATTTTATGTATGGCCCAAGGCAATTCTTCTTCTAATGTGACTGAGGGAAGCCAAAAGATTGGACACCCATCTTCTAGAGTATAAATAGAATATTTAAATTACATCTTTGGTCAGCTGACTGGTGCAAGAAAAGAGTATATAAAGCCTGTATTTAACTGCAGCAGGTATTCAACCTTATTATCCTGTCACAAGTCCATAAAGAAAAAGAATGGATCATTTGAGAGTCATAGGCTCAAAATGACCACAATGCAACTGAGCTATTACACTGTGTAAAATCAGGTCAGCTGTCCTGCAGGTCCTTGGCTGTCTCATATGAGACAATTTTAGTAACAATTCTATAGATTTATTTCATCTTACAATTATTTATCCTCATCTTATATACAGATATATAGAATGCCTTACCTCGTGGATTACTCTTGATAAAAATTGGATTAAAATTTTAAGTCTTCTACTCCTAATTTATATTTATCTAATAAGTTTTACACTGATGTTTTTCCTTTAATGATCACACTGCGCCTTAGTTGGAAGTCTCTGGAAGCTCTTAGTAAATATGTGTATCTTGTTACTGAAGCCTTTTTTGGAAAGATTAGATATTAACATTTTTATATTTGGAATAGAGTCTATTTCACCTGCCAGATCTAGCAAAGGAAGAAAAGATAGAGCGAGAAAGAGAGAATTAGAGGGGAATGGAGTTGGGTCTTAAAGAAAATATAGCAGAAAATTTCTCTATCAGTGGTTCTTTCTTTGTTCATTCAACCAATATTTAAAAAAATGGAACAAGAAATGAATTGTAAACCCTATGGACAGTCCTCAAGGTGTCTGTCATGCATTCAATAACAACTTGTGGTAATGTTACTGTGACATCTAGTACATTGTCAGAAATTGGTTGACAATTTAGTAGAAACCTTGTTTCTACTAAAAATACAAGCATTAGCTAGGCATGGTGGCAGATGCCTGTCATCCCAGCTACTCAGGAGGCTGAGGCAGGAAAATTGCTTGAACCCAGGAGGCAGAGGTTGCAGTGAGTGGAGATCATGCCACTGCACCCCACCTGGGCAACAGAGCAAGACTCTGTCTCAAAAAAGAAAAGAAAAGAAAAAGAAATCAGTCTTGTTAAATATGAAGATAGAATTATTGATTTAGTCCAGAGAGGAGTTTTTCAGATTTAAACTTTATGAAATCCACAGAAGAGGTGGTTGGGAGTGATGATATCCAAATTTACTTTGAGAATTACATAAAATTTAATACTGTAATAATAATAAACAATACTTTCTTGTGTGCTACTTGCCACTTATTGTGTGCTAACAGTAATTTGTAGGTTTATTCTGTAAAACTGTAAATTTATTTCATCTTACAGTTACTTTCTATGTTTCTAACACAGAAAAGAAAGCAGCTCACCTGGGGTCAGGTAACCATTCAGTGGCCTCAGGGAGGTAGGTCTCCCTAATTATGATATCTAAAGCTGGAGCCCTCCCTCTCTGGAACTTTGCCTTGTTCTACATCCTTCATTTAAAACTCATTTACTGATTTATTTTCTTATTTACTTTTGTCTCCATGATACTATTTTGTAAGTCACATAAGACCAGAACAATGCTTAGTATGTAATAGGTTCTCAGTGAAATTTTATTAAGTGAAAGAGTATTTAATAGTTCTTTATATAATCCTTAAAGTAATCCTGGATTATGTCTATTGTGATTGCTAATTGATGTGTTAACTTGACTGGGTTAAGAGATGCCCAGATACCTAGTTAAATATTATTTCTGGGTGTGTCTGTGAGGGTATATCTGGAAGATATTAGCATTTTAATTAGTAGACTGAGTAAAGAAGTTGCCTTCACATAAGCAGTTGGACATCATCTAATCCATTGAGGACCTGAATAAAGCAAAAAGCAGAGGAAGGGCAAATTGTCCCTTTTTTCGAGCTAGAATATTCATCTTCTCCTGCCTTTGGACATTGGACCTCTTGGTTCTTGGGCCTTCTGACTCTGGAACTTACAGCAGTGTTGCTACCTCTCTCTTTCTGGTTTACCTGATTGGAGTATTTCTTGGCTTCCATAATCCATAAGCCAGTTCTCCTATTGCTTCTGTTTCTCAAGAACCCTGACTAATGTACCCATTATTTTAGTATTATCTTCTTACAAATTGGGAGAAAGAAACAGATGAGAGAAAAGAGACCCAAGGACCTAGTATAAACTTTGAATTCAAAGCTAGATTTATTTTTCCCGAAAGCCCATTTGCTTTCCTCCATTTATGACAATAACCTCTCCCCGGGAACACCCTTGGAGCTATGCTAGTAAAATACAGTAATAACAATTAAGGAGGATGAAACCAAAAGTTTAAGCATCAATTAAAACATGGAAGGAACTGATATATTTTTGAAAAGCGTCCTTTTGTCTGGGTATTAGATCAGTCTTGTTCCTTTGGACTGCCAAAGCAGTGATTGACACCATGCTGTGATTTATGGCTATCAGCTGTGCTTCTGAGACACCAATCATAGAAAAACCACAAAGCCCACATTTCTCATGCACACAGGTTGTGACCAGTTATTTGAATCAAATGACAGATTAATATTCAATGGATTGCTCCTAACGCGTTTCATACAGATTCCCCGATATAGAATAAAAGGTGAAAAGTGTATATATTTTTAGCTACCTTTTCTTTAAACTTTAACTTCCTGACCTTTATTTTCTTGGAGAAGAAATAATTATTTAATATAATAAAGCGGCAATTTTCTCCCACCCTACCCCCGCCACCAAAAGGGACATTTGGCAGTGTCTGGAGACATTTTTGGTTGTCAAAACTAAAGGAAATGCTACTTGCATCTAGTGGGAAGAGGCTGGGGTGCTGCTAAACATCCTGCAATACACAGGTCAGTCCATACAACAAAGAATTATCCGCCTCAAATGTCGATAACATCCTGCAATGCACAGGTCAGTCCATACAACAAAGAATTATCCGCCTCAAATGTCGATATCATCCTACAATGCACAGGTCAGTCCATACAACAAAGAATTATCCACCTCAAATGTCGATAACATCCTGCAATGCACAGGTCAGTCCATACAACAAAGAATTATCAAGCTCAAATGTCGATAACATCCTGCAATGCACAGGTCAGTCCATACAACAAAGAATTATCCGTCTCAAATGTCGATAACATCCTGCAATGCACAGGTCAGCCCATACAACAAAGAATTATCCATCTCAAATGTCGATAGTGCTGAGATTGACAAACCTTGATGTATTACAGTGATTCTGAATCCATCTTCTATTTTTCACCTTCTCAACTTTCACATATAGAAATCTGAAAGTTCTTTTTATTAGTACATTGAAAAATAAAGCATAAATTGAGTCTGGATTCTGATTTTTCTCTTGGTGTTTAACTTTTTCCTGTTTCTGACCTGATTTTGGGGATAGAATTCAGTTCTATGTAACTTAAATTTCTGTATTTAAAACCCAGATTATTATTTTTCAGGTTTGTGCTATGATTGCTAAATTCTATTTTTTGAAAGCCCTTACATTCGTTTATATCTTGTTGAGAAAGATTGATACAAAGTGGATGGAAACGGTTATTATATGAAAATACCTATTTAACATTCAATGAATAACTCTTTGCTTAGTGAAAACTTAATTTGATAAATTTATAGCATTGAGGAAGTATGGGTGTTATTTATTTTACCTGAAGCTTTTTTGAAATGATATTCTAGCTGGATTAAAAGATGGCACAATTAGTGTGATTCTACAGTCTCTTTTTACATGGCATTTAAACAGAGATTTAAAAACAAACACATGAATGAACAATCTAATTAAAAAATGGGCAAAAGATTGGAAATGACACTTCACAAAATATAATAACAGGGATTTCAGCTGGGTGTGGTGGCTCATGACTGTAGTGCCAGCACTCTGAGATGCCAAGGTAGGTGGATCATGAGGTCAAGAGATCGAGACCATCCTGGCTAACATGGTGAAACCTCATCTGTACTAAAAATGCAAAAATTAGTTGGACATGGTGGTGTACACCTGTAGTCCCAGCTACTAGAGAGGCTAAGGCAGAAGAATTGCTTGAACCCAGGAGGTGAATGTTACAGTGAGCATAGATGGTGCCACTGCACTCCAGCCTGGCAACAGAGTGAGACTCCATCTCAAAAAGAAAGAAAAAGAAAATATAGGGATGTCAAACAATCATTTGAATAGATACTCAACATCATTTGCCTAAAGGGGATTGCAAATGAAAACAATAGATACAACTACACACTTATTAGAATTGCCAAAATTCAAAAGACCAGCAACATCAAATGCTGGTGAGGATGTAGAACAGGACCTACCCTCATTCATTGCTGGTGGCAATGCAGAGTGATATGATCACTTTGGAAGACAGTGAGGCAGTTTCTTATAAAACAAAACATACCCTATCATATGATCCAGCAATAGCAAACATTTATGTGTACATATAAACTAGTACATGAATGTTTATAGCAACTTTATTTATAATTACCAAAACTTGGAAGCATCCAACATGTCCTTTGGTAGGTGAATGGATGAATAAACTATGGCACATTCAAACAATGAAAGACTATACAGAACTAATAAAAAGTGACCTATCAACCTAGGGAAAGACATGGAGGAGGAATATTAAATGTGTAACACTAAGTGAAAGAAGCCAATTTGAGGAGGCTACATGCTATATGGTTCTAACTACTTGACATTCAGGAATAGGCAAATCTATGGAGACAGTAAAAAGGTCAGTGTTTACCAGAGGTCAAGGAGAGGGAAGAATGAATAGGTAGAGCACAAAAGATTGTTTAGGCAGTGAACTGCTCTGAGGAATATTGTAATGGCAGATGTGTATTATTATGCAGCTGACCCTTGAACAACATGGGTTAGAAATGCACAGATCCACTTACATAGGAATTTTCTTTTTCAATAAATATATTGCAAAACATTTTGAAGTTTTGTGACAATGTGAAAAAATACTCACAGGGGACCTGTGTAGCCTAAAAATTAACCAATTAAGAAAAAGTTATTTTATGAAGGTATAAAATATATATGTAGATTACAGTCTATTTTATCATTTATAATAATTAAATATATACAAATATATTATAAAAAGTTAAAATTCATCAAAACTTATACATACAAACACTTATAGAGCATACATGGTGAGAGATAACAGTTAAGAGATAACAGAAGTAAAGATGAAGTATTAAATTATAACTGCATAAAACTAACTGTAATAATTTTGTACTTGCTACACTCATCTTGCACAGCCTCCATGATCTCCTCATACTCCTTATTGTTCAGCAGCCCCTCAGGCAGAACCATTTTCCTGAGGCACAGGACCTGCGTTGGGTGGCCACCCATCTGCACCTGGGAGCACAGCAGGCTTGGCTCTTCAGAAAACAACAATAAAATGTTTAATGAGCAAATTCATCTGAGAAAATATGAAACTGCCACAGAGAGTAAGAGAGGGATGGGGCCATGAGGCTGGAAATGGGTCAAGGGAAGACTACAGAAGAAAGAACCAACTACGTGAAGAAACCATAGAGATCAGAGAGGACCAAGGACAAGAGGAATGGAAACATGATCCTGGTAAGGATAAGGGCAAGGCATTGAGTGCCAGACAACAAAATTCAAAATAGTTTGGCCATAAAATAGAAACACACTATGTTTCTAGTGTGCAGTAGGAGAGGAGAAAGGGGGTATAAGGGAGAGGGAGAGGCTGTTTTAGGAGATACGGGGGTCCTATTCTGTCTAGCTGTGCACCCTATCCCTATCTCAATCCTTTCCTTCTATGTATGTGTGGGTGCATGTGTCTGTGTGGGCCTGTGTGTGCATTTCCCCAGTCCCCTCCCTTCCTTGACCCTCCCCAAATCCCTTCCTTTTACTGTTTTTTTTTTTTTTAATTTTTTAGACAGAGTCTTGCACTGTCACCCAGGCTGGAGTGCAGTGGTGCAATCTCTGTTCACTGCAACGTCCATGTCCTGGGTTCAAGTAATTCTCCTGCTTCAGCCTCCTGAGTAGCTGGGACTACAGGTACATATCACCACGTCCCCACCAACTTTTAACTGCTTTTATGTTTCCTATTAAACAAAGAATGCTTTATTAACACAAACACACACAAACTATAAAGAACTAAAAGATGAAAATATCTATGTCATAGTAAACAGGTGCTAATTCAACATCTAGGGTTGGTGAAATGCTTGAAAGAGACTGCAGTGGATTGGATTCTCATGGTGGAGAGAGAATCTTCTCCCCTTCACAGGTGAAGGGGAACTCAGCTACAACAGCTTTTTAAGTTTCCTCTCCAAGGATCATAAGAGACATTGCATTCAAAAGAAGGTATGCAATCTGGGACTCTTCAAACAGGTCAAAACTCTCAAAATCCAATTATTCCTGTTCTCTGACAATCTGATCTTTTATCTAGAAAAATATAAAGGCTCCACCAAAAGACTTTAAATGTGATAAATCAGTAAAATTTCAGGATATAAAATCAATGTAGAAAAATCATTAGCATATCTATACACTAATAATGATTTAGCTGACAACCAAACCAAGAAACCAATTCCACTTATAATAGCTACAACAAATGTAAATACCTAGAAATATATTTAACCAAGGAGGTGAATCTCTACAAGGAAAACTACAAAACACTGATGAAAGAAATTGTAGTTGACAGAGGCAAATGAAAAAACATTCCATGCTTATGGATTGGAAGAATAAAACATAAAAACAATCATAGTTCCCAAAGTAATTTATAGATTCAATGCAATTCCTACCAAAATATCAATGCCATTTTTCACAGAATTAGAAAAACAGTCCTAAAATTCATAAGGAAGCCCCTGACCCCCAAAAAGAAAAGCTTGAGACCTTACACTGCTTCAGTTCAAATTATACTACAAGGCTACGATAATCAAAACAGCATATTATAACAATAGACACATAGATCAAGGGAATAGAAGACAGAATCCAGAAATAAAGCCACACAATTACAGCCAACTCATCTTTGACAAAGCCAACAAAAACATACACTAAGGAAAGAACACCGTTTTCAATAAACTGCTGGGAACGAAAAATTGAATCACCATATGCAAAAGAATGAACCTAGACTCATATTTTTCACCATATATACAATAATTGACTCAAGGTAGATTACATATTTAATTGGAAGACATGAAACTATGAAAATACTAGAAGGACACTAAGAATAAACTCTTCTAAACATTGGTCTAAGCAAGGAATTTACTACTAAGACATCAAAAGCACAGGCAACTAGAACCATGGGACCCATAGAAAGTGCCAGTAGTAATGCTGAAAGTGCTCTCAAGAAGCAAAGCCATGACATTACAATAAACAGTTGAATTGCTTGAAATGTACTGTAGATTGTGGTCTGCAGCTGCGTTTGCCTACCATTTCAAGATAAATGAGTCCAGCTTAAGGGCCATTGTAAAGAAAAAAATATTTGTGAAGCCATTGCTGCACTGTGCTATCAGGCACAAAAATCTTGCACTTTTTGCAAAGTATGTTTTTATCTTGTATTCAAAATGCAGCTATTATGTGGGTGCAGGAAAGAAAGGCATACCTAGAGACCCTAATATGATATGAAAAAGTGAAGTCATTATATGACAACTTAAAGCAAAAGAAGAGGAAGCATCTAAAGCTGGATAATTTAACGCCAGTGAAGGATGGTTTGATAATTTTAGAAAAAGGTGGCTTTAAAAACATTAAGAAAACAGAAACAGCAGCTTCTTCTAACTAAGAGGCAGCAGAATTTTCAGACGCCATTAAGAAAATTATGAAACAGGAAGGATAGCTGTCTGAACAGGTTTCTAATAAAGACAACCTTGTCCTATTCTGGAAAAATAAATGCCAAGAAGGACATTTATTACTAAGGAAGAGAAGCGAACACCAGGATTTAAGACAGAATGGGATAGGCTAACTCTACGCTTTTAAGCAAATGCAGTTGTGTTTATAATCAGGATTACTCTTATCTATAAAGCTAGTAAATCATGAGCCTTAGAGGGGAAAGATAAACCCCAGTCTCCAGTCCTTCCATTGTACCTTTAAAAGGCCTGGACAATGAGAACTCTTTTTATGGATTGTTTTTTCTCCCTGAAGTCAGAAAGTACCTTGCCAGTAAGAGACTGCTTGTTAAAGTTCTTTTGATATTGGACAATGCCCCTGGACATTTAGAACCACACGAGCTCAATACTGAAGTCATCGAAGTGATCTACTTGCTCCCAAATGTGTATAATTTTGCCTCTAGATCAGGGGGTCATAAAGATCTCTGAAGCTCATTACACATGATCCTCTATGCAAAGGATTGCCAGTGCTATCGAGGAGAACCCCAGGAGAGAGAATATAATATAAGTATGAAAGGATTACACCACTGAAGTTGCCATTGTTGTTGTAGAAAAAGCCATAAATGCTGTCAAGTCCCAAACAATAAATTCCTGCTGGAAGAAACTGTGTCCAGATGTTGTGCATGACTTCACAAGATTTATAACAGAGCCAATAAAGGAAATAATAAAAGAGATTGTGGATGTGGCAAAAGAGGTTGGAGGGTGGGGTGAAGAGTTTCAAGATATGAATCTTGGAGAATTTCAAGAGTGAATAGACACCACATCAGAGGAGTGAACAGTATTGATCCCCGGATGAAACCAGTGCAGATGATGGGGAAGAAGACATTAAAAAAAAATAAGCAGCACTATAAAACAAATTGACATTATACAATCTGGCAGAAGGGTTCTGATTACTCAAAACTGCCTTGGACATCTTTTACAGCACAGACCCTTCTGGCACTAAATCAAAACAAATGGTAGAAGGATTGGTGCCATACTGAAACATTTTTAGAACAATGTCAGAGAGAAATTATATGTTTTCATAAAGTGACATCATGTATACCTGCCTCTACTGCCTCCCCTTTCACTTCCTCCCCATCTCCTACCCCTGCACCTCTTTTGTCCTCATCTTCCTCCTCCTCAGATTACTCAGTGTGGAGGCAATGAGGATCCACTTTCACTAAATGAATAGTAAGTATATATTCTTTCTTATAATTTTTCTAAATAATATTTTCTTTTCCTTAGCTTACTTTATTGTAAGAATATAGTATATAATACATATAACATTCAAAATATGTGTTGACCATTCATATTATTGGGTAGGCTTTGGGTCAATGGTAGACTATTAGTAGTTAAATTTTTGAGAGTCAAAATTACACATGGATTCTTCACTGTGCAGGGGCCCAGTACCCCTAGCTCATTGTTGTTCAAGGGTCAACTGTATATTTGGCAAACTCATAGAACGTACAGCACCAGGAGTGAACCCTAATGTCAACTATGGACTTTGGGTGCTGAAGGGCTAATGTAGGGTTGTCAGTGATAACAAATGCACCAATCAATCTGGTGCAGGATGTTGATAGCAGGGAAGGCTGTGTATGTGCAGGGGAGTTTTTTCAAGTAGAAATAACTCTGTACTTTCTACTTGATTTTTCTGTAAACCTAAAACTGCTCTAAAAATACAACCTATTTTATTAAAAAAAAGAGTAAAGCATAGAGGTCATTAAGGGCAAGAGAAAAATCATATAAGCTGAAAGAAATTGAGACTGTTAAGGAAGAGGGAATCTAAAATTTGGAAATTACAGCACAACAAAATAGTAGCTAGACATGTTTTCATCTTCTGGGTGATACATATGCAATAAGCAATTTTAGTGCCCAGCAGGCTCTGACACTGCATAAAGGTTTGTTTTCAACCTGGTTCATTGAAGAATTTTCTATTGTTTAATAGGTCTACATCTCCAAATTTATAAATGAAATCAATGAGTAAAGACTACATGCGTGTGTCAAATTTTATAATCGATTTTCAAAAATTGTATAAAATCAGGTAAATTCAATGTATTAGTTCTTAGATTTATTAAATGATAAAACTCTACATATATTTTATATTTTTATAATTGAACTGTTATTATTATTTCCACACATATGGATTCATCATGATAAAAATGACAAGATAAATGTTTCTGGAAAAGCAATAGTTCTTACACTTGGAGGGCTTTTTCAAACAGATTGCTCGGCCCCATCCCCAGTTTCTGATTCAGTAGGTCTGGGGGTGGGACCTAAGAAGTTGCATTTCAAATAAAATGTTGCTGAAACTGCTGGTGCAAGATCTCACTTTAAACACTACTGACATGTAATTTTAGTGTTGAATAACGTGATTCTTCATTCATGAGTTATTTAATCTCTATCACAACCCTGATCAGTGAACATTATTATTCTCATTTTATACATGTAGACTCTGAGCCTCAGAGGGTTAAATAGATTTCCCAAGTTCACTCAAATAATGTGTCAAAAATAACAAAAGAGAATTCTTTTTTGTACCTACAATTTTCTGGTATCCTTCGATAGCTAGGATTATCTCTAATATTGCATTTGATTGCACTTTAACTCAGAAGGTGGAGTTTTGGTCTACATATTATTTCCTCCATTATTTACAGCAAGTGCTATATTTATGCATAAGTCAAGCCATTTTTATTACTTTTTCATTCATGTGTAAAGCATTGTCTGTGGATGGAATAAAAGCCTTTATAGTAATAGAATACAAATTTTAGAGAGGGTGTGGATAACATTTTTATAACTCATTTTAGACACAGTGGCACTTGGTCCTGTGTCAAATGTTCATTATTACTACACTCTCTTTATAACTATGAATTTGAATTTCAGAGGTTGAAGCAAAGGAAATTTGGAGAATGAAAGTGAATTAACATTTATTTAGGACTTGCGTGAGCTAGACACTTTACTAAGCCCATTATCTCAATTTTTAAAAAGACAGAGGGAAGTTAGAATAGAGGAAGACATATAAATATGCAGGCAAAATTAAGATATTATTTGTGACAAACTAAAGCAAGTTTTAAGTTTCAATGTATAAAATATTTTCCATGAATGGAACAAAAGCCTTTATAACAATAGACAGAATCCAAATTTCTAATATATTATAATTCTGATTCAAATTAAGTACTAATGGATCCACACTTTCTGCAATATCACTTTGCAAGGCCAAATTATGCCAGTTGACTTCTGTCTTCAGAGTTTGAGAGCTCTATTTCTTCAGGTCTATAGTTTTACAATTTTAGAATTATGTGTATATTCATATTTATTTCCAGGCATTCTGCCTACTTTTGTTCTGGTCTTTCCATGTTTTTTTTCTTTTTTCTTTTTCCCTCCTTCACTGCTTGAGTCCAACACAAACGGTTCCCTTTCAACGCATGGTTCTGCTCATTATTTAAGATGGAAATATGGCAAAAAAGGCATTTTTCTCATGATATTTCTAGGATACCTCAAATTCATCCTTGCT
Organism: Saguinus oedipus; assembly: GCA_031835075.1. NCBI lineage: Eukaryota > Metazoa > Chordata > Mammalia > Primates > Cebidae > Saguinus > Saguinus oedipus. The sequence continues at coordinate 88,317,425 of CM063172.1, forward strand.
TCTAGTCCAGTTCTTATGGAAAACCCAACCAACAGCTTCTGGAAAACCTAACCAGCATCTCCAGCAAAACAAGTTTTAGATTCTGTCACCCATTTACCATCTTCTCCAGTGAAAAACAAATTGGTTGAACTGTATTGTCATTATGAGACTGTTGTAGCAGCAAATTTTATGGAATAACTCAACCATAATTACAAAGAAAAACCAACATAGCAATAAAGCAATTTTAAAGAGTATTTTTTATTTAGCCCAAATTTTCTATTCTCGGAAAATGGTCATCCTAAACCCAGAAGGGTCAGCACTGGCAGGAGACAAGCAACAGCCTGCTGATGTGTTTCTTAAAAAGTCACTGTTTTCACAGGAGGACTTGACTCTCAATTGTAAAAAGTGTATTCTCAAATTTTATGAGAACAAAAGTCTCTCCAGAGTGGCAAGAGTGTAGATTATGTTCTTACAAGATGGATCTTCCAGGAGTATAAATGGGTGATTGCCCTTTACATGCAAGGTTTCCACTTGCTTTAGGAAGGCTTGTAGTTTACATATGGACACTGGAAGCACAAGAGCTCACTCTTAAAACAGGAACTTTAGTCTACAAAGAGCATAACTTCCCCCTGTTTGGTTTGGTGGGGCAGTGAATGTGCTGGTGCCTCTTGAAGCTCATGACTAATTGCTTAATAAATATAAAATCACCTTTTTAATGTATTCGACTAATTTACTTCTTTATTATCCTGACAACCTTTTATTAAACACCTTTTTGGTGTACAGTTGACACTGTAAAATTGTTTTTTCATCAGGATACCATTGAAGCTTATGGCTGAAATTTCCCGGTCAATATTAACTTTAAACTCACACTACTTTCTCAATGAAATAACCATTTTTGGCTTTGACTTGGCACACATCATATATTCAAAGTTTTCATATCTATTTTTTAAATTTTTGCATTTTAATAAGTCCTAGCACAGAGATAACTATGCTGAGACATAAGGATATGCTTGTTCTAGCAGTATGAAAAACAAAACTAGATCCATCTTTTAAAAGGAATACAGTCTCAGATATTTCTTTATAGCAATGCAAAACAAACTAATACAACTCAGTTGTGGATTGCTAGATTGTCTGTCATTGGGTTCCTAGTTACCTCAGTTGCTTATTTTTTTAATGGGATTATATAAATTGCTATTCAAAGCATCATTTTGAATATTAAATGAGAAAATATTTGTTTTGAGCAAGGCCTTAATAAAGAATAACTCTGTTGTGTACAGTTACTTAGTTCAGTGGCAGCATTGTTTTAATTTATATTTTAAAATTCTATGGCAATCAGAATCACTCCAGTATTGCCCTGTGTTTCTCTCTCTTTGTTTCTGCAGACTCCCAGTGTATATTTCTGTTATGATGCAATTTGAAAAGTAACTAACTTGGTGATGGCTAGGAAGGAAGGCAGTTTCTGAGCCCTTCCAGGACACATGGGTCTCTGACAGAATTGGTCCCCACTTTGCATTAAAGGGATGATAAAGGGAAAGCTGGGCCTTCACAGCCAGGTATGAAATGTTAGGAGATGGATTAATTTGGTTCATGAATGTTAGCATGTAAGTGACTGTCTGTTCTCTCAGGGAATAGGATCCACCTATATAGAAACAATTGAGCAGTCCGCTCAGTTTGTTGACCTAGTTAGACTTTGCAAACAGGACTACATTCTGTCCAATATAGCGGACACTGAATATGCAGGCCATGAGAAAATTTCAGGGTATAAAAAATGTTAAAGAAACTTGGCCATTATTCTGAATCAATGTCCCATAAATTTATGGGCAATGTATTAGGAGGACAAAAGGACAGTCTGGTGATTGGAAAGAAGATGTGTCCCTGTTTTTTTGCCTCAAGCCTCTTAGACTCTGCTGGTCCATCTCCTTTAGAGTCCTGTTCCTCTCCCAGAACATTAAACATGGGGGATTTCCAGGGTCCCTTCCTTACACCACTGCTCTTCTCACTAAACACACTCTAGAGTGATCTCATCTACTCTCGGAATCTTCATTACCACCTATATCTCCTTTTAGATATTTTCCCTGACACATTCTTCATTCCAACTGCTGGTTGTGTTATTTCTTTCAGTGAGTTTCATGGGCTGTTCAAGTTTAGTGCATGTCAAATTCAAACCTTCATGGTACCACTCAACATACTCCTGTCTCTGTAGATTCTATGTTATCACCATGCATCTATTCCTTAAGTTAGAGTTATCTGTGGGTCCCTCCTTGCCTTCAGCTTCCACATCCATTAAGACCTGACAATTTTACTTTTTATTTCTTGAATCTGCGTCTTCCAGTCTATGTCCAACTTCCATGTATTTTTTTTGTATATTTGCAGTAGATGTCTAACGAGGTCCATCCTCCACATAGCTACCAGAATCATGGATCTGAAATGTAAATCTCATTATTTTTCTCTCAGTCATAAGGTAAAGTTGAAATCCTTAGGGTGACACAAAAAGCCTTCCATGATATGCTACTAACTGACCACTCATGGTCTGTACTGGGTGCTCCAGTTTTAGGCAACAGCTTCTGGGCCTTGGCACATAGCAAACTACTTTTCTGTATCATTTTTTTTGTTGTTGTTATCTCCTTGGACTTCTGTGCCACGCTTTACATCTCCACCTGTCTAAATCCTACACCTTCTTTAAATCTTAGTTGAGATGATTACTTCCCCCAGGAGCCTTCATTGTACTGATTTGCCTTTTAAGTTGTGTTATCATTTCTCATAATTTGGGTTCTTCAGAAGCAACTTATCAGAGGAGAATTCATGGAAATGTGTTAAGAAGCATTCTCTGGAAAAACCAACTGGGAAATGAGGAAACTGGACTAGCAGGGAAAAGGAAGCAGACAGATAGAAGTGTTAACAAGCAAAGTTCTACAGAGGGTAACTTTGGCTCAGTCTCACAGGGAAGCTCTGAAAAGAAAAAGTGTAGGTCACACCTCAGTGTTGTCTTGATTGGAGTGAAGGAGATGAAGTGGTTATAATTCTGCTTCCTGCAGTTTTTGTTAAGGGCTACCCTCCAGGACAATGTAAATTCTCAGTCATTTGTGTAAACAGGCAAATGTGTACTGGCTTGTGTGAGTGAAAACACATTTCACAAGAGTTGCACAATAATGGTAAAGAGGCCAAGGGAGTAAGACTGGAGCATCTGTTCTTGGATTCAATTCTTGATGGTTCCATAATATTGCCATATAAAAAAAGTGAGGCTTATTTAGCTTGCCACAGCAAGGGAAAACATACTCCAAAAGGGACGGTGGGGTATTTCAATAAGAGAGGATGGGGAGGGACTTTTTGAAGGGTTCAGGCTTGCGCTGAATGATTCTCAAGAGGGTTTAGGGAAGTGGCCATCAGCTTTGTATTGATGCTGTCGAGGAGCAGCAGCAGCTCAGCAATTGGGTACCTCAGTGATCTTTGTTTGACAGGCAAAAAAATGCAGTAGGGTTGGAATGTCATTGGTGGGAAAGTAACAATCGACTCAGAAGAAGGTGTTAGTCATTTTATAGCTACAGTGTGGCTTGGAGTTGGTCATACTGAAAAGAGTGTTTTTTTATTGATCTTGCTCAGGTATCATTGAAAACATTCTATTAGGAGAGGCACTGTTTAATTATCCACAGGGTTTACTTGCACTTTCTCATCAATCATCCCATCGTGAGTTAGTCCCTAAATTCTAGTATACGGGGAAGATTAAACAGCTAACATATTACTTAACTCTGGGACTTTATGGTTTAAAGCAATTTCCTCTTAAACGGAAATTCAGACAAACTTGTAATATGTCACAGTTGCTTTATCAGGTGCTAAAACACTCCAGTTTATATTAGGTGGTTACTATCAGGAGACTGGGCAGAGGATTGGGACTGACAATCTGGTTGATGTGGCAGTTGGTGCTCGCTTAATACTCTACTACTCTGCGTGCTTGGAGGTGGAGAGAAAGCAAATGAAACATTTATCTTTTCCAGATGGGCCACTTTTCCAAAGTTATTTCCACTGGCTTATTGGAGCAAAATTATCATTAAGGTCCCGGCACAAAACAGATACACTCAAACTGAGTAATCTCAAGAAAGTATAATAAAGGGGTCAGTTGAAAAGATGTGGGCAAGGGAAACCACATGCGAAATCAAGAACCCAGAACCAGTGGAGACTCTTATTCCTAGGCACAAAGGAGTGAGGGAAGGAAGTTTTGATAGAATCTAGAGACAGAGCAGATTGTCTGGAAAAGACAATCTAACAGAAAAATCATCTTCATTATGGGATAGAGTAAGCTGAGGTGATCCTCCCTCCAAGAAGCCAGGGGAAAAAAATGCTCTGGCTATATCTCCTTACTTCCTCCTATGTCTTACTGGTGGTCTCCACTGGCCAATCCAACAGGAAGCCAGAAGGCAAGGGGACTGTTTGAAAAGATCCATTTCAAATCAGCCCCTGTGGAACACAGAGCAGGATTGATCAGGGTGGAAGTGGATCTGAAGTGGTAGATGAAATCTGGCACAGCCCATCTAGAGAGATGATAGAATTTTCTTGGCTGCTGTGGATCAGAGGTCTCTGAATTTGCCTTCATCTAAATTGTCATATTTATGTCAACACAGAGGAATATGAACCAGATTGGCCCATGGAAATGTTGGCAGTGAATAACAAAGTTCTGGCATCTGTTGCCTTTGAGTATAAACTCTTCTGAAGATTGTTGGAATAGCTTTGACCAGATTTCTATGTCTCTAATTATAGGTAAAATAGTACACTTGCAAAAACAGAAACTTAAATCATACTCATCTGTGAATATGATGACGACAAATGTACCCATGCCTTGCATCTAGTTAGTTCAGGAATATTTGTATTTGGGCCATTTTACATTTGTTTATTAATATGCTAAGGGATTGCTATGCAGATAATTCACTTATATCATGGCATGCGAATTTGCCTAAAGTTTTTCAACAAACTTTAACATATCTAGGTAGTGTCAAGATCTCCACAAAAAAGATCGTTGTGCCCCATATATATAATTTAGTGAATGCTGTTTAGAGAGCTACATGAATGAAAAACATACAAAGAAAAAGCACTTAGCATTTCCCATAGGCAAATTTCATTGTTGAAGTCTCAGAACTAGTTGAGAATAGCAGGAGGATGATTGTTGGAGGGAGGATAGGGAATTCCATTGTGAACAGCTGTCCTGGAGATCTGTGGTAGCTAAATGAAGCAAAAGGATGAGGGAGAACACATCTACCTGGAGCAATGTTGTCTGCATCAATATCGACGTCATCTCTTTCTCCATCCACAGAGCACCGGAGCAAAGATTATGCACATGACACAATGCTGATAAGTACAAAATGACTCAGGTGAAGGTCTCCTCAGGAATGGAGGGAATTTCTTTGAAGTCTCAGAATAAATTCAGTTGCCAAATTTCAATTTCAAGGAAAGATTGAAATAATTCAGTTTAGAAATGTCAAGAATAAGGGGGAAAAATAAGTGTGACCAAAGCCAGCAATAATATGGAAATTGGAAAGTAAATATCACTAAGAATTCAATAGCGTATCAGGCTTCTTTATAGAAATACGTGGTACGTGAAATATATTTTGGAGGCATGACCAAAGGATAGAAAAGCTTTCAACCACGTTAATCCATGTTAGCCTTCGAATGTCACCTGACCCAGGGCAAGTCTTTTCAACCACTTGGTGCCAGTTTCCTTATCTGTGAAGGCCAGAGTTGGAATTAGTAACCTCGAGAGATTTTTCTTAATTCTTATTTTCATTTTTTTCCCATGTAGTCCATGTGGTCAGTAAAGATTTTTCTAATGTTAAATGTATATTACACTAAATAATCCTGTTTCCTGCCACAGACTCTAATTTTTATTTCTTTATTTAATTAGGTGCAACTTACAAAGAGGAATTTTGTAAGTAAACAAATCTCAAGTGGAGAGCTCAGTGAATTTTTACATGCATCTGTCTAATCACCACCCAAATCAAGACAGAATATTTCTGCCACCTCAGAAGGTTTCCCTGTGCCCCCTCCCAGTCAATACCCTCTTGGATAGTAGTCACCTAGTTTGACTTCTATTTTATTTTATTTTATTTATTTATTTTTGAGACAGAGTTTTTCTCTGTCATCCAGGCTGGAGCGCAGTGGCAATCTTGGCTCACTGCAACCTCCGCCTCCCAGGTTCAAGAAAGCCTTCTTCCTCAGCCTCCTGAGTTGCAGTGACTACAGGCATGTGGCACCACACCTGTCTAGTTTTTGTATTTTTAGTAAAGACAGGGTTTCGCCACATTGGCCAGGCTGTTCTCGAACTCCTGACCTCAAATGATCCACCCCTCTGGGCCTCCCAAAGTGCTGGGGTTACAGGTGTGAGCAACTCCACCTGGCCTGACTTCTGTTTTAGTAGTTGATTATTTATTTGCCTGTTCTTGAATTTTATATGCATAAATCACAAAGTATTCAAATGTACTCTTCTTTAACTTAGTTGTTAGTGTTACTCAAAATAGATAATCTTTAAGTATAATTGGTATTGATTATCTCATTATGATGCTATATAACTTCATGTTCTCTTCACATTTGATACAACTAAGGTGATTCACTCTAATTTTTATTTTCTATACAGTTAATTGTGTGGTTTTCTTAGTCTCCATTCTCAAATATGACTGTCCAATTATCACTCAAATGTCAAAATCTAGTTCAAGCCTACTGCCTATGAGAAATCTTTTTCTAACAATTTCAGTCCACATCACTGTCCTGTTTTCTTATCTCTATGTAGTTCTTAGTCTAGGCTACTTAACATGGATATTAATCATATAGTACTTTATATTCTATTTATCTGTTTCATCTTTTTTTGGTATCTTTTGTCTAAAAAATTGTGTGTGTCAATGAAAAGGCAGTTTCATCTGCTATTTTTTGAAATCCTAGAATAATAAAAATAACATGGAATAGAAATGGTTGATGGAGTGTGTGTGTGTGTGTGTGTGTGTGTGTGTGTGTGTGTGTGTTCGTCTCTCCATTAAATAGCCACTGTATGAAAATGTGAGCTTGTGAGCACTGGAGTCTAACAGCCTGAGTTTGGATTGAAGCTACCATTTATAAGCAGTGGATTTGTGGGTATGTTACCTAACTCTTCTAAGCTTTGATTCACCATCTGTAAAACAGAGGTCATAGCAGAATTTCACATGCATGTTAAGTGCTCAGGACTTTTTGTTTTAACAAGGCATTTAATCTTATTATACTCTATTCCAAAGTCACCCTTTGTATGTGGTTCTGCCACATTTTCATGAACATTGCTGTGGTCTTAGAACTGAGCTGGTGAATTGTGTTTAAGTGCTTGTCTCTCAAAAAATTGTTTTAGAATGATACATTTCAGATGATCAATTAAAGAAATAACTCTTTTTCCTGCTTTTAGGCCTCTATCTATTGGTTTTAATACATGCTACTAGCAGGAATAGCCAGTACCTTCTGAAGTAACATTTACTAACCTCCTGTTAGGTTCCAGATTGGGGTGTGTGCATATGTGTGTGTTTTGGGGGAGTGGCACTGGGTTTTAAGTAAATGAAATATGCAATGTGCCACCAGTTAATGGAAATGACATGAAATATTACTACTTGAATTTCTAGAATAGCTTTTTCTAAAAGGATTCTTCAGTAAAATATTTGAAACAAAATTAGAAGTAAAATATTATTTAAAAAGTGTTAAATGTCTTTTTTTCAAGTGATTTTTAGCCATAGACTCAAGGAAATGAGATATTTACTTGCATTCAACACTCTAGTGTTGACTATAATTTGGTTAAAGAGCTCCTGAAGGAATATTAGTCCAACATATGTTAAAAAACAATGGAAAGCCATTCTTTTGAGGATCATGATTCAAATGATTGACAGTATTGTCTTCATGTATTCTGTAAGTACTGACCATTTAAAATTAAGCCTTGAAATACAGGGAGAATGGAGCATGCCATCACATACTGTTGTGGTTACCGTAGACGGTAACAAGCCTCTGCCTCAGACCTTCTCCTGCATTAGCATTCTGTTCAAGTCAACATATCATTAAAAAAGAGATTCCCCAAAACAACAAAAAATTTTTCGTGGACTCCAAGATGAATGCAGCTTTCTTACCATATTAGAACTAATTGAATTCTAACATGATACCCTGTTTCTCTCGTCTGTTCCAATTCTTGGGTATTTGTATAGCAATTTTGATCATATTTTGGTAATGATGTAGATTTGAAGAGGCTCATAATAGATGACTCACACAAAATCTTTTTATTTTTTCATTTCTGGAATCCTCTTGGCATGACTTCCAAAACTCAGCCACTAATAGAACATAAATATAGAGTGGCTATGTTTCTATTTCTAGAAAAAAGTGTAGCAAACTATAGTACTTAAGACATGGGGGTGGTTGGATTTTGGTATTTCCAAATCAGCAAAACATACTCATTTGCAACTTTTTAGAGTCATTTTCATTCTGAGTTTATCTTGGTGTTTTGTAATAACATGGCTGGCTTTGGCAATTCCGTTTATATACACAATTCTATATTTTTTCTTTAAAATTTTCCTACTTATTCTTGGAGAGACTCAATTGGGTTCTAAGAACATTTGGGGAAATTTGGAAACGCAGAGTAAATATATAAAACTTTTAAATATCCTTTTTGTTAAACCTGCTGACAAAATTTTAATAGCTCTTCCTCCAAAACATTTAGCACTCGCTGTTTAGTATGAGTGCTAGATAATACGGTATTAAAATTGGAATTGGGCTCATTTTGATATCTTGAAATGAAATCATTTGCTTTAAGTAAAAGGAGGCTCTGTTTCAATCTTTGAAATAATACAGAAAGAAAGGACTGTATTATCCTAAATACATAAGTTCAAATTTGCCATTAAAATGTTTATTTTAGTTTTTTATTTAAACCTGAAAACAACCATGAACCAGATTCTTTCATTTTTGGAAATGGAAGACAATTTGCTTTTTTAAAAACTGAAATTTATAATCCCTGCAACATTCACCAAATGCTTAAAACTGAGAGCCTGCTATATGCCAGATGCTTTAAGACCCAAGGATTCAGTGTTGAGCAAAACAGTTGCAGACACTGTCCTGGCCTCCTGGAGCTTACAAAAGAGTCACAAATTTTCTTCATGTCTTTTTAAATCTTGCAATGCAATTTATACATTAATTACATGTAATTCACTATTCTTTATAATACTATTTAGTGCATTCTTAATCATATCATGTACATGATGATGATTCAAGTATATAGTGAATCAAAACACTAAGCTTGGTCCTTATAAAATGCTTATTTACAGAAAAACATCTTCATAGAAGTTTCCAGTGATCTTGAATGTTTATGTTTTATTGATATCAAATAAAGATAAAAATAATTGCTAAAAATGACATCTATAAATATTCATAAGTGAGATGCGATGTTTGTGTATCCTAATTGTATTTTAAGCATACACATTTTAATCAAAGGCAGACTCTAAAATGATAATTAATATAACTGACATTGCACTAATGTAAGACATTTATAGAAGGTACATTTATCAAGTTAAGCACATTTGTAGCACATGTGGATGCTGGATAATTAAAATAACTTCTGCATGGAAGTTTACTTTAGAAACTAACACAGAAAATCTTTTAATTTTCATGTTTTGAGTAATTGTATTTGAATATTCTTTTCTTCCCAGAAGTGGTTATTTGGTTTATTTTTCATGGGAATTCAATAAGTTTAAATTTGTTCTTTTCACAGATATATTAAGAACTAATAGGTACTATAACTCTGATCAAATGCTTTACTGCCAGCTCCAAAATGTTTAAGTGTTAGATTTTGTGCATATATACTATGGTGGACTAGCGATGTACCACCCCAATCCCTCTTCTGGATTACAGGAATTACTCTTTCAGCTGCTGATAGTGCTGCTGGAAGAAGGTCATCAGCTATCGGTCCTCTTTGGGGATGGTATCACATCCCCTGTCTTAAGCAGCCCACATCCAAACATTGATCACTGTAGAGTACAGTAGGAAGACCCTGCCAGTCTCTGAAGGGCTACTTAGCTTCACAGCAACCTGTGGTGTCTGCTGAGGGTGTTGATATTGTTGGTATTGCAGGGCCACTGTTGGTGGTATTGATCCTAAGAGCTCTCTCAAATAAATACTCCATCTCAGAGTGTGCTGTCTGAGGTATTCAAGCTTGGAATGTGCCCACTGACTCAGAATTCAGATGTCATCTTGTATAGACAGTAAATGCAAGCAGCTATTATTGCATGGAAATGTATTCTGGACAGTTAATCGATGTAAATGTTAATGAAGATAGAGAATTTTTATTTTACTAATTTTTTTTGATTCTTTAAAACAATCAGCTTCTTCACTTAATCATGGTTAGGTCACAATTAATTAAAAGCAGATGGACAATATGGCAAATAATGGAATACAATAGAAAAATAAATCCACAGAAGTCACATTTTTTTTTTGTGTGAAAAGCTTTGTACTATGTTGACCTGCTGATTTAGCAGGCTGTGGTCTGATTTTCAACAAAGGAAAAAAAGTTGAAACAGACGCTTGTTAATCATGCTGGAACTTCTAAAACAGCTGTTGCTATGGGAGACAGTATTTCTTTTGAATTTTACATGAGGACATTTACTCCCTTTTCCACATTGCAAATTACAGGAGTGATTTAGGTAATTCTAAGACACATAACCCCCTTTCCCTCTTTGAATGCACAACATTGCTATTTGGCATCCATTTGAAGGTAATGCCTTTTCAGCAAAGCAAGGAAAAGTCTATGAACTATAATTGCTCAATGAAAACATGCTTTATTATTAACACAATTTCTCAAGAAAACTGTAAAGAATAGAGACTGTGCTAAGGGAGTTAATAAAACAATACCACTATTTTCCTAGCCAGTTTTTCCAGGTGCTGCCCTTCTCAAACAAAATCTATAGTTTCAGAATAGCATAACCCCTACACATGCATCAGTGGTCAAAACTGGAGAGGTGAGGGCTAGTCCAAGAGAAACAAGATTAAAAATTCAGCAAGAGACAGAAATCTGGACGTGCCCCAAGCGACTTTTCATCAGCTTGTCTGCCAGAGAGGAAACATTTTCCAGTGTCCTCCTTCCTTTTTCTTTGGAAATGAGCTCAACAGCCGTGTTCCTAGGCACTGTAACAAATGAGCTGCTTCAGGCACGGAGAGGCATTAATAAATGATGCTATTTGTTAAAGGTAGCTTGGATGCCAAACTTCCTCAAGTCGATGTCAAAACCAGTGAAACAACAGCTATCATGAATTTCTCTGTGGTCCACGTTGGGTCTTGGTTGTGTTTTCTTTTATGGCACACGAGGGTCAGGTGGATAGGGAAGATGTGTTGGGGTGAAGAAGCTCTATTATATATGCTGACCTCTGTTAAGGAAATGGCAGAATTTCCGAAACTTGTTAGCTATTTCCTCTTAGGCATTTTCCACTTCCTTTCCAGCTGTGGATGCAGAAGTCCTTGAACAATTACGCAGAAGGCCCAGAGCCAGCAGAGGGCTCATCCCTCAGCCTAGGAAGCTTCCACCTGTCTACAGGAAACACACAATTCCCCTTCCAGTTGCAACTCTTGTTTTTAGCCTACTGTTAGATGGCTTGAGCCGTTAATCCGCCCCGTCAGGCAGGAACATTCAGAAGGTAGGAACATTAAAATCACTCAAGTGTTTTGCACTAAGCGTGTTTACAGGAAAAGAGAGCCTAGTGAGTCATCCTTTTATTTTCCAATGGAAACTACCAAGAATTTGTGAGTGCACTTTGCAACTCTATGCATTTAAATCAATCAAGCATTAAATATTAATGTGAATGACGTGGGAGCAGAATGCCATTTACCAGGTAACTTTGATAGAATGATTTTAAGGGTATTAGGAGAAGGTGGGGAGTTAGAAAGATACTTTGCCTTATCTGTTTTTTTAATCCACTTGGGTATAGGAGGATTATTCAGGATTTGGTAGGGAGCAGGGTAACAGAAAGGTTACCATCATCAGTGATCCTAAATTACAGCAAACCCCTTGCAGGTGGTAATTCGCTAATAGGCCGTGATAGAGGCTGTAGCGTAAAACAGGAAAAGGAAGTGGGGCTGAAGGAGGAGAGAGGAGAAGAGCATTAACCCTGGTGAAGCATTCGAGAGCAGCCTTGCTGTCCTTCTCTGAACACTCTGTCACTCTCCTTCCAGTGAGGTGCTACACAGTTATTTTAAAGCTATGTTATTCTGCACCTTTGCAGAACCTTGCAACTTGTTGTCATTAGCTAACGGGGTCAGCTTGTCTTCTGTGTATTCATTCAAGTGATGTAAATACTGAACAGAATGGACCTTGTGGTATGTGTCTAGGAACCTTCCTCTAAGGTGACATTTTAACCAGTTTCCTTAACATAGTTTGTTTAATTAAATATAAACCCTGCTAATTTGCTTTAATTCAATCCACACATCCTCTGTTGTCTTTGCCAAGTGACTTGCTGAATAAAGACATACTCATTTTCAAGTCAAGAGAGTGGAGAGCTAAAGCACAGACTTCCAAACTAGCCCACCTCGGTTTTAATCTTGGCTTAACTACGTACAGTTAACTGTATGTCTTTGAGCAAGTTACTTTTCTGTGCCTTAGTTTTCTTATCAGTATAGTGGGGGTAATAATAGTTTACACTTCGGAGGGTTTCTGTGTGGATGAGATGAGTTAGTGACAATTGTATATGTTTAGAAAAGCATGAAGTCCATGGTCAGTGATGCTCAAATGTTTGTTCTTATTGTCATGGTCATCAAATGATCCCCATACAGTGATCACATCATGGTGGGTTGGTATGTAACCTATGTTGACACCCAGTGATTAACATTTGTATGGCACATTTTTAAATCACTTAACATCTTACATACTTTTTGCATATATTTATCATCACAGCGAACACTTTTTTTATTCACTTTAAATAAAACATCTCTAGTGCTTAGATTATGCAAGAAACACATTAGTTACTCAATCTCTATGTCCTTGGGTAGATTACCTAAACTTTTCGAGCCTCAGGGTTTTGTTTTTCTGTATAAAATAGAAATGAGAATATGAATTTGATATTCAGTTAGTCAAAAGCTGCATATTGAGTAACTAATATATTTCTTCCATAATCAAAGTACTGGAGATGTTTTATTCAAAGTGAATAAAGCAAAATGAAGTACACACGAAATGAAGGTCTAAAAATCGTTCTAGAGTTTTCCTGCAAATCTTCCCTTTTGAGGCATCTCTTTTAAATGCATAGATCATATATATATATGGGCTAGGAAATGCTCAGCAGATGTAATATCTGCAGTGAATATGAGATATCTAAACTATGTGTTCTTCCAAATACAGCATTAATTTGCTGAAAGCTATTTTTTCCAAGTAGCTAAAGTTGTCAACATTTTGAAAAAAGCAAGTGAATCTGCCACATCATTTTCTCTATCTGTATGTCGTTGAGTTGACTACTTAATCTCTCTGAGCCTCAGGGTTGTTTTTCTTATAAAATAGGAATGAGAATATGAATTTGATATTCATTTAGTCAAAAGAAGCATATTGAGTAACTAACGTGTTTCTTGCATAATCTAAGCACTAGAGATGTTTTATTTAAAGTGAATAAAACAAAGTGTTCGCTGTGATGATAAATATATGCAAAAAGTATGTAAGATGTTAAGTGATTTAAAAATGTGCCATACAAATGTTAAACAGAAAAGAGGCCAAAGAGTGATAAGGAGCAGGAGCAGCAGATACGATAGCTTTTCTAATAGAAGATGTTGGCAAGTTTGAAAATTCCTGGTGTCACAGCTATAACCATATGAATTTTTTCACCAAAACTGAAAGGTGAGGACATCTCTTTAAAAACTGTTCTCTGGCACATGAGGCCTTTCTCTAAGAATCTTCTTTTTGAAGCTCCCACAGAATGGCTTCTGACATTCTGGACGCCAGAGCCGGGGCTTTTGCAGGGCAATTGTCCAAAATGCCCCCATGTAAGGAGCGTGGCTAGTCATGTCCTCAGGAAAAAGGTACTTTCCCATGTGTTCATGGCTTCAGTATTCTCTTCATGACGAAAGACGATAATTATATTTGCATTTTTTTTAGCAATTAATTGTTTGCTATGAAATAACTCAAACTTTGTTTTTTGAGATGGAGTCTTACTCTGTTGTCCAGGCTGGAGTGCTGTGATACCATCTCGGCTCACTGCAACCTCCATCTTGCGGATTCAAGTGATTCTTTCACTTCAGTCTCCCAGGTAGCTGGGACTACAGGCACCAGCCGCCATGCCTGGCTAATTTTTGTATTTTTAGTAGAGACAGGATTTCACCATATTGGCTAGGCTGCTCTTGAACTCCTGACCTCAAGTGATCTGCCGCCTTGGCCTCCGAAAGTGCTGGGATTACAGATGTGAGCCACTGAGCCTGGCAAGTCACTCAGATTTAACACTAGAATTATAATTACCAGTATTTTCTATGTAGATACCTTCATTCTCATTTGGAAACGCCATAGCTGGAACATCAACAATGCACTGAATTACCTGTACTTCTCCCCTTTAGAACTTTTCTCAGAGAAATCTAAATGTCCTTGGACCTTTTCAGTTCTCATAGCTTAGAAAAAAGCACAGTGCTTAAGAGACTATGGTAACTCAAAATTATTTCTAGGCTCTCAGATGTGCTTAATAAAAACTTCAGTAAACTCAACGACTTCTGCACGGCACATGTGATCTTAATGTGGAAAACGTTTTACATTTATCATCTGGCAAAACCCCATACAACAGAGTTGGAATTGTTCTTCAAGAAGTGTCAGCAAGGCACCAAAATGAATCGTGGGCTAAGCTTTGGTCACGGCTTGTTCATTTTTAGGTTCTCTAGGACCCAAATTATCTATGACTGTATAGAAGCCCCCCTAGCTAACTCTTCCCTCAGGACTCTTGTTGCTGTTTCATCTTTTGCTCAGTTCTTACTCTTTTCCAATTGAAGAGCTGTCCATGTATAAATCAAAGTGGAGGTTGGTCCCAAAAATTGGACCTCAGTTAAGATCTGTTTTCTATATTTTCCTTGTCAGATGGGATGGTCTGAATTTCAAATTGTTAGTTTGCTTACTCTGGCTAAGTTTCTTATTTCTTTTCTTGATTAATTTTTGATATTAGATCATAGTAGTACAAATATTTTAAATTATTTCCAAATATTTGACTTAGCTTTTAGGCAATACGCTGGGTTTCCCCTCTAAATTTATGAGCCTTGTCAATATTATCCAGAACTTGGATGTCTCAACAGGCCTCCCATGAAGAATGTTCTCCTTGGCTTTACTTTTGAATGCACTCTATGAAATAGCATGCTGGTTTTTAGATTTGACACTCATACTAAACTCTATATCCACATACTAGTTATGCATATATTTGGACAATTGAATTATATAAAACAATTGTTGTGAATTTATCAAGATTAAAGTTCACTTGTGTAGAGAGAAAATATTTTAAAATACTCTAAGGTCTTAAGTTTGAGCAACACGTGAATAAGTCATTACCACCACTAGCCTATCTACTCAGGTTCAATGCTGTTTTTAGAAGTACTTCCTGTTCGGGCTTTCAAAAATGTCAGTGGGGTGAGAAAGAGTAAACAGTCGTCATTTGTTCTCTTCCAGGATCAGATTACATGATAGTTGCTTAGTTACTGCTTGACACAGTGTATGTACCTTTATATGTAAATACAGATTTCAAAATCTCTACAGATGTGCCCTGCGTCAGAGAGGTTTTTAGCAGCTCCAAAAAATGCATAGTCTTGGTTTCTTACAAAAAGATACCAGCCAAATATGTTTGGTGATAGGAATGTAAATAGTGAAATGAAGCTACCAACAGTAATCAGAAAAGAAAAGAACTTACAATTGATTCTTAGAACCCAAGGTACAAAAAGGCAAAGCTAACTTTAAAATGCCTCTGGTGGTGCATCATGTCTACCAGGTGCATTGTGTGACATCGTTTGCTTCTCTTTAGTAATTTTTCCATTAACTCCATCAAGTATTTATAACCAACCTTCTCCCTTTTCAGTACTGTCAATTCATTTCATTCAAAACTAAGTCATTTGGTGGCTAAGTGCCCAGTTCTTCCCATAGTGCTCCAGGAGTCATAGAATGATTGAGTTTGGTCTCAGCAATGCCTCTCTTACTGTTCCTTTCCTACCAGTGATGTGGAGAGCTAGAGAATTGAGAGATGGAGCTTGCAGGGGATTTCCTTTCCCTTCTTGTTCCAGAGTGGCTACAAAGATTAGATAAACAAATGACTTCTGTGCAAGGCACTGCCCACTTCTGTCTTGGTGGAAAAGCGCTTCTTAAAGTCAGGGAGAAGGGGGAGAGCTGTTGCCTACATCTGTTCCTGGTTAATTGCCCTTAATTTCCACCAGATCAGCCTTGTACCTTGTCCCTTGTTTGCACTCAGAAAAAGTTTCTTTTACAAATGTTTAACCTGAAAACTTTGTAGGTATAAAAAATAGCTACAGCACAGCACAGAGGCTCAACTTTTCCAGCACCCTCCACCCAAGGGCTTTAGGGACTGCTTATAGATTGTTTACTTTAAAAGTTTAACCAAATGGCTGAGAAACAACTATTTTGAACCTCATCTATTCTTAAATAGATTGTAACTAGATTACAAGTAAAAACCCCAAGAAGCTGTCTTTTAATTAGTTAAAACATGTATAATATCCAAGAAATGTATAGAAGTTAATTCTCTATTTCTCTCTCAAATTTCTTCATTTATTTTCATAATTGGAGAAATGAGCAATTTTCCTATTGTGTTAAACTGTCTATGAGATAATGATAAAGAGAAAAATTAATCCAATGGAAGAATTTACAGAGGAATATTAGGTTCAAAAATAAATTATTTCAACATGTGAGGTTTTTATTGGGTTGCCAAAGAAAATCCATGGAGTAGGTCACAAGAATAGAATCAGTAGCTAGTAGGCTTAAGTTTCTTGGTTTAGAAAAAGTTAAGATGGGTCTTCAGATATTACATTTTCTAAGAAGTTGGGTGGTTTGGAGCAGAATATGTACTTACAAGTATAAATTCAAAAAACAGATTTTAGAAAACTTGATTAGAAGTGAATTTAACCATTACTCTTCTTTGTCATTAATAACGGCATACATTATCTTTGACTATATTTTATTCCAGTATTTTAAATCATAAATACTGAGCTAGAAGGAAGAAAATTGGAATATAGTCCTGATTTTTGACACAATGCAACTTTGGGAAAATTTATTTAAATTTTAGAGGCCTCAGTTTTCACTAAATGTGAACGTTGCAATGTCTAATTTATGTACTTTCTAGCCTTCTAGCTCTAAAATTTACTCCAAGAAAAGTGAAGATATTTTCAGCATCATTCAGGTGTGTCATCTGCTTTCTAATCATATTTCATTAGAAATAGTACCAACTTCTCTGAATGTAATTATTGCACATCTGTGCTATTCAGATAGTAAACTTTTGCTCCTTAAACAAAACTTTGAGGGCTGCTGGTTCTATAAACAAGATGCATGAATTTGCATGCTACAAACTCAGATGATTTCTCAAGAACAGCAAGATTCTACAGGAAAATTTATGTTTATATCTTCTCTAGCCAGGAAATCCTTTCTGCAAGAGTTCAATTTAAAGGATATTTTTGCTGTGCCTTTTTTAAATCAAGTTTTGAAAATACAATAAGCTTAGAGGACAACTAATAAAACAAAGTGAAACAGCTTCATTACGTTAGTCCTGGCAATTGAGTACCAAAGAAGAAGGCACTAAGAGCTTGGGAAGATAAAAAGGAGCAGTTTTTAATTATTTTTAAAAAAATGAACTTAGAGAATAAGAAAAACTTTTGAAACTGTTGTATAGCTCACCCATCCACAGACATTTGCATACACATATTAATGTGAGGAGGTCTAAAACGGAATAGAACTCTGCTAGGGTATCAGAAAACCAAATAGGCCATCAGTTTTTGCGGTAATTTTTGTTATCTGCATTCCGACATTAGAGAGAAAAATGCAAAAAAAAAATGATAACAACTCTTAATTATCCAAATAAGGGAAGAGTGTACTGACATAAATACAATTTTCTTTGATTTTGTAAAACTCCTTTTAGCTTATTTTGCCTTGTGCTGATGTTGAAATCGGGGCTTCTTGAGAAGGCACCAGTTGTTGGTTAGCCATATTTGTGGTAAGTTGCTGGGGCAAAGCCAGCCTGAATATTCTGTGGCTGGTCTACAAAGTGAGTGTAATATGTGTGGATAATTCTGAGCTTTCAACAGGTTTTTATGTTTCAACAAGCATTTACCCCAAGGAGAAATAGGAGGCTTTAGTCAGTCCTACAGAGATACATGTATTTTACCAAAGCATGTGAATAGACTTTGGAAGGTAGCTGCTATTTCTCCTTCTAGATTTTTCAGATGAGAATAATCTACAGTTATAGGGATAGTATTCTGCTCTGAAATGGCACAGGATAGCACAAAAGAAAATGTCCGGCCTTTCTCTGTCTCCCCCACCTTTTACTTTCGTCTCCATTTCGATGTGGTAACTTTCTCATCTCAAATTCTTGTCTATTTTAGTGTGGGTCTTACTTAGTGTGTTGTTCTGGAGAAATCACGGGACACCCAAGTGTAATGCTGAGTCTGATTCTTGACAGGGTCACAGCCAAGCACAGTTTTTTATAAATTACATTTTAGGTTTTGGGGTACATGTGCAGAACATGCAAGATAGTTGCATAGATACACACGTCGCAGTGTGACTTGCTGCCTTCCCCCACTTCACCCACATCTGGCATTTCTCCCCATGCTATCCCTCCCCAGCACCCCCATGCTGTCCCTCCCCTATTCCCCCCAATAGACCCCAGTGTGTAGTGCTCTCCACCCTGTGTCCATGTGTTCTCATTGTTTATCACCCACCTATGAGTGAGAACATGTGGTATTTCATTTTCTGTTCTTGTGTCAGTTTGCTGAGAATGATGTTCTCCAGATTCATCCATGTCCCTACAAAGGACACGAATTCATCGTTTTTGATTGCTGCATAATATTTCATGGTGTATATGTGCCACATTTTCCCTGTCCAGTCTATCATCGATGGGCATTTGAGCTGGTTCCAGGTCTTTGCTATTGTAAACAGTGCTGCAATGAACATTCGTGTGCATGTGTCCTTATAGTAGAACGATTTATAGTCCATTGGATATAAATCCAGTAATGGGATTGCTGGGTCAAATGGAATTTCTATTTCTAGGTCCTTGAGGAATCGCCACACTGTCTTCCACAAGGTTGAACTAATTTACACTCCCACCAACAGTGTAAAAGTGTTCCTATTTCTCCACATCCTCTCCAGCATCTGTTGTCTTCAGATTTTTTAATGATCACCATTCTAACTGGCGTGAGATGGTATCTCAATGTGGTTTTGATTTGCATCTCTCTAATGACAAGTGATGATGAGCATTTTTTTATGTTTGTTGGCCTCATGTATGTCTTCTTTTGTAAAGTGTCTGTTCATATCCTTTGCCCATTTTTGAATGGGCTTGTTTGCTTTTTTCTTGTAAATCTGTTTGAGTTCTTTGTAAATTCTGGATATCAACCCTTTGTCAGATGGGTAAACTGCAAAAATTTTTTCCCATTCTGTTGGTTGCTGATTCACTCTAATGACTGTTTCTTTTGCCGTGCAGAAGCTGTGGAGTTTGATTAGGTCCCATTTGTCTATTTTGGCTTTTGTTGCCAATGCTTTTGGTGTTTTGGTCATGAAGTCCTTGCCTACTCCTATGTCCTGAATGGTTTTGCCTAGATTTTCTTCTAGGGTTTTTATGGTGCCAGGTCTTACGCTTAAGTCTTTAATCCATCTGGAGTTAATTTTATTGTAAGGCATTAGGAAGGGGTCCAGTTTCTGCTTTCTGCACATGGCTAGCCAGTTTTCCCAACATTATTTATTAAACAGGGAATCCTTTCCCCATTGCTTGTTTTTGTCTGGTTTATCAAAGATTATATGGCTGTAGATATGTTGTGTTGCCTCCGATGCCTCTGTTCTGTTCCATTGGTCTATATCTCTGTTTTGGTACCAGTACCATGCTGTTTTGATTACTGTAGCCTTGTAGTAAGTTTGAAGTCCGGTAGTGTGATGCCTCCTGCTGTGTTCTTCTTGCTTAGAATTGACTTGGCTATGCAGGTTCTCTTTTGGTTCCATACGAAGTTTAAGGCAGTTTTTTCCAGTTCTGTGAAGAAGGTCATTGGTAGCTTGTTTGGGATAGTGTTGAATCTGTAAATTACTTTGGGCAGTATGGCCATTTTTACAATATTGATTCTTCCTAACCATGAACATGGAATGTTTCTCCATCTGTTTGTGTTCTCTCTTATTTTGTTGAGTAGTGGTTTGTAGTTCTCCTTGAAGAGGTCCTTTACATTCCTTGTTAGTTGTATTCCTAAGTATTTTATGCTCTTTGTAGCAATTGTGAATGGCAGTTCGTTCTTGATTTGGTTCTCTTTCAGTCTGTTACTGGTGTATAGGAATGCTTGTGATTTTTGCACATTGATTTTGTATACTGAGACTTTGGTGAAGTTGCTTACATGTTTCAGGAGTTTTTGGGCTGAGACAATGGGGTCTTCTAGATATACTATCATGTCATCTGCAAATAGAGACAATTTGGCTTCCTCCTTTCCTATTTGAATACCCTTTATTTCTTTTTCTTGCCTGATTGCTCTGGCTAGAACTTCCAGTACTATATTGAATAGGAGTGGTGAGAGAGGGCATCCTTGTCTAGTGTCAGATTTCAAAGGGAATGTTTCCAGTTTTTGCCCATTCAGTATGATATTGGCTGTTGGTTTGTCGTAAATAGCTTTTATTATTTTGGATACGTTCCATCAATACCGAGTTTATTGAGTGTTTTTAGCATAAAGGGCTGTTGAATTTTGTCAAAGGCCTTCTATGCGTCAATTGAGATAATCATGTGGTTTTTGTTTTTGGTTCTGTTTATGTGGTGAATTACGTTTATAGACTTGCGCATGTTGAACCAGCCTTGCATCCCCGGGATGAATCCTACTTGATCATGGTAGATAAGATTTTTGATGTGCTGTTGCCATTGGCTTGACAGTATTTTATTAAAGATTTTTGCATCTATGTTCATCATGGAAATTGGCCTGAAGTTTTCTTTTCCTGTTGAGTCTCTGCTGGGTTTTGGTATCAGGATGATGTTGGTCTCATAAAATGATTTGGGAAGGATTCCCTCTTTTTGGATTATTTGGAATAGTTTCAGAAGGAAAGGTACCAGCTCCTCTTTGTGTGTCTGGTAGAATTCAGCTGTGAACCCATCTGGACCTGGACTTTTTTTGTGTGGTAGGCTCCAAATTGCTGCCTCAACTTCAGACCTTGTTATTGGTCTATTCATAGTTTTGGCTTCCTCCTGGTTTAGGCTTGGGAGGACACAAGTGTTCAGGAATTTATCAATTTCTTCCAGGTTTACTAGTTTATGTGAATAGAGTTGTTTGTAATATTCTCTAATGATGGTTTGAATTTCTGTGGAATCTGTGGTGATTTCCCCTTTATTGTTTTTTATTGCATCTATTTGGTTGTTCTCTCTCTCTCTCTCTCTCTCTCTCTCTCTCTCTCTCTCTCTTTAATCAGTCTAGCTAGTGGTCTGCCTATTTTGTTGATCTTTTCAAAAAACCAGCTCTTGGATTTATTGATTTTTTGAACAGTTTTTTGTGTCTCTATCTCCCTCAGTTCTGCACTGATCTTAGGTATTTCTTGTCTTCTGTTAGGTTTTGAGTTTTTTTGATCTTGCTCCTCTAGCTCTTTCAATTTTGATGATAGGGTGTCAATTTTGGATCTCCACACTCTTCTCATGTGGGCACTTATTGCTATATATTTTCCTCTAGAGACTGCTTTAAATGTGTCCCAGAGATTCTGGTATGTTGTATCTTCGTTCTCGTTGGTTTCGAAGAACTTCTTTATTTCTGCCTTCATTTCATTGTTTATCCAGTCAACTTTCAAGAGCCAGTTGTTCAGTTTCCATGAAGCTGTGCGGTTCTGAGTTAGTTTCTGAATTCTGAGTTCTAACTTTATTGCACTATGGTCTGAGAGACTGTTTGTTATGATTTCAGTTGTTTTGCATTTGCTGAGGAGTGATTTACTTCCAATTATGTGGTCAATTTTGGAGTAGGTGTGATGTGGTGCTGAGAAGAATGTATATTCTGTGGATTTGGGGTAGAGAGTTCTGTAAATGTCTATCAGGTTTGTTTGTTCCAGGTCTGAGTTCAAGCCCTGGATATCCTTGTTAATTTTCTGTCTGGTTGATCTGTCTAATATTGACAGTGGAGTGTTAAAGTCTCCCACTATTATTGTGTGGGAGTCTAAGTCTGTTTTTAAGTCATTAAGAACTTACCTTATACATCTGGCTTCTCCTCTATTGGGTCCATATATATTTAGGATCATTAGCTCTTCTTGTTGTATCGATCCTTTTACCATTATGCAATGTCCTTTGTCTCTTTTGATCTTTGTTCCTTTAAAGTCTATTTCATCAGACATGAGAATTGCAACTCCTGCTTTTTTTTTGCTCTCCATTTGCTTGGTAAATCTTCCTCCATCCCTTTATTTTGAGCCTTTGTGTATTCTTGCATGTGAGATGGGTTTCCTGGATACAGCACACTGATGGGTTTTGGCTTTTTATCCAATTTGCCAGTCCATGTCTTTTGATTGGTGCATTACATCCATTTACATTTAGGGTTAATATTGTTATGTGTGAATTTGATACTGCCATTTTGATGCTAGCTGGCTGTTTTGCCCATTAGTTGATGCAGATTCTTCATTTTGTTGATGCTCTTTAGCATTTGGTATGTTTTTGAAATGGCTGATACTGGTTGTTCCTTTCTATGTGTAGTGCCTCTTTCAGGACCTCTTGTAAAGCAGTTCTGGTGGTGATAAAGTCTCTGACTACTTGCTTGTTCACAAAGGATTTTATTTCTTCTTCATTTATGAAGCTCAGTTTGGCTGGATATGAAATTCTGGGTTGAAAGTGGGTGACCTGACCTTTCTTTCTGGCTGCCCTTAGCATTATCTCCTTCATTTCAACCCTGGTGGATCTGAAGATTATGTGCCTTGGGTTGCTCTTCTTGTGCAATATCTCTGTGGTGTTCTCTGTATTTCCTGGACTTAAATATTGGCCTGCCTTGCTAGGTTGGGGAAATTTTCCTGGATAATACCCTGAAGAGTATTTTCCAGCTTGGATTCCTTCTCTTTGTCACATTGAGGTACACCTATCAAATGTAGATTAGGTCTCTTCACATAGTCCCACATTTATTGGAGACTTTGTTCATTCCTTTTTGTGCTTTTTTCTCTAATCTTGCCTTCTCATTTTATTTCATTGAGTTTCTCTTTGACCTCTTATATCCTTTCTTCTGCTTGCTCAATTCAGCTCTTGAGAGTTGTGCATGCTTCGTGAAGTTCTTGTGTTGTGTTTTTCAGCTTCTTCAATTCACTCATATTCCTCTCTAAGTTGTCCATTCTTGTTATCATTTCCTCGAATCTTTTTTCAAGGTTCTTAGTTTCTTTGCATTGAGTTAGAATGTGTTCTTTTAGCTCACAGAAGTTTCTCATTACCCACCTTCTGAAGTCTGATTTTGTCATTTCATCACACTTATTCTCCATCCAGCTTTGTTCCCTTGCTGGTGAGGGGTTGTGGTCCCTTGTAGGAGCCGAGGTGTTCCGGTTTTGGGTGTTTTCCTTCTTTTTACACTGGTTTCTTCCCGTTTTTGTGGGTTTAGCCACCTGTCGTCTGAGTAGTTGCTGACTTTCTGATTGGGTCTCTGAGTGGACGTCTAGGTTGTTGATGATAAAGTATTTCTGTTTCTTAGTTTTCCTTCTAACAGTGTAGCCCCTCTGCTGTAGGACTGCTGAGGTCCACTCCAGGCCCTGCTTGCCTGGGGGAACACCTGTAGCAGCTGCAGAACATGAGGGTTGCTACCAGTTTCTTTTTCTGCTATCTTTGTCCCAGAATGATGCCCACCAAATATCAATCTGATCAGTGCTTTGTGAGGTGACTCCTTGGATATATGGGGATCAGGGATCTGCTTGAGGAGACAGTCTGTACTTTATAGGAGCTCTAGTGCTGAGCTGTGAGCTCTGTTGTTCATTCAGGGCTGCTAGGCAGGTACGTTTAAGTCTGCTGCAGCAGAACTCATAAAGACGCTTTTTTTTCCTCAGGTGCTCTGTCCTGGGGAGTTAGGGCTTTATTTATGAGTATCCATTGCACTGTCCTGCCCAGCAAGGAGGCAGTCTAGTCACTGCCTGCTTGCAGAGGCTATGCTGAGCTGCCCTGGCCTCCATCCTGCTGTTGTGGGCTCCGTCCTGCTGTTGTGGGCTCCGCCCTGCTGCCATGTGTAATTTCCTGTAGTCCTGTTTATATGGGTGTGGTTAGAACTGCCATGGTGATGGTGGCCCACCTCTGTATGGTGGACTCTCACTGTTATGGCGGGTTGCCTCGGCAACAGCAGGCTGCATCAGCAATGGCAGAGTAGGTCTGTATGGATGGAGTTCCTCGGTAATGGCAGACACCCCTCCCCCACTGATCTGCACCATCCTGGGTTCAGCTGTGCTTGTCATGAAACTCTCAACCCTGAGTGTTTCCAATTGCTGTTTTGTTTGTTTTTGTGGGAGTGGGACCCGCCGAGCCTGATGACCTGGCTCCTTGCCTCAGAGTCCCCCCCACCTTTTTTTTTAAGTTGAACGGTTGACTCTCCCAGGTCTTCCAGTCACCAGCTAAAAGGGCACCGGGATCTGTGTGATTTCCCATGCGGCGACCCACTGTACCGGCTGAAACAACGTCACTGCCTGGGACTCTCCTGGCCTGGCTTACTGTTTAAGTCCCATTTAATCAGATGAATATGCTAATCTGCCTTCCCAAATCTCAATTTGTCAGTTTAACAGGGCAACCAGACCAGTGGATTTTGTACAGAGTGCTGCTGCACTGCAGTGCTGGCCAAAACAGCCATGCAGGCCCAAACAGCTGCGCCACCCCAAACAGCCATGCTGGCAGCCCATGGGACTCCTACACCTGGGAATCTCCTGGTCTGTGGGCAATAAAGATCCATCTGGAAATGCGGCATCCACTCACCCTCTGCGCTTTCACTGGGAGCTGCAATCCTGAGTTGCTCCTATAGCACCATCTTCCTCAAGCCTCCAAGCACAGTTTTTAAATAGATGAAACCCTTTGTGAGGATTCATTTTGATAATACTTATATCAATAATTTCACCCTTAAAACAACACTCCTTAGTTGTCCTTATTATTAACAGCCTTCATAAAGTGTAAATCAGGTCCCTAAGAAGGTATGTTATCTGAGGCCAGTAGGGTTGTAAGTGACAGAACCGGCCCCATCTAACTGCAAATTTACATTCTTATATATATGTTTAGTTTTAGATTCTTGCAGTCTTTGGGATATAGTAGATTCTCAGTTACTATCTGGTGAATGTTGTTTGAAGGAGATAGGTAACTTCAAAACTTCACTTGTTTCCTTATGTGGCATCTAGCCAAACACATTGCTGTTCATCCTCCTTCATTCCAGAATAGATATTGAGCTTCTGTGCTCTTTGAAGTGGAGTGATGGACTAGACAACTTCAGCTGGAAACTTCATGTCTTGGAACATATACAATTAAATGACTTCTTCACTAATGAACATCTTATTCTTTGAAGTTGCAGATACTATGATTTAAGACCTCCACATGCGACTTTTACATAATAACATGTCTTTTAATAAAAATAAAAGATAGGTTCAAAAATACACCAAACAGTAGCTGAGCCATTTATATCCTGGCATTGCATAATCCTACTTGCTAGTGATGTCTTAAATAATTAAGAAATATTAAATGTTGACATTTTATAAGCACATATATTTTTTTCTCACTAATAATTATTTTTTAATCCTGGAAAACCTTAAAAGAATTTCAACTAGCTTTCATGTATTTTCAGTGAAAATTTAAAGCAGTGATCTTATGCCTGAGCTTTATAATGGTATCCATGTTAGAAAGTTCTAGAATTACTTCCTGTTATGTTTTTCGGTAAAACATTCAATAATGCTTTATTGATGTTAAATAACTATTAAATAACTATTTTTAATTTAATTGGCATACTTAACAATAATCATTTCCATTATTGCTTCAAATCTTTAATCTTCTGGATTTATTGATGTTTATGTAAATAATGGTATACACTAAGGAAGTTACCAGGCTTGGGGTTCTTGAACATACTGAATTATTTTTTATGTTATTCTTGCCTTGGTTGTTGGCATTCTGCCTGGATTAAGAAGAACAAGCAGAACCAAAAACCATAAGTGAGAGACTGTTCATGAGACTACTCCTAATTCTATAACTCTGTGTGTGTGTGTGTGCTTAAATTTCTCTTCCTTAGTGTACTGGGTAAAATTTTTTACTGCAGACTGAGTCTATACATTTCAAGCCTTTTTTTCGGTATATATGACTCACATATTTCCTGTGTTGTGAGCCATGGGAATGCCTATATGCTGTAAGCCTGCACCTTTGTGTCGGAATAAGAATTGAGTTGGCACAATGGATGAGAGGAATATTTGGGGGAGCCATTTCTATACTGTGAGGAGAGCAGTGTTCTTAACAACATGTAGAAGTGACTGTGAATCATGTAGATATAGCCTACTAAACCCAACAAATGCATCCCCAACTTTTTAACTGAACTGAACCACAAATACTCATGGCCACTTCACAAGGAGGGAAAGTTAGCCAGTGGGGAAATTAAGCAGAAAGAGGCAGAAGTCCTACTAATCAAGGTTAAAATATGCCATGTTTGCAAATTTTATAAAAAATTATGACTATGTGAACACACATAAAAAATTATGACTATGTTAAGCACCTCCCAGAGCCTTGGAGGGATTCTCTGTGTGTGAGGAAACCTGAGGTTTTGGTTTTATTAGCTTCACAGGAAATCCACTTCTCTACTCTCAGATTTCACCCTTTTCTCTAAATAATGTGGTCTTTTTTCTCCTTAAAGACCTTTGTAGTATGTTGTAAGTTAAATTACACCTCTTAACTTATACAGCTTTCTTTATAATACTTGTGTGTGAATATACATACACACATACTTACATACATTAACTATGTATATGCCTCCTTTTCCAGTATTGATCTGAGATTTTTGAGTGTAGCTACTGTGAAATGCTTATTTTGCATTTTATGCAATAGTAGGCTTTTTGAATAAATCTCTCTTTACACATATAAATTATTCTGTCATTGATGAGCAGCAGCATGGACATTTAAAAAGTCCTTTTTGATATAAATTTTACTTTCATCTTCCTAAAAGATTATTTCTACCTATACTTCTACCAGAGGTATATAAGAATGATTGTTTTACTACACTCTACAAAATGACTTGTATTACTTAAGTTCCAAAATAATCCCATTGTATACATTTATTTGGGATAATTTTAATCTTTGCTATATTGAGGTTTGCTATTTAGGATCATGGTACTTTTTTGTTTAAATAATCTTCACATCTCTCCAAAAAGTTTAATATCTCTATTTATATTTTACACATTCTTACTAAAATTTTCTGGCTATTTTTTATTTTGTTGCTGTTATGAAAAGCATCTTTTTTTCTCTTGAATTTTTTATAACATCATTGCTGGCATATAAAAAAACTATTAATTTTTGTGTATTTATTTAGTAGTTACCTATTATTTTCACTTTTTAATTAAAATACTCTGTTAAAACAGATATTATTCCAGGAAAAGATTAGTCTTTTGTTTAAGGGCATTTCGATATTAAGCTTAACCAAAGCTTTTTTGGCTTGTATGAAAATAGTATGATTATTCTTTAAATCTCTTACATGATAAATTATATTAATATATTTCTTCATATTAAGTCATCATTACATTTCTTACTAAACATTTTTTGGCTATTTGTTTAATATTCTGCTGAACAAGCTCATAAATATAATGTAGGCAGGGATGCAGCTGCAAGAATGTTTGTTTATTGCAGAAATGTATATGAAAGCAAAGATTTATAAACAACTTAAATGTCTGAAGTAGAAACTACTTAAATAAATTAAGTCACATAACCCCAGTGGAGAATATGCAGACAAAATGATGTTATAAAGCTATATTTCTTAATATGTTTATATTATTTGGTAAAAGAGTAGTAAATATTGAATGAACTCATTACAAGTGCATTTGTATATATGTGCATAAGTGTTCAAGTAGATCTGTGAACACCTTTGTGTGTGAATAAGTTGGTGTGTGTATGCATGTGTATATATACATTCGGAAAGAGCGATGCTATAATTATAGTATGAGCTTTCGCCAGATAAATGGAGATTATATTTTGTGTTTTCTTATTATTTTTTAGAAAAATGATGTTACAGATTTTTTGGTAAAAATTGCATATCTCAATACGAGAAGTTCTTCTAATGTTCCAACACAGAAGTGAACATTGCTAACAATAAGTGAACATCATTCCGTATATTTTTTATGTATAGTAAATATATAATTAGAAAGATATATGAGCAGATACTATGGTTAGATTGCATATGTACCTCCAAAATTCATACATTGGAACTTAATCTCCAAGGCTGTGTTACTAAAAGGTGATTATGTGGAGCCTCATGGATGGGATTAATGCACTTCTAAAAGAGGCTTCAGGGAACCACCTGTCATCCTCGATCCCTTCTACCATGTGAAGACAAAGCTTTTGGCCCCATGTTCAAGGTGCTGTCTTCGAAGCAGAGACTGAAGCTTCACCAGACATTGAATTTGCTGGTGGCTTGATCTTGGACTTCCCAGCCGCCACAACTGTGGAGCAATAAACTTGCTTATAAGTCACCCAGTCTGAGGTATTCTGTAATAGTATTAGGAATAGAGTAAGAGTGTAGAAATACCTTTAAAATGTTAATTGTATTCTATATGCTATTTAATTTTTTTGTTCTTTGCATTAAAAAATCAGGATAAATTAAGTCAAACTGAATAGATTGCTCAACATCAGTATATGGTTCTGCATTAGTACTTCCAGAAAAAAAAATCACAGTTTCTCTATTTCATTTATTGCCTACTTTCTATCATCAAGTAGAATTTTCAAGGCAGGTCCATAAGTACTGCTATGTTTTGAATAATTTCACATTGGATGGTATGGGTCTACTGTCTCTCTCCAAAGTTAGACTGACTGGGAGCATCATCTGGGGGTCTTTTATTTTCCACAGGTGACAGACTGGTCACTCACCAGCTTGTCCAGCCAACAGAGAATTTTTTTTCCTCAATAAAATCAAATAAAGTTGATTTTGTTGCTGGGATTCAAAAATTGGGAGAATTAATACGAAAGTTTGGATTTCTGGATTTTCTTGAAAAAGTCACCAATGTAATATGACATCTCGTTAACTACATTTTTCATTTTCTTAACACAAAATTGTCTGCAACTACCTTGTTTTGATAGTGCATGTATGTTTTCCACCTCACTGAATCTAACCTGTTTCAATTACTTTTATATCTCACCTCATCCCCATAGGCATTAGAGTTGGTAACTCTAGCCTTAGAATGTTTTTGACATTGCACTATCATTTCATGGCACTGAGTATTGAACTAGTCATTTTGCTATGGCTTTTCCAGTCATTTCTTGGTGGGTTTGATTTGTTTGCATTTTGTTTTTCAGCAGGAAGTTCTCATGCATAACATTTCCTAAGTTCTCTTATATTTCAGAATATAATATGCCCTTATTCCTAAACTAAAATGTCTGGCTACAATATATTTTGAAGATATATATATATTTCCTTCAAGATTTCTGTATATTCGTTCTATTATTTTCTGTGTTAATTCTTGGTGTGAGGAGGTAAAAAACCAACAGGTTTTCTCCCTTTTAGTGACTTGCTCTTTCTGTCTAAATGGCTGAAAAAAAATGTCCTTGCCCTTGAATATTAATAATTTAACCAGATAGGCTGCAATGTTGATCCTTCTGTATATTTTTTTCCTAGGTGACAAGGTCTGTTCTCTACTGTGCTTCTCTTTAATTTCAGAGACTTTTCTTTTCAATATTTCTATTTCTTCTGTTTCATTTTCTTGGGTTACAATGACAAGGACATAAAATATCGGGTTATACTTACTTTGCCCTCTATCAGCTTAGTTCTTACTTGTTAATATCTCAGGCCTTTCCTCAATCCCATTAATATGACCTTCAGCTTGTCGTTTTTCTTATTCCTGATTTATCAAATAGACATGTAATGGTTCTGATGCTGCTGTTGGACTCTCAATTTATCTCTGTCGTCTTCCTTTATATCTACTCCTGTTGTTTTATGAGCTTTTGTATTTTTGGCTTCCTAGTCTAAGTTCTCGCACACTGTGCAGGAAGTTTGAGGAGGAGTTTATTCTGCTCTTAAATATGTTTTCTTTCCGTCTAGAATTTTGCTTTCTCTTTTGTATGCCATGTCACTTTTCCTCTCTGCATTTTCGATGTAGTTAATACATAACTGCAATGCCATTTCTTTTAGTCTTGCTCATGCTTATGGTGGGCAGTTCCCAGACCTTGTTTGTTCTGAAAGTGTGTCTAAGTGAATTCTCCAGGATACTTTTTCCACTAGGTCTCTCCAGTTTGTCCTCTCTCAGAGCTGTACTCTGATGCCTGAGTGTTGCTATTACTAAATTTTTCTGTAGCCTCAAGTCATGACAGTGGAGAAGGTTGAAAGCTTAGGCTCTACTTTTTCTTTTTTGAGTTGAGCAAATTTTCTGCATTACAATCAACTCCACCAAACTGGGGATTGTTCTCTTCCTGCTTACTGGGGATTGTTCTCTTCGTGCTTACTTCAGTTCAATCTTCTGATTTGTGTGTGATGCCCTGAAGCATATGCTTTAAGCAAAGAGAGTTTCTTTAGGTTATTCATTTTCCTTTTTTCACTTTCACTTACACATCCCCCCCCATCCCCGCAGCCTTTTGTGTATGTGCCTTACTTCTCAGTCAGAACAGGAAAAGATAGTGATTCCTATGGGGTTTACCCCCATTATAGTTAATTGGGGTAAAGGGTGACATCACCTTCTACTTAGTTTGTCAGCTTTTGGTGCTCACTGGTTTTTTGTTTGTTTGTTCCTATTTATATACTCTTTTGTCTTCATTTCTACAACTTACTCCTGGTGGTTTTTTTTTTTTTTTGAGACAGAGTTTCGCTCTTGTTGCCCAGGCTGGCGGGCAGTGGCGGGATCTTGCTGAGCCTGGGCTGACTGCAGGAGGGATTAAAAAGTATTTTCTGTTATTATCCATAAACTACAGGAAGAACCAGCATGGTCTCAGTCATCATTTTATCTCAGGATTACTTACTATATTCCTTACATTATATTCAAATTTCTTCCTCCTCCTCCAGCAGTGTTATGGTGGCTGCTGTGTTATAAAGAGGGCACACACTGTTAAAGCCTTACATTGCATACCTCACCTTTCCACACCCTCCCTTTGGCAGGCCAAGTTGATCATTCTCTTCTTTTGGGGCAAAAACTAGCAGATTATTCATATGACGCTTAGTTAGCCCTCCTTCCCTGATGCCACATTCTCCTCCAATCAATTACCATGTATCAAAGAGTCCTGGGACTTTCACTTTGTCTTTCCTATTACCACCACACTTAATTTCTCACTCCCATCTTCCTTCTTGCCTCCCACTCTATTCCTATAATAGTGTTTATACTGTCAACAGCAATGACTAGCATTTTTATTGTTCTTTACTTCTTAAGAAGTACCTTCTCATATTTTTTTTTCTTGTGCACATCACAGCCATCCTGCTACGTTTTTTTCAGTTTTCACTAAGGCATGCATTGGTTGGCAATGAGACAAATCCATGTGAGTAACTGGTGGAAATGTAAGTCCAACCCAGATCTCCTAACCTCACACCTCATGCTCTTTCTACCACACTGTGCTGTAAGCCACACCTCTTGTATACTGACTCCCAATGGCAGCAGTACAAATGATGAAAAGTCCTGGATCAGTGGGTACATGAGAAGGTAGGTTATAAAGTACACTAAATTGAAATGGAGACCATGAGGCCAAAATAGTTGGGGATGATCCTTGCTACAAAGTAGGAATGAACAGTGGCTATTTGTGCTTAAGGACACATGGACTTCAAAATATTCTTTACTCTTACCAAAATGTTCCTGGAACTGGACAATATTAATAGGACAAACACTGAAGAAGTTCACAAATAATGAACAGCTGCAATAGCAAATCTCTCTTCCTCCAGAGTGTTTTGCCAGAGCTCGTGTGATCCTGGCTTAGTGCTTAATGCTTCACCAAGGAAAGCAATCCATGGGTGGAAGCAACCATGCAGATCAGAGAAGATTAGTTTTCTTTCTTTCCAGTGGTTTGGGACCTCATAGATTAGCCTCAGATAAAAGAGGAAGCTGCAGGCAGAAAGCCATGAACTCCTGAGCCCAGCTGTAGCAGACAGGCAAATAGGTGGTGGAAATATAATGATAATTTTTCCCAAAGGAAAGTCAAGTTAGACAGCTTTTTAGCGAATGGGAGAAGCACAGCCCAAATTAGTTCAGATCAAGTTCTCAGCTTCTAAGCTTGCATTCCTCAGGCGATTTCTTGACTTTCTTTGAAATCCCTGAAATCTGTAATAACACCCTAAGCTTCTCTTTTATTTCGGCCACCACGTAGGATGTAACCATATTTGTCTAATTTAGCCTCAATCTAGTACATTCAACACTTTATCAGAAAGTTACAATTTTACTGCTGTGTCCAGGCAGTGGTATGGGGAGGGGGGTAGTAAAAGTGTATTAGTCCATTCACACACTGCTACAAAGAACTACCTTAGACTGAGTAATTTATAAAGAAAAGAAGTTTAATTGGCTCATGTTTCCACAGGCTGTACAGGAAGCATGTCTGGGAGGCCTCAGGAAACTTACAATCATGGTGGAAGGCAAAGGAGAAGCTGTCATGTCCTACATGGCTGGAACAGGAGGAAGAGAGACAATAAAGGGGAAGGTGCCACATACTTTTAAACAACCAGATCTCCTGAGAACTCTCTTATGAGAACAGCAAGGGGCAAGTCCTCCCAATGATTCAGTCACTTCCCGCTAGGTCCCTCCCCAAATACTAGGGATTACAATTTGACATGAGATTTGGGTGGGGACACAGAGCCAAACCATATCAGCAAGGAATAGGGCTGGGCCCTTATGGATATATATAGACTTGTGAGAGTTTTATATTTGGTCCCTGTGCCATTTACTCTTCTATACAATGTCGCATTTAATCATCAGTGTGATTTGCACAGACTAAAGATAGTAAGGCTAGATAATATTTTAAGATAATAAATTATTCTGTTATATATTCATTTATTTATTCATTCAGCCATTCAGCAGATATTTACTGAGCACATCTATAGTGTACCAAGCACTGTTTTACCTGCTGGGGATACAATGGTGAACATGACTAGCAAAACAATTCTTGTCTTCATGAAAATAGAACATGCACTATACTCACTTCCTCATGAATAGCCAAGAGGAAAGAAGAAAATATGTTTCTTTTCCATTAACTTCAGCTATGATCACAAATGATCACAAATGGGAAGCCTGCTGTACCATTGACCCAAATAAGTGTGTTATTTGACCTCCAAAGTTATAATTTTTTTTTAATAGTAATGCTTTGTGAGGTTCTTTCCCTTCCCAGTATGCCTCCGTCTCTATCACTTTTTATTCTGTTACAACTGTCTTGGTTCTCTTATTTACTCTGCTCCTATGGCTCCTGTAAGTGTCAGACTGTCAGACATTTGGGCCTAAATCCTAAAAATTGGAGATCTGTAAAAGAAGTAAAAGTGACATAAGCATTTTGAAGCCCCAGAGAATTATGTGTAGAAGTTGGGCAGTTTGAGGTCCCCAGTCACAAACTGAAAATTGATTCCCCTCCAGCCTCTAGAGGGAGAGGAGCAAATCATCTGTGAGCCCTGGAGTGGTGACGACTCTGCTTTCTGGGATGGAGAACCCAGAAGAACCCAGCAGGATGTTTCTCTGCAGTGTCTTTAGTCACACTGGGTCATAGATGCTCCATGAGAGAGTCTCATAGTAATAGTGTGAGGAAGCAGCTGATAGGGACAGGGCCGACAGACGTACTGAGAATGACTCCTGTGGACTGAGAACTGATACTTGGTGAACACAGAACATTCAACTCCACACTGTGCCTGGAACTAGTGTAAAATGTCTGAGCCATATTCCAACACTGGAGGAGAGCGGACACTTCACAAATAACCGAGGTTGCGTTTTCCAGGTGGGTTAGTGCTTGGATTCGGCAATAAAGTTAAGTACTGAATAATAAGGAGAATAATGCTTCCTGTACACCGCAGTCAGTGGAATAAAATTCACACCGGTTTTGCTAGCTTGTAGGGGAAGCTTCTACCACTTTCCATTAGGGTAGAGGATGGGAGGACTGGAAGATGATTGTATTTTAAGGTTTGGGATGATTTTTCCTTGTAATCTATCTGTCTTAGTTGTTCTCATTTTATAAAGGACTTGTAAATTTTTCTGGCACTTATTTATTATTCTGTAGGCTGCTTCATCCTCATATCTCTTGGTTCAATCTGACCGCATGAAGTTTTTTCAAGACCATACTCTGCGCACTTTAGTTACTGAGGCAGCCCTGTGTTTCTACATCACAGGCACAGCTCCTTTCCTCGGATCTCACTCCTGGCTCCTGTCTGTACTCCTTCTCCCTCATGCCTCCAAGCTTCTCCACGCTGCTCCCTCTTAAATCAGAGAAGTTCAAAGTACAGTCCCCGGGCCGGCAGCTCAGCAATCCTGGAGTCTTGTTAGACATGCAGTTTCCAGACCCAACTCCAGACCTACTGAATCAGAAATCTGCAGCTGGAAGCCAACTCGCATGCGGACTTGGAGGCTTGTTCATGTTTGAGAATTCCTGTTCTGAAATGAAACACTAAGAATGTAGTGTCCTGTGACAGGCAGCAAGAAAGGTTCCCCCAGAAGTAAACAAAAGTGTCTTGTGAGGAGTGATGTTGTCCTTTATAACAAGCAAGTACACTGAAGTTCATTATTAAATGTTCAAGCTCTCTTGTATAAATTGCAACCAAGTCTCTCCACATCTAAACCAAATGTAAATGCGTTGACATTGTGGATAAATTTTCAAGAAATCCTAAAATCTAGAGATTTCACTTTACTTTTATTCCTCTTTGTGGTGGTGTTTCAACTGATTTTCCATTATGTCGTGTATTTTTATGGCTATATATGGTGGATATTATTTAATTGTCTTATTATTGGTCTCAAAAAATAGACTTGGCTTTGCAGAAAGCATATGGAAAGTTAGATGGAAATTCTTATGTGAAGTGTTGCATGAATATTACAGGTTTTCTTCTGGTAATTATGCATATTCTTCATGAAACTCCTATTTAAAAAAGTGCAGAAAGTTGAGACTTTACAAATCTGAAACCTGGACAAATTGAATATTTACAACAAGAGAGTCAACGATCAGGAATACTTATTTTTTTAGCTTCTGTGTTTGTATAACATGCAAGATTTGCTGCCTACTCGTTTGCATTTTCACTCAACAGTCTAACATGAATGGAGTGTTTCACTTTTTCTCAGCCAGTAAAGTATTAATTCTGCATCACAAGGGGAAAATATAAATGTAGGCCCTTCAAAGATGACCTCAACCACAATGTTAGAAAATTGCTAAGTGTTAAAAATCTGTAGTACAGTATTGGCAGAGAACAAAGGTTCATAATTTATGATGCATAATGTAAAATCCTTAGATTCTGTTTTTAATAGTCAAACCAAATCAAGATGGTGGGGCCAAAGTTAAATCTCTGTTAAAAAGACAAGACCATTAAACCTCTGGTGTCACACATTTGAAAAAAAAAAAGGGGGGAAACTATATATAGATAGTAAAACACAAATCCTGAACATTCCTGAAACTGAAAATAAAATTCTCAGTAGGTCAGTTACGGCCTCTGAAACCAATCTGCTTCCTGAATTCCCCAAGGATACTGAATCTTGCTGGAAAACAAATGCATTTAGTAGAGTACTACCTCTGTGAATGTATTATGAAAAAATCTCACTCCTATTTTAAAGGTAGTTCATTGAAAATGTTTCACTCCTATGGTACAGGTAGTTTATTTCAGATTACTCTGTCTTTTTTATTTTTGTAGCAGTAACTAGCCACTCAGTCATTTCCATGCTGATGTGAATTGTATTTTAACTTGTAGTGCTGTTTTATATTAGTGTGCCCTGGCTCTGTCTTCTCCTTTCATTTCCTTGAAAGAAATATAGTACTTAGACATCAGATTATTGTTTTAAAACAAGGGATGGGGTTGTTGTTAAGGCATAGTGAGAAGATTTACTTTATTATTAGAATTGGTTTGTTCTGAATCAGTGTGTACAAAAGGAAACCAAGTAGAAACATCCATGTTTTAATCATGGGAAACCTTGATATTGTTTGTGCATGAATAAATAGACTAAAGGAAAACATGCGGAGCGATCATGTTTGAGTTTTTCCTTATGATGTTTGCCAACATGAGTAATTATGTATTAGATGTTAAATCAGGTCAGATTTCCAATTTGACATTGTCCCTCTCTTTGTTTTCCCTCTTTCACCTCCCCTTCATATCCCCTATCTGCAGCCTACCTGCCTCTGCCTCCTGGGTGCGGACTCCTTCTCGCGGGCGGAGCTGCTGCTGCGCGCGGAGCGCCGCATCCTGAGCCGCCTGGATTTCCGGCTGTACCACCCGGGCCCGCTGCTGTGCCTCGGGCTGCTGGCCGCGCTGGCAGGGAGCAGCCCCCAGGTGATGCTACTTGCCACCTACTTCCTGGAGTTGTCTTTGCTGGAGGCCGAGGCGGTGGGATGGGAGCCGAATTTTAACACAGGCAGAACGTTGCTACAATAAAGCTATACATATAGTTTCAGTGCAGTCATTGAATGAAACAAGAGGGAATTCATACTTTTCTTTGTAGAAGAGATAGCTTTGAGCTTGACCTTAACATCTGAATAATATTTGAAAGATGAAGATGGAATAAAGTGCTCTGTCAGAGGAAGGTAACAGAGGTAAGTGTGCAGATAGAAATGCAGATGTAATGAACTGTGGCTGTGGAAAATGCATTCATATAAAGATAAAAGTAAGACTATACTGAAGACTAATAAAGGGATTTTAACAAAACCAAAAACAAACTGAGTGACAGAATGCCTCAATGAAGGAGGACATGGCTCTGAGACCGTCACTTATACCCTCCCACCCAGATCCTACTCCATTCCAATGACAATGATGAGGCTATTCTAGTTGAGAAATATATTGCCTAACCATCTAACATAGAGGCCAGGAAGCAGAGATGACAATAAGGTGGTGGGTTTCAGGAACAGTGAGCTGTATAAATCTGGTTATAAAACACCTGGCATGGTTTGTTTGGCTGTGTCCTCACCTTGAAATCTCTTCTTGAATTGTAATCCTTATAATCTTCATCTGTTAAGAGTGGGATCAGGTGCAGGTAATTAGGGAAATTTCCCCCATACTGTTCTCGTGATAGTGAGTGAGTCTTATGAGATCTGATGGTTTTATAAGCGTCTGGCATTTCCTTTGCTTCCACTCACTCGGTCCTGCTTCCTTGTGAAGATGGTGCTTTCTCTTTGTCTTTCTCCATGATTATGTTTCCTGAGGCCTCCCCAGCAATGCAGAACTGTGAGTCAATTAAACCTCTTTCCTTTATAAATGACCCAGTTTTGAGTATTTCTTCGTAGCAGTGTGAGAACAGAGTAATACAACACCAAAGCATCCCCAAATTTCAGGCCACTACTTATTAATCTGTTACTCAGAATATTTGTTTTGTATATTATCTGTCTAAAGCAGTTTACTTTGGGTTTAACATTTCACAAGCAAAACAGTCAGATTATGGAACTAAATTTTAGAATTTAATTTACTAGATATTTTGGAATCATGTAAAACCAGGCTATATAAAAAGCATTTTCATCAGTGAGTTGGCTGGAGTTATTGTTAAACAAAAGCCACAGCACTTTGTCATGGGGTTGAATTTAGTTTCCTACCACATTTTTTTTTTTTCAAGTGAGTCACTAAAACAATGTTCTGACCCCACAATATGTTACCAAAGAAAGCACGTCTTTATTTTTCTCTGGTTTCTCTTAGCAGCCAAGCAAATATAATATTCATCAGCAAGAAATCCCCAAATACCAAGCGGCATACCAGCATCTTCATGGGCCACAGATTCAGGACAATTTTCAAATCCTGTGAGAGAGACTTAATCTCCTCCTCTTCTTGGGCATGATCTAGAGCAAGAAATGATTTCACTGACCCATGTCAGTCTTAACACTTTGTTTCTCAGAAGCAGAAAGGGATCTCCATTAGGTATTATTTGTTATGTCTGTATATAGAGTATGAAACAGGAAATTGGCCCTTGCAGGATGCAGAAATAAATATTTGGCCTTGGAATAATCTTGTCTAAAACTCTGAAAGTGAGCATTTCTGCTAAGGTTTATTCTGAATGTTAACATGCTAAGATCAGATGAAACCATTCTCCTTTTCCAAGTTGGGACTACTTTTTTAGGGGGCCAGTAAACACTCATTATCTTTAGCAGCATACGTTGCAATAATAAAATATTTAGCGTTTACGCTTATCTAACAGTCTGGGTCTCCATTTGCATAGACATTGGCAGAGGAGTAGTTACCAATTACTGAGTTACCAGTTCACTTTGAGTTGAAATGGCAGCAACATAGTTTCCTTTACAGTAAGCTCCTGAGCAGCAGCTTAGGACAAGGAGGAGACAAATAAGAGTTCCAGGAGAGGGTATGGGTGCACACACATCCACAGTCAACACTTAGAAAGCCAGATGCAGCCAGGAGTAACTTGCACAAGAGCGGATAGGTGCTTTTGTGGTACTTAAAACAATAGCTTTCCTCCCCTCTAATTAACAAAATCAGAAATCCCTTGAGTCATTAGATGGAAGAAGGACATAAATTATGATCATATGTTCCATATTTTAATATTTCCTAAACAGTCTAATGTTCTAAAATTCCGTATAGTAGAAAATTTAGCTATATTATTGACACAGTATTTAAATTTCTTGTCTACTGTTTAAATCAGGGTAGAATTAAAACTCAACATCTGGAGACAACATTCACGAATATCATTGATTATTTTTTTCCTGGCAATATTATGCTTTCTATGCTTTTAAAACTTGCCTCACAGCATAAAGAGATCGATAATTTTCTAGGGGATATAGTTTTCATTTTTTTTCCCTTTAGAAAGAAGAAATTCCTAGCTGATATTGACAGTTAAGGGTCCTTGG
Organism: Saguinus oedipus; assembly: GCA_031835075.1. Taxonomy (NCBI): domain Eukaryota; kingdom Metazoa; phylum Chordata; class Mammalia; order Primates; family Cebidae; genus Saguinus; species Saguinus oedipus. The sequence continues at coordinate 88,356,661 of CM063172.1, forward strand.
AAGGCTTTTTGGTTCATCCTCTTCTAAAATAACGAAGATCTAGATTCTCAAGTTCCACAAAACTATGAATGTCCTACTTGCTTTGCTTTCTTATATTTTAGGCTAGAACTCTGCCGTGTTAAATGAGATGGGCTGAGGTTCAAACCCGAGGTCTTTCTAGCATGATTGTATGAGCGCCTAAGTCTGTATGGGTACGTTTATTGCTGCCTTTAATACATGAAGACAGAGAGATACAAGTTGCAGATATGATCATATTACTCCTTTTCTTAAAATGCCTCTTTGGTTAAAGCTACAGGAAAACATCACAATTTCTTGGCCCGGTTTTCAAGTCCTTCTAATCTATGCACCTTCACCCTCAGCACACCTTCTTTTGAATCTTTTACTTAATAATTCTTAAACACTTTATACAATTTGCCTTTCTGTGTCTTTCCCTTAACTTTACACCCAACATGAGTTCATTAATCCTGTAAGGGTCACTTCAAATTTCTCTCTAGGAGCCTTCCTTGCTTTATCTAGTAGAATTGGCTGATATTTTCTTTGACCCACGCCCTTCATTAATATCACTATTCTTACCCTTAAAGAATTACTCTGTATCTATTTTATTTGGCCATGGTCTATTTAATCTAACTGATGCTAGTTGCTTGAGGGTAAAGATTGTCTTACCCATTTTCAATGTATTTGACACTCACAGTGCCTAGAAAATGGTAGATTTAAAAAAAAATCAATGGGATATAGAATGAGACTGGTGAGGTTTTCTGACATTTAAGCTATTAAATTTACTTCATTGGCACATGGTTCAAACAGTGTTTCTCAATGCTGGTTGCTCATTGGAATCACATGGAGGGCTTTGGCAAAGTATCAGTACCTGAGACCAGATATTCTGATGATTCTCATTTAATCTCCACTGATTTGGATTTAGTCAGTCTTCAGTGGAGTCCAGGTGTCTGTAGTAATAATAGCAAGTGCTTATGTAGTTCTTACTATATAAGGCATTATTTTTGGCATTGTTAAGCACTTTATTTACTTTAATTTATAAGCATTTTATTTGGGAAGTTTACGGTTGAGAACCATGACAGTCTGATAAAATGGCAAGAAAATATAATCACTGAGATTGAGTGTAGACTTTGTATACACAGTGATAGAACTAAACCAGTTTATTTTAGCAAAGCCAAAGAAAAATATGTTTATTTTTTTAATTAAATAAAGGATTAAAGTAGCAGTCTCAATGTGTACAGTGTGATGAGTTGTGATTAAACTAGAAATAATTTTCAGTGACTGAAGGAAGAATTGAGATTGACCAAGGAGATGTTAAACATTTCCAGCTTAAGGTCCGGTTCTCATGAGACAGCACTTTACTAACCAATATGCCATAAACATTTGTCTCTGCTCGTTGGAACTTTTCACTTTTGAAACAGAAGGGCTAATTTAAGATGACATCTTTGCAATTACTTAAGGCTGCATAGCATTCGGAGAAGAAGAGACTAACGATATAAGTAATGCAATATTAGAAGAGGTTTACTAAAACATGGTCCTAAGTTAAAGTAGTAAGTTTAGAACATTTAAATGGGGATTTATGTATTATATTTAATTGTGAAAAGAGTATTTTCAAACTAAGAGTATTTTCAAACATTAATAAAATAGTTTGCTTTTGTATGAAAACATATTTTTCTAGTTTTGTTATGGAATGTTACTCCTATGATTTAGGCCACCTTCAGCACTCTTCATAGCCTACTGTCTAGTCTGTTTTGTCATGGGTAGTGACTCTCTGGGGCCAGTGGTACAGACAGTAAAGGAATTTACAAGACAGTTGTAGGTAAAGAAAAGCAGATTTATTAGAGAAAGTAAGAAAATATGTTGCAAGATTGCAATAGGCAGCACAGCAGGGAAGAGGCTGTCTGCAAAGACGCAGGGGCTGGAGGGAAGTATCATAGGGTCGTGCTGGAGCGGGGGCAACATGCAGGCCATTGTGCCCTCAGGATGAGGTCCTTGTGCCCTCAGGTAATTTGTGGTTAGCCATCTCTCAAAACAATTGTTCATTGTTCTTCCCCACCTGGGAACCTCTGCCACCTGGGTCCCCTTCCTTGTTGTTGCTTATTAATCCGGACTCTACATTCTTGCTGCTTTTCCTGTCTTCCCATCCATCCTCCCACCTGCCCAGTCATCTGTCATTAAACCCCCAAGCTGCGTATGGAGGGTTAACCTTAGTGAAGACAGACTTGTCAGTGGGCCTGGAATAAACCCCACCATTATATACATAGACTTTTGTGTATGGTTGAATTTTCATGATATTCAGAAACTATAATAACATTATGAGTTCAGAAGATACCTTTATAACTTAGATTAAAAATCAAGTAATGGATATAGTCATTGCCTTGTATTATTAATATTGAATATTAGCTGTTACTGAATGATTATGTTTAAATGAGAAGGAGTAGATCAGCATTCCAAAGTTACTCGGTATATAAACCAGTGGCTCTCAACCAGGGGTGACTTCAGTTCACTCCTCAGGGACATCTGACAATATATTGAGACATTTGGTGTCTTCACAAATGGGGGACAGCACTAGTGGCATTCAAGTGGCTAGAGACTAAGTGTGGTGATAAATGTCCTTCAATGAACAGGATAATTCCCCACAATGAGCTTCTCTGGTCTAAAATGTCAATAGTGCTGAGACTGAGAAACTGGGGATAGTCTAAGGCTAATGTTTGGTCTATTGAAAGTAACTTACATACAGTCACGCACCACACAACTATGTTTTGGTAAACAATGGATTACATAGATAACAGTGGTCCCGTAAGATTATAATGGGGCTGAAAAATTCCTATCCCTTAGTGATGTAGCCATCATGAAGTCATAACACAATGCGTTACTTTTTCTGTGTTTAGATGCATAGATACTTACTATTGTGCTATAGTTGCCTGCAATATTCACTATGGTAACATGCTGTACAGGTGCGTAGCCCAGAAACAATAGGCTATGCCATGCAGCCTAAGTGTCTAGTAAGGTATACTATATAACAGGGGTTCCCAACACCCATACCCCCATTCTGTCACAGACTGGTAGTGGTTTGTGGCCTGTTTTCAGGCCATATAGAAGTAAACAAGAGGTCAGTGGGCCAGTGAGCAAGCATTACTGTCTGAGCTCCACCTCCTGTCAGACAGCAGAAGCATTAGATTCTCATAGGAGGGCAAATTCTATTGTGAACTGAGCATGCGAGGGGTCTAGGTTGCTGCTTCTTATGAGAAACAGGGAGGTGGAACAGTTTCATCCCTAGACCATCCCTGCTCCTCCTGCTCCAGGTCCGTGGAAAGATTATCTTCCACGAAACCAGTCCCTCGTGCCCCAAATGTTGGGGACCACTGCTATACAGGTTTGTTTAAATACACTTCATGATCACACAATGAGGAATTATTTGAATCATGAATTTCTCAGAATGTATCCTTGTGGTTAAGCAACTCTTAATTATATATACAAACTAAGTTCATTGAGAGTATCAGCCATAGAGATATATTAGCCTTAATGAGTAGTCTCAAGTTAATCAAAGTTGAAATTACATAGACAATTAAGATGTAGAATGAAGTTTCAGAGATTATGGATTCTTCTTATTACATAAAAATTTGCTGTGTTGACTTTTGCTCAAATAAGTGAGTCCAATCCTCCAAAAAATATAGTTTAAGAATGCAGAAGCTTTTGTAGTGGTTGTATAAACTGTGGTTGTTTTGCTTTGGATTCACATGTGGTTGAGCTACATGTTTCTATGGTTTCACTGGATTTCAAGTTTTAATTTACGGAGTAATATTGGTAAGTGAAAGGGATAGATATAAGGTGATTAGCCTGCAAATCAGATGTAATGTTGGAACTTTTTTCTCCCCTTTCCAAGTTTGTATAGATTGGACTCTTACACTTTAAATCAAACTACTTATAATCCAAATGATTTACAGAAAAACTGCAAGGCGAGGTCAGTGTGTGTTTCAGGGCCAGGGCAAAAGGCTTTACTCTGCCATTTATTTTCACTGTTTTGTTTGGCCTTGTCTGAAGTACCAGATGGATAAGCAGGACACATATGGTGTCTGAACTGGCTGGGACTCCCAGCAGGCCTGAGCCGTAGATGCTGTGGCCTGCTGCTCTGCTTTTATGTTTGAGTTCAAAATTCTCCTACTTTTTTGTGAAGGGGCAGAGGCCTGGCCCATTGAAGCTCAGCAGGAAACAGTTACTCTGAAATCCAGAACGTGCATCTAGAAGGAAAAGACCTTCAGCAACAAAGACCTTCCCGTCTATAATCTCCTTCTCTTTTCCTTTGTGCCAATGACTTCCTCTCGCAGGATCAAAGAGCTCTGTAGGGACACAACTCCTGACTCAACCCTTCGGGCAGTTTCTGTTTTGAATCCAGGTTTGGGTCTCTGGGTTGCATTTCCTCTGGCTAGCCTTGTGACCACTCCTGGAGACAGACAGAGAAACTGCTACAAGGGTTTGTAAAGATCAGAAAAACAAAGGCCATCTTTCGTGTTGACAATAGTAGCTCTGAGCCAGATGGGAGGTTGGGCCTAGGACCATCGCCCTGTGATTAGTGTTGAAAAAATCCTGGTCCTATCTAGGGCTGAGCCACCTGAATGAGATGGTGTGAGTCAGGCCATTAATATAATTTGTTCCCTTTTGCTTGTATTGTTTTTGATGGTCTTAGTAGCTTTCACATCTTACACAGTGGTCCTGCCTTTAGGAAGCTGTAGTGGTTTTATAAGCTCATAATTTGCTGTGAGCATGGACTTCAGAATCGGAAGGATTAGACTTGACTCATGGTATCTATCATATGTTAGCTGAGGAAGCTTGAAAGTTATATAATACCACTGAGCCTCATTTTTCTTATCTGAAAAATGGATATAATAGTACCTATATAACTAGGTCAAATGAGATGTTATGGTTTGTTGTGGTAAGACTATATACTACAGAGCCAGACTGCTTGGGATTGAATGCTGGTTGACCTTGGACATAATGCTTTACTCTTCTGTGCTCTGTGAAGGTAATGATAGGATCAGTTTAGAGGGCTGCTGTTAGGATTAAAATACTGCATATGTAGAACACCTAGAATGATGTCAGGCATGTAGTGGTGCTTAATAAACGCTAGCTAATTATTATTATGGAGGTGAAAATATTTTTCTCAATAGCAGAGACACCCTTTTGTGAGTATGTAGTTATTACATACATGCAAAACAGTTCTAAAGTATTACATAGAAACTCATTTTAATGCCCTAAACTATTGCATTATCTGGATAATTTCTCTGTCTTCTACTATAACAAGAAGCTATTTCAGATATATATGGTCACTTGCAAAGCCACATCAGAGTGTCTGATATTGTTCTTTTCTTTTCATTGTTAATAAAAATATTTACTTTACATTTTATACAGAGCAACCTGAAGAAAAGCATCCTGGCTTGACAGTTACCCAAGGGCTTACACTGTGTCCATCTCAACAGTGTGGTTCTAGGGATGGTGGATCCATATGACCACAGGCAGGAATTTGGAGGGAAGAAAGGGGCACAGCAGGAATCTATCTTAATCCTTTCTTAAAGAAAAGGCATTCTAAGTTTCTGAAAACCTGTGCAAATGGGGCTTCTAAGACAAACAATGTACTGTGAGCTCTTGAGGCAGGGACAGGAAAAATTTGTTGATAAATAAGGGAGCATTTTATTGAGGCAGGAGATAAAGAGAGATTTTTAATTCTCTCCACTCCAGGACCAGTAATCAAAGGAGACCATGCCCAATCTTGAAATGTTTCCTTGTTCCAAAAGAGATGCTCATGTTCCTGAGCAGACCCTGAAGCTATCATGATATCATTCCTGAGTCCCTATTTATGCCCCCAGCATCTTAGAAGGGCAGGGGAAGGTCAGAGGGTAGTGGCTTATGTTCTGTGTAAGGAATTATTTAGTTCACATTAAGCATGGATAAAACCCAACGACTGGGACCACAGATCAGACAGATCTGTTGAAAGAGGTCTCTGGTGAGGACCAAGGCCACAAACATCCTCAGCTTGAGGTGGGACAGGTGGAGAAAGTCTGAATGGGGGTAGGTATTAAAGTCATGGGAAACAGGACACTCTGAGACCTTAATTTTAATAGGATAGTTTTGAAAAGAGAAATCAAATCAAACACTGGGTGCCAGTTACAACAAATATCATCCCTTTATGCTCACCTGGTAGCATAAATAATTGCCAAAGCATGTCCAGCTAACCAATAGGTCTTGCTAGGAGGTGTTAGTGTGCAGGGGAGAGGGCTGAGGGACTTGGTACAGCTGCCTATCCAACATCATTTCTATGGAAACAGAAGGGGCAGAGTCCTGGTTTGCTGGCTTATTGAGCACTTGAAAGAGTAGAAGCAAAATCTCAGAAGTGACTGCACATTCTTCACAATCAGCTTTGACCAAAGGAAAGAGAAGCCAGTTTCTCACTCTGAGATGGTGCGTAGACCAAACTTAACCCATTACACATGCATTAGTCATGGTCATTCTGCAGTTGATGGACAACTGAGGGAGTTGGTTAGATTTTTCATGTTTTAGAGTCTTAATTTACATTTTAACCTCAAATCTATATAGTGCCTCAGAGCAATTTAATCTTAATTCTTTAAAGGCCCTTAAAAGTAGACTTTCTTATATTTTTTCTTTTTCTTTTTTTAAGCATCCTCACTTTCTGGTAGTTAGATTCCCCCCAGTCTCCAGTTTTACCCCGACTTAGATTCCACAAACTTCATCAGACCATCTATGCTTTTGGATGTGGGCCTTTCTAGAGGGAATCCTAGGGCATGACTTTGGATGAGCTGTGCCAGTACACCCTGTGCCCAAGACACTCTGAACAGGACACTGTAGTAACTCATTTCCATCATGCCACAGTACTGGAGCAGTACCTCCCTGTGAGTGTCTACATTGGGCCAACGATTCTCGGCCTTGCCATTCTCTGAGAGGATATTGGGCACAATCTTGTGTAGCTGAGCAATCTAGTTAACATGGGTCATTATGCGGTGTTTCAGAGCAAACTCTCATGCAGGTACATCATGGATTAGTCTTCTTTAGTACTATATGGCTGTAGCCTGGAACAACTCGTCCTGGGTTGACTGTATTCCAGGTATAGTCTCATAACTTCTCATCTGCCACATCTTTGCCAATTTCCTTCTGTAGTTGAGTTAGCCAGACAAGTACTTCCTGATTTGCTAGTACACATAAAGGGCCTGCCAACCCATTTGTGGCAGTTGCAGAGGACAGATAAGGGCTTGAAGGGGCATTGCCCAACAAGTTGCTGGTATGAGCACTTACATTTCTGCCTTCATGGTCACTGGATGGTGTACGGGTGCATGAACTCAGTGAACTGAGCATCAGTATAGCCTAACATGTTGGTGAAATTGTGGGACCATATAGCTGAGCTATACTGGCCCCAATACTGCTGCCCACTTAGAGATTTTCGTAGATCTTTGCTGCAACACAGGTAGCTTTGTGATCAGATCCACACAGTCTTCATAAATCAGCTCTCAGTACTTGATACCCTCTGCATATGCTCAGGCAATGTTACTTTCACTGTTGAGGGCTGTAAAGGCTGCACTGCGTTGAGACATGGGATGTATATTGGTAGGTAAGTTGTCTGGCATGGTGACCACATGGGATGGTAGTGCTGCCCTCTTTGCCCATTCTTTTGAAAGCCAAGATACCTGTTTCCTCTGTTGGGATCTATTCAGTCACCAACAGCTGAAATAAGCTCTCCAGCAGGGATTCTTTCTTACCCTTAACCTTGGGTGACAGTTTTTGGCACTCAGGGACACTAAAGCCTCAGAAACAGATGCCTTCATTAGGATTAAGGACTGATGTTTCATATACCAATGCCTTCATTCCTCTCAGGTCACCACACATCATGCTCACAGTAGTTTGACCCACCACCCTCTTGCCATGTTGCTGTCTGAAGATCCTAATTCTGGCCTGCTCCTTGGATATCAGGTAAGCCAATATGTCTTCTAAATTCCTAGAGGAGGTACTGGCCTACCAGGCAGCAAGAACAAGACAAGATAGGTCCTTTGCTCCCAGAAACTGGGCAGCAGTAGTCAGTAAAGTCATGGTGGGCAAACTCTGGGCTCTGGTGGGCAGAGAAGGAGGGGGAGAGCTGTGGCAAGAACAGGAGCCTACATTGCTGCTGCACCAGGGGCCATGCCAATGGGTAGACAAGATTCTTGTTCTTTAAAATGAGAAAAGTACAAATATACACAGACATCTTATGATAGATGTAAATGGAAATTAAGTCTGATAAATTCAGCAATTGAAGAAAGCCTGTCACAACTCAGGACTATTAGAAACCCTTGGCTATAGGTGTGCCTGGGAATTGAAGGTCTGTTTACCACATGACTGCAAATTATCTGCTATACAATTGGCAACTTACACTGACATTATCTTCCCTGTTGCCATTGTGCTTGTCTATCTCAGGAGGTACCCCCATGCATCATTCCTCACAACAATTTTTCTCCCCTTGACCCAGCTGTTCATTTTAATTCTCTTCTAGATTACTCTGGCAGAGAAATTAAGCACATTTACATAATGTATACTTTAAAAAGCACTAAAAGGAGGATCTATATACTTTTACACTAGACCTAATCCTACCGGTTGTTTTTTCAGGACACCGCAGGGACATTTTTTAGTTAATATTCTAAAAGATTAAACAAAAGGAATGGATTACTTGTTTGTATTTTTACATGTATCTTATGAAATCTATTTGTTTGAAAAACTGAAAAAAAAGTAACGCAAAATGATTATGAAAACCAGTACACTTCATGTCTGTATGCTAGCAAAATTTCATTTCAGATAAAAAGGCTACATGTTGTTGAATCGATTAAAAATGATTTACTGAGAGAATGTATGTATAATGGCTTAATATTTCTTCCTGAGTTTGATTGGGTTTAGGTTAAAAACAGAAGCTAAAATGAACTGCAAATATTTTAAAGATTATTTGTACAAAAATAAATTTTGGACTGTGAAACTCGAAAATATTTCATTTGAAGGTTTGCTGACAGATGTTTCTTTATGTTGCTTTCAGTAAACTAAAGTAAGAAGTGGTTGATATCACAGATGTTTTATAGTTCATTTATCAAAATAAATGCAAGTTTTACCTTTAGTGTTTTGCAGGAGTACAGAAATTCTTCAAATCTAATTGTAGCATTCAAATAAAATTAAGGTGTGATGAAGATGTGCAGAACTTAAGACTTCCTTCAAAACAAAAAGCATATTTTAAATTGTTCTGAGTTTTTCAGTTGTTTGGCCTGGGCAGCTTCTTGCATGTCTTGTTATAACTCCCATGTTAAATTTAGTCATATTTTCAGAAAATAGAGAAAAGTATTCACCACTGGCAGGTGAAAACAGGAAATAAAAATATTGACTTGGGATGTTCCCAGGGCCATTAATGAAAGGATTGTAGTTCCTAAGGCCACCATGAATAGGAAAGTGGGTATAAGTACATCATTGGACACCCACTTTATTCCAATTCATGATGCCTGTAATTTCTGGTTATGTGAGTAACATGGCAAAATAGCTTGTATTGTAGTGTATTTTTTTTTTAAGTGCCTCTTAAAGATCTTCTATTTTTAGGATCACAGCAGAATCTTCACTTTTCCATTTCCTCTCTTTTGGAAACATCTGGGATTTTTTGGAAATGCCTAGTCTTTCATTTTGATACTTTAGTTCTGAACAAAATGAGCACACAGCTAATCATTGATGGTATTGTTTATCTGGAAGACCAGGCTGTTTTGGATCTCACAGGACCCGGAACTAGAATTGCTGTAAAAATGGACATTTTTTTGTTGTGGTTCAGGTTCTGACTAGAACACTAAGATAAATTATTTGGAGAGAATTTCTTCAAGAAAAGGTATTCCTCTAGGAATCCTCTATCAGAGAGTTACCATAGATGAAGCACTGTGTGCTAAAAGAGAAAAATAGTGTTTACGTGTTATCTAGGAAAGTTAAATTGATGGAATTTACTGAGAGGTGATGACTTTGTAGTTTAATGTTTTCATGAAGACTTCTGAGAGTTCTTGTTCATCCTCTGCGCTCTCATTCTGCTGCTTTCGATGTTCCAGAAGCATATGAACTTCTGAATTTAGAAGTGTCTGAGCTGTTTCAAACTCTATAGGAAAGATGAGCTGTGAGGCATCCTCCTCTACGTCGCCAGCCCGCGGATCGCTGCTGCCAGCCGCCATCGCCGAGCCGCCTGCCCGAAATGTTTTTTAATAACTCCATTCCCTTGTGTTTACTGTTCCAGCCAACTGGAATGCCTTTCTCCCATTCTCTAACCCAGGTTAAATCTTTGTAAGATTCCTGATTCCTTTATAACAGAGGTCAGCAAACTTTCTGTAAAAGGCCAGATAGAAAACATTTCAAGCTTTGGAAGCCATATTATCTCTGCCAGCTACTCAGTTTTATCATTATAGCGCAAAAACAGCCATCGGTGATATGTAAACAAATAAACATGGTTGTGTTCTAAAAATATTTCTTTACAAAAATAGGTAGTGGACTGGATTTGGCCTTTGGGCTGTAGTTGACCAACCCCTGCCTTAGAGAACCTGTCACTCTCTTACTACTGCCATCCTAGCTTTTCTTCATGATTGTCTTGCCAAAAGACTAAATTCCTTGAGGTCAAACATTTTTATTCCTATTCCCTAGAAGCTAGAAATCTGGGACTAAAAGTGATTCAATAAAGGAATATTATTGAAAAAAAGAAAAAAAGAAAGAAAGAAAAATAGAAAGGCAATTCGCCTTTTTTTGTTTTTGGAGATGGAGTCTCACTCTGTCGCCAGGCTGGAGTGCAGTGGCACCATCTCGGCTCACTGCAACCTCCGTCTCCCAGGTTCAAGCAATTCTCCTGCCTCGGCTTCCTGAGTAGCTAGGACTACAGGTGGGTGCCATGTAGTCCCACTACAGGTGGGACCTAATGAGGTCCAGCTAATTTTTGTGTTTTTAGTAGAGATGGGGTTTCACCATGTTGGCCAGGATGGTCTTGATCTCTTGACCTTGTCATCTGCCCACCTCAGCCTCCCAAAGTGCTGGGATTACAGGCATCAGCCACCATGCCCAGCCAGCAATTAGCCATTTTACGTAGCAGTTTTCAAGGCTATGGCAGTCTGCATCAGGCACTTACACTGAATGCATTTTGATTATGGTATATATCATTCAAACTGTGTCTATTTTGTTTGAAAGTATTGTTTATTGAATACATTACAAATGGTATCAGGGAAATAACTTCCATTATAAACCATAAGTGGTGGATTAGATGGTAAGGCTCAGTTCCAGAGGAGAGGGTTCTAAGGTGGAATTTCAATTAACGTGGGAGGGTAAGACTGGGAAGTTCTTGTAGGCAAGGCATCTTAGAGGAACAGTAAGATCCACCCCTACTCTGGCTCCACTCCTACCAGCTAAAGAGATGTTTGGAACAAGAGATACTGGAGGACTTGTCTTTTTCTTAGGGCCTGGAAAAAATGAGTATGAGACTGCCTGACGGAATTGTAAGGCACCAATATATTTGGCTCTCAAAAGGGAAAATGGTTTATTTAGAAGCCAGTTTTTCCTAAAGAGTTCTTTCTGTTGTGATAAGGGGATGCTAGAAAGTGGGTTGGGCTAGTGGCTGCAGAACAAGTGGGCACAGTGTCAGCCTGTGTCACCCCTGGTAGAGGGACGGTCCTGCCTGAGGTTAACCACCAACTTAACACCAGACACCTCCACCCACTTCCCATGACTGGACACCCCAGGGGAGGGAAAAGGCCAATTCAGAATTAACCGAGTTTATAACTCACTTGACTAAAAAACTCTGAAGTGGCTGAGAAAAAAAATCCTGGAATTTACTTGATTAAGTTTCTGCCATCCAGCAACTAAGCTCAATTATAAAGATGAATATTATTTTACATATCTGATTTTTCTCAGCTAAAAATATTGTGCTTACAAAGATTACTGTAATGTTAGTAAATATGCTCTATTTCCTATGCAGATGTATAAAATGATTTTGGAGCATTTATGTGAAACTAGAATCAGCTTCATAGATAGGATTGTAAACTATAAAGTCCCTTTAATGGATTAATAAGGAGAAATTAATTGCCATATGTTGATATGTTCAGAAGTGTTTACATAACCTATTAGTTGACTGGAAATTTTAAAAATAATTAATGTTTCAAGTAAGAAATCACCAATAGCAGAAGTTCAACAATATCAATCACAAAAACCTTCAGGATTTTGCCTGTCAGTTTCTAGAAATGCTCACTTAAGAGAGCAGATTCTATTCTGTGAATGCATTTAGAGTGTTTGGAGCTGATTTTATGACATCCTAACTTTTTTCATAGTTGTAAGACCTTGGAGAGAACCATTGAATTACATTTTTGAATTAAATACTTCTTTTTTATTTGCTTTTCTTTTTAAAGCAATGGAATCTAATTTTTTATTGCACTAAAAGTATAACTCATATAATTTGTAAGGATTTCCCTGAAGGATGCATTTTTTTTTACATACCTGGTAAACAATTTCTTCAAGGGCTTTGAGTATGACTAAGACTTGGGTAGTTTTACCCAATCACAGAACTCCCTATGTTCACTTTAAGGCATATCATAGATCTAGATTTATGTCTAGACAAGTTCTATACTCTAAGACCTCAGTGCTTTAGAAGACTGTTTGGGATTTATATAAAGTAACTAATGATCGTGTTGCATAATTTTTATTAGGAATCTGTTACATGTCAGGTCGTTATCTTTCTTATCTTTATCTCTTTTTATCTGTATTGATTTTCAGATACATTCTTTCTTGGTAGGTATTACATTATGCTCATTGCTGAAATTCCTTAAGATTACTTCCTATTGCTTTTCAATTATTATTAACAATTTCACATATAATGTTATGGAAAACCTAAGATGGGTGGTGTTTCTAACAGCCTGTACCCTAAATCTGAAAAGACTTGCTATTAAAGTTTTAAGAAAATCTTATGTATTTTTGGCATATAATAAACTGCAAACATTTAAAGTGTACTTTAGATGCTTTGCAAGAGACATATACCTGTGAAACCATCAGGTATATCACTACAATGAAGATAATATCTTCACAGGTATATGTCTCTTGCAAAGCATCTCCACGGTAACACCTCCTTCCTGACTTCCTCTGTCATTCTTTTCATCCCCAGGCAACCACTGATCTGTTTTCTGTGTCTATAGATTACTTTACAGTCTCCTAGAGTTTAATATAAATGAGATTGTACTGTTTGTACTAAAATTTTTATCTTAATTCTTTCACTGAGCATAAATATTTTGATATTTGTTATTTGTATTGATAGTTCTTTTAATTGCTTTTCCCCCATTGTATGGCCATATGACAATATGTTTATCCACTCATCTGTTGTTCGTTATTGGAATTATTTCCATTTTATGGCTTTTACTAAAAAAGCTGCTATTCAGTAATTATATGGACATATGCTTTTATTTTCCTTTGTAAATACCTAAAAGTGGAATGGCTGGACCACATAGTAGGTATAGGTTAAAGTTCTTAAGAAATGGCCAAACTGTTTTCTAAAGTGGTTGTGGCATTTTACATTTTATAAGCAGTATATGAGAGTTGTAATTATTCCATTATTATTAAAAACGACTTGGTACGGTCAGTCTTTTTAATTTTAGCTATGTAGTAGCATCTCATTGCACTTTTAATTTATACTTTCTTAATGTTTAATGACATTGAAACACTTTTCCTGTACTTCTCTGACATAGGGATATCTTCTTTTATGAAGTTTTTGTTCAACTATTTTGCCTATTTTTAAATATTTTCATGTATAACTCAGAGATTCCCAAGCCCATTCATACATTTGGTTATTCATTAGGAATACCCATGGGACTCAGAAGCTGCAGCATCCTGACTATATTTTTTTAGTGATCGGCAATGGAAAAAGATACATCAGGTAGTTTGAAGAAACCCAGCACAGACTTCCAACATTTTCTCTCAAGAGGAATCACACAGAAATGCTCCTTCTCCACCAGTGAAATGCAACAATATATGTTCAGTGTTTTAGCCCAAGAAAGCTAGTTTGAGACTCAGAGTCCAGAGTTTTTATTTGGGGCTAGCCATGTAACTACTCTTTGCTGGTGTGGCCAGCCAGCCACATGTAGGAAATTTCCAGAAGGGAAGTGAGTATTTGCCATCAATCACATTTTCTTGTACAATCAGTGTAGGCAAGCTGGTACAACACTACAGTAACTCATGTGGACAAAAGAGCCTTATTAACATAGAGAATATTCCAAAAGCCAAGTCTTCAGATGCCAGCCATAGGCTAATTCTGTAAGCAGACCCATCTAAAGATAGTAACCCCCAGAATGCTATGTTATCTCTACACACACACACACACACACACACACACACTATTTTCACCAAAATAATCTTATTATTGTGGGACATCCAGGAAGAAGTAAGAATATGGTAAAACAGAAAAAGTAATTGTGTTGGAAAAAGTAAATAGCATAAGATAAAGGGAAGCACATCTTCTGGGAGTGTGGTATTTGCATTGGTGCCATTGCTACTGGGATTTGAATCAGATGTAATTTATAATATTATGATAAGGCATCCAGTTTCACCCAAAGGTAGAACTTGCTTGGGAAGGTGAGGCTGAGAATAGGATGAGATTTATAAAAACATAAAACTTTCTTCAGGATAGTTCTTCAGCATGACCTGAAGCCCAGGAAACATATTGGAGGCTAGGTAAAGAATGAATCCAGTGGAGGGGGCTTACCACTCTGGTAGCACCTCAAGCCAATAAAAAGAATCTTTCAGATGAACATGCCATGCTCCCTCTGGGAGCCTAGATGGGTGCCTTTGGGGATGCAAATCTTTCTACATCAAGCAGTGTTGCCATCTTGAATTTAGTTTGATTAGGGCTTATTAAACTGCTTGTCTTAAATTCTATGTCCCACCCCCTTTACCCATGAAAGCTTCTTGTCATATAATCAACATATAGTCGCCAACATTCTGGTGGTAAAAAATACTTCTCATGAAGTCAGTTTTTTTTTTCCAGAATGTCCCTTAATGCAAGCCAGTGGGGTATGAAGGATAATGGGGATGTGTATAAATTAATAATTCAATCCAAGTGGGCAATATTCTACTTGTCTATCATAATCCAAGGACAAGTTTTAGAGTATATGGTGGAACTGACAACTGGAATCCTTCAGCCGTCAATGTATAACTGCTGGTTTTCTTAATTCGGTTTTTGATAGCCATTCAAAGGTAGTAGGTTCAAGATTAGGCTTCCTGAAAAGTACTTGGAGAAGAGGTACCAGAGACATTCTTGTTGGATGAGAGTCACTGGCTTTGCATTTGCATTATGTGAAAATGAAGGCAGTTAAGAAAGACAGTTCTTTCTTAAGACAGTCAGCATCACCCCTCCTTAGCTGAGAGGATGTGAATTTACATTAAAGGTAAATTTACAGTAAAGGTAGTTAAGAACGGATAAAGGGGCTAATTGAAATTTATCTTTGATAAAGGGCTGATATCCAGAATTTACAAAGAACTCAAACAGATTTACAGAAAAAAAACATACAAGCCCATTCAAAAATGGGCAAAGGATATGAACAGAAACTTTACAAAAGAAGACATACATGAGGCCAACAAACATATGAAAAAGTGCTCATCATCATTGGTCATTAGAGAGATGCAAATCAAAACCATATTGAGATATCATCTCATACCAGTTAGAATGGCGATCATTAAAAAATCTGGAGACAGCAGATGCTGGAGAGGATGTGGAGAAATAGGAACACTCTTACACTGTTGGTGGGAGTGTAAATTAGTTCAACCTTGTGGAAGACAGTGTGGCGATTCCTCAGGGACCTAGAAATAGAAATTCCATTTGACCCAGCAATCCCATTACTGGGTATCTATCCAAAAGACTATAAATCTTTCTACTATAAGGACACATGCACACGAATGTTCATTGCAGCACTGTTTACAATAGCAAAGACCTGGAACCAACCCAAATGCCCATCAATGATAGACTGGACTGGGAAAATGTGGCACATATACACCATGGAATATTATGCAGCAATAAAAAATGATGAGTTTGTGTCCTTTGTAAGGACATGGATGAATCTGGAGAACATCATTCTCAGCAAACTGACACAAGAACAGAAAAAGAAATACTGCATATACTCACTCATAGGTGGGTGAGAAAAATGAGAACACATGGACACAGAGAGGCGGTCTACTATACACTGGGGACTGTTGGGGGAAATGGGGGAGGGACAGCGGGGGGGGGCTGGGGGGGATAGCCTGGGGATGAATTCCAAGTGTGGGTGAAGGGGAGGAAGGCAGCAAAACACACTGCCATGTGTGTACCTATGCAACTATCTTGCACGTTCTGCAGCACATGTACCCCAAAACCTATCAATAAAAATTAAAAAAAAAAAAAAAAAAAACGAAAATAGTAGATGTTTAGTTTATGGGCTGTCACCTGTAGTTTGATTATGCTGATGAATTTTTTTATGTCAAGTTATCAAATGTAAATTGTCTAATTTTATCTTCATGAGATATAGGGATTTTGTTACCTGTATCTTTTGGAATTGTGTTAAAAATCAAACATAAAAAAGCCTATAAAGTCTTTCACCCCTGATGCAAAACATTGGTTCAGGTAACCTTATTTTTTGAATACTAACTTTGTTAAATGAATATAATTGCTATTGGTGCCGTAATTATTGTTGTGCTATTGTGAGTTATTGACATGTTTAGTGCCTAATGAGTAGAAAGCCATGTAAAGATATTTAAAAGCTTTACGTCTTCTGTTAATACAACACTAATCATAGCCCTGAAATATTTTGATATTACATTCCAGATACAGAGAGGGTCTCCATACATCTATTCAGCATGTTGCAATTTCAGATATTACTTTCCTCTTTTAATGGAGACAAAGATGACTCATTGAATTCATTTAGTTTCATTAAACTACTTCATACTTCTTGAGATCAACTGTGGCAGAAGTAGAGGAAAATAGTTTTCAAAGACAAATAGTTGATGTTAGCAGTGAGCAGCCACATCAGGGCCATGTCTGCATTGGCACAAAGTGAAGTGAGGATCTCGTAATCAAAGGATTAATTTGTTGTGAGGAAACAGTCATTTCTGATGGTGATGATGATAACGGTAGTGGTAGCGGTGTGATGAAGATATTAACTGAAGCCAGCACTTTTTGAGTACTTATGTGTCGGGCAATATTCTGAGTAGTATTCGTGCATTAACTCTTTTAGTTCTCAAATAAATCTAAGATGTACGTCTTATTTTTACACTCATTTTTACAGACAAGTAGATTGAAGAACAGATGGGTTAAATAAATTGTTCAAGATCACACACTAGCAGTGGCCGAGGCAGGATTCATCCCTAGGTAGTTTAGTCCTGATACTGTACTCTCAACCACTATATTTTAAATATGCAAAAGTGACAATGTTATGTAATCTAATGGTCTAAATGATAATCTAATGTTCCAAACTCTCCAACCACTTCACGTGATTGTCTTCAGAGACAAAAAGATTGGTGAATGGGAAGCACTTTTAAAACTCAGAATATAATAAATAACACAAGGATGAATTATTTATCAAAAACCTTTTATCCAAAAAGTTTTTAATATTTTAAAAACCATGGTGAGCTTGCTAGATTTTACACACAAGTGTTTATATCCAGGGCTGAAGATATTGCTGTCTACTATCTCAGGGAAGCCTAATGGGTGGGTCAAAAAGATGAGAGCCTGTAGGAAATGTTTAAGGGTGTTAGGTAGGCGCTTTTGCTTTAAAAGCCTTGATAACACATCTCTTCTGGTTCTGGGAACTCCTCCATTTGAGGCCGAATGGTACTGAGAAGAATCAGTGCATATAACATCAGGGCTGTTGTGGCTGATACAGCAGGCCAATGAGGTGCATAGGGAGGAGGACGGCCTGGCTTCAGTTTCTGGTACATTTAAGGCCCTTTCCAACTTTAACTACCCTTTGCGTGATGGTCATACCTGTTAAAATGCACAGCTTCATAGGATTGGCCTAATCAGTAATACCTAATGAGAATTAATTAATTAAATTATTCTCAGGTAAACATACTAGGGAAGAGCTCGTATTAGGGTTATTGGCATTTGGAAGTGGGTAGAGGGAAAAGGGAATGGCCACGCAGGAAGTCCTGTGGAGCTGGTAGCATCAAGAAGGTGCTCTAGATTCTAGAGAGGGTTGTACAGATTCTCAACAGTGGCCCGTGGTGGATAATAACGAGAACGGAATGAGATGAGGAAGGCATAATAGGATTTCATGTCATTGCTTGTGTGCTTTTCTAATAGTTTCACTTCCCCTACTGCCCCTTTGTACCCTGCAGCCTTTCCTTTACCTCAAAGATCTAAGGATTCCTTGACATGCCCACTCCCCTCTCCCATTAATTAATTTCCTCATCCTCTGCACATACTGATGTTGAACTCTATTCCCTATCACCTTTTATTCTGATCATTCAAAATACACAAGCTATGGGAAGGAACTGAAAGGTGGAAAGAAAAATAAATCTGAGGTTATGGATTTTTGAAAATCCAATTGTTTACTTCTTCCTGTAGTGTTAAAGACTGCTTTCTGTGTCTCTCTGCAGTTAAAGTTCAGGGGTTGTAGACTTAAGTTTTACATAGGAAATCATAGACACACAGTTTTGGAGCTAAGTATGACTAGTTCAGAGCTTTTTCTTAAAGGGACAATTTAACGCATCCCCAAATATTTGAGACTTTCAGAAGATATGATGGGTCTTCTGATTCCAGTACCATAAAATTTCCATTCCACTACATAAAAATACTGAGCACCCACGTGTGTGTACCAACCTCCCCCACATATCCACACATATATGCACACTCTTAATGGTTCTAAGACTAGATTTTGTGCCTAAGGGGTCAGTGATGGAAACAGCTTTGCTACTATTTTCTCTTGTAATGTTATTAAGCCTATGATTTGCAATCAGTACAGAGGGGTGGTTACCACGTTGAGTACATCTAGTTTGCCTCTGTATCTAAGCACTGGTCTAAAGCGATTTATTCCTATTTTCATGATGTCAGGATTCCTAAGTGGCACCAGATGAAATTTCAAACTGGGACAAGGTTACCCTGGTTACATTCCATTATGTGTTTTCAGACCTGCAAAGAGAGATGGATTTGTGTTTTATAAACATGAAAATTAAACTCTCCTTAAGGAAAGGGATTTTGTCTGTCTGGTTCACTGGTGTATGTCAGCATCCAGAACACTGTTAAAAACTTTTGACTGAAAAACAGTAGGCTTACCATATGTACTGATCTTTCCAGTAGAATCAAACCCTGGAAATACTGTGGCCTTTTTCTGGTCTTGTCAACTGATTTCCCTCACCCCAACCCCCAATTTATTTTCTACTATAACATTATCAGAATTGACCAGGTATAATTTGGTGACTGTTAATTCCATTGATTATTTGGCAAAAATCTATATAAAACTTTTTTTTAATACCTAGAACATTTTGTGTGGAAAACAAAATTAATATTGGCATTGAATGCTTTAAGTAATATCTGGATTTGGAGAATGTGTAGTGTACATTATCTCTGATCAGTGTATCAGCATATGCCAATTTTCTGAATTTATTTGGCAGATCAGTATATTTATTTTTCCCAGAAAGCTCTACTTCCATTTTATAGTTTGGCTAATCAAAGAACAAAAGATTTTTCTTTTATTTTTGAGTTTTTAAGCTTCAGAAGGGAGATAGATAAAGTCACACTTACCCATATCCCTTTGTGAGGATAGTGAAAAAAATGTTATCAGTGAGCTGAATGTGAGTTTAGAACAGAAATTATGGAAAATATTGCTGTTCTGAACAGTGGAAACTGACAATATAATCGTGTTTACTTGGAGATGAAAGGGACCCTACTTCCAGCTGCTGTTTTAGAAATAAAATAGCCAGTGATTCTGTCATACGTTACTAGATTTGAAAAAATATTCCCTAATATATATCCTCTTGTTTTGAACTAATTTAGACCTGAAGTGAGTAGACTTCTGGTCTCAGTCTGATTTTATTTTATAGGTTAGAAATATCCTGAAATTTTGAAGCAATGATTAATGTATATCTTATCATATTTTGGACATCCAATTATTCAGTAAGATTTCAACATATGACAAGTATAAACATAAATGTCATAATGTTAATTTCGATTCACCAGTGTTTTATATTTATTGAAGGAAAGACAAATTGACTTTTTACTTTTGTCTTTATTTCCTTTTTTTTAAATTTTTTTATTGCATTTTAGGTTGTGGGGTACATGTGCAGAACATGCAAGATAGTTGCATAGGTACACACATGGCAGTGTGTTTTGCTGCCTTCCTCCCCTGCACCCACATTTGGCATTTCTCCCCAGGCTATCCCTCCCCAGCTCCCCCCGCCGCTGTCACTCCCCTATTCCCCCCAATAGACCCCAGTGTGTAGTACTCCCTTCCCTGTGTCCATGTGTTCTCATTATTCATCACCCGCCTATGAGTGAGAATATGCGGTATTTCATTTTCTGTTCTTGTGTCAGTTTGCTGAGAATGATGCTCTCCAGATTCATCCATGTCCCTACAAAGGACATGAATTCATCATTTTTGATTGCTGCATAATATTCTATGGTGTATATGTGCCACATTTTCCCAGTCCAGTCTATCATCAATGGGCATTTGGGTTGGTTCCAGTTCTTTGCTATTGTAAACAGTGCTGCAATGAACATTCGTGTGCATGTGTCCTTATAGTAGAACGATTTATAGTCTTTTGGATATATACCCAGTAATGGGATTGCTGGGTCAAATGGAATTTCTATTTCTAAGGCCTTGAGGAATCGCCACACTGTCTTCCACAATGGTTGAACTAATTTACACTCCCACCAACAGTGTAAGAGTGTTCCTATTTCTCCACATCCTCTCCAGCATCTGTTGTCTCCAGATTTTTTAATGATCACCATTCTAACTGGAGTGAGATGGTATCTCAATGTAGTTTTGATTTGTATCTCTCTATTGATCAGTGATGATGAGCATTTTTTCGTATGTTTGTTGGCCTCATGTATGTCTTCTTTTGTAAAGTGTCTGTTCATATCCTTTGCCCATTTTTGAATGGGCTTGTTTGTTTTTTTCCTGTATATCTGTTTGAGTTCTTTGTAAATTCTGGACATCAGCCCTTTGTCAGATGGTAAACTGCAAAAATTTTTTGCCATTCTGTTGGTTGCCAATTCACTCTAGTGACTGTTTCTTTTGCCGTGCAGAAGCTGTGGAGTTTGATTAGGTCCCATTTGTCTATTTTGGCTTTTGTTGCCAATGCTTTTGGTGTTTTGGTCATGAAGTTCTTGCCTACTCCTATGTCCTGAATGGTTTTGCCTAGATTTTCTTCTAGGGTTTTTATGGTGCCAGGTCTTATGTTTAAGTCTTTAATCCATCTGGAGTTAATTTTAGTGTAAGGTGTCAGGAAGGGGTCCAGTTTCTGCTTTCTGCACATGGCTAGCCAGTTTTCCCAACACCATTTATTCAACAGGGAATCCTTTCCCCATTGCTTGTTTTTGTCAGGTTTATCGAAGATTATATGGTTGTAGATATGTTGTGTTGCCTTCAATGCTTCTGTTCTGTTCCATTGATCAATATCTCTATTTTGGTACCAGTACCATGCTGTTTTGATTATTGTAGTCTTGTAGTATAGTTTGAAATCTGGTAGTGTGATGCCTTCCTCTGTGTTCTTTTTGCTTAGCTTTGACTTGGCTATGCAGGCTCTCTTTTGGTTCCATATGAAATTTAAGGTGTTTTTTTCGAGTTCTGTGAAGAAAGTCAATGGTAGCTTGATGGGGATAGCATTGAGTCTGTAAATTACTTTGGGCAGTATAGCCGTTTTCATGATATTGATTCTTCCTAACCATGAACATGGAATGTTTCTCCATCTGTTTGTGTCCTCTCTTATTTCATTGAGCAGTGGTTTGTAGTTTTCCTTGAAGAGGTCCCTACATTACTTGTAAGTTATATTCCTAGGTATTTTATTCTTTTTGTAGCAATTGTGAATGCCAGTTCGTTCTTGATTTGGCTCTCTTTCAGTCTGCTACTGGTGTATAGGAATGTTTGTGATTTTTGCACATTGATTTTATATCCTGAGACTTTGGTGAAGTTGCTTATCAGTTTCAGGTGTTTTTGGGCTGAGGCGATGGGGTCTTCTAGGTATACTATCATGTCGTCTGCATATAGAGACAATTTGGCTTCCTCCTTTCCTATTTGAATACCCTTTATTTCTTTTTCTTGCCTGATTGCTCTGGCTAGAACTTCCAGTACTATATTGAATAGGAGTGGTGAGAGAGGGCATCCTTGTCTAGTGCCAGATTTCAAAGGGAATGCTTCCAGTTTTTGCCCATTCAGTATGATATTAGCTGTTGGTTTGTCGTAAATAGCTTTTATTACTTTGAGATACCTTCCATCAATACCGAGTTTATTGAGGGTTTTTAGCATAAAAGTCTGTTGAATTTTGTCAAATTCCTTCTCTGTGTCAATTGAGATAATCATGTGGTTTTTGTTTTTGCTTCTGTTCATTTGGTGAATTACGTTTATAGACTTGCGTATGTTGAACCAGACTTGCATCGTTGGGATGAATCCTACTTTATCATGATGGATAAGTTTTTTGATGTGCTGTTGCCATTGGCTTGCCAGTATTTTATTAAAGATTTTTGCATCTGTGTTCATCATGGATATTGGCCTGAAGTTTTCTTTTCTTGTTGAGTCTCTGCCGGGTTTTGGTATCAGGATGATGTTGGTCTCATAAAATGATTTGGGAAGGATTCCCTCTTTTTGGATTATTTGGAATAGTTTCAGAAGGAAAGGTAACAGCTCCTCTTTGTGTGTCTGGTAGAATTCGGCTGTGAACCCATCTGGACCTGGGCTTTTTTTGTGTGGTAGGCTCCAAATTGCTGCCTCAACTTCAGACCTTGTTATTGGTCTATTCATAGTTTCGACTTCCTCCTGGTTTAGGCTTGGGAGGACACAGGTGTCCAGGAATTTATCCATTTCTTCCAGGTTTACTACTTTATGGGCATAGAGTTGTTTGTAATATTCTCTGATGATGGTTTGAATTTCTGTGGAATCTTTGGTGATTTCCCCTTTATCTTTTTTATTGCATCTATTTGGTTGTTCTCTCTTTTCTTTTTTATTGTCTGGCTAGTGGTCTGTCTATTTTGTTGATCTTTTTGAAAAACCAGCTCTTGAATTTATTGATTTTTTGATGGGTTTTTCGTGTCTCTGTCTCCTTCAGTTCTGCTCTGATCTGAGTTATTTCTTGTCTTCGGCTAGGTTTTGTGTTTTTTTGATCTTGCTCCTCTGGCTCTTTCAATTTTGATGATAGGGTGTCAATTTTGGATCTCACCACTCTTCTCATATGGGACTTATTGCTATATATTTTCCTCTACAGAGTGCTTTAAATGTGTCCCAGAGATTCTGGTATGTTGTATCTTCCTTCTCGTTGGTTTTGAAGAACTTCTTTATTTCTGCCTTCATTTCATTGTTTATGCAATCAACATTCAAGAGCCAGTTGTTCAGTTTCCATGAAGCTGTGCGGTTCTGAGTTAGTTTCTGAATTCTGAGTTCTAACTTGATTTCACTATGGTCTGAGAGACTGTTTGTTATTATGTCAGTTGTTTTGCATTTGCTGAGGAGTGCTTTACTTCCAATTATGTCGTCAGTTTTAGAGTAGGTGTGATGTGGTGCTGAGAAGAATGTATATTCTGTGGATTTGGGGTGGAGAGTTCTGTAAATGTCTATCAGGTTTGTTTGTTCCAGGTCTGAGTTCAAGCCCTGGATATCCTTGTTAATTTTCTGTCTGGTTGATCTGTCTAATATTGTCAGTGGAGTGTTAAAGTCTCCCACTATTATTGTATGGGAGTCTAAGTCTCTTTGTAAGTCATTAAGAACTTGCCTTATATATCTGGGTGCTCCTGTATTGGGTCCACATATATTTAGGATCATTAGCTCTTCTTGTTGTATCGATCATTTTACCATTTTGTAATGACCTTCTTTGTCCCTTTTGATCTTTCTTGCTTTGAAGTCTATTTTATCAGAGATGAGAATTTGCAACTCCTGCTCTTTTTTGCTCTGCATTTGCTTGGTAAATCTTCCTCCATCCCTTGATTTTGAGCCTTTGTGTATCCTTGCATGTGAGATGGGTTTCCTGGATACAGCACACTGATGGGTTTTGGGTTTTATCCAATTTGCCAGTCTGTTTCTTTTGATTGGTGCATTTAGCCCATTTACATTTAGGGTTAGTATTGTTATTTGTGAATTCGAGACTGCCATTTTGATGCTAGCTGGCTGTTTTGCCCATTAGTTGATGCAAATTCTTCATTTTGTTGATGCTGTTTAGCATTTGGTATGTTTTTAGAATGGCTGGTACTGGTTGTTCCTTTCTATGTGTAGTTACTCTTTCAGGAGCTCTTGTAAAGCAGGCCTGGTGGTGACAAAAATCTCTGAGTACTTGCTTGTTTGCAAAGGATTTTATTTTTCCTTCACTTATGAAGCTCAGTTTGGCTGGATATGAAATTCTGGGTTGAAAGTTCTTTTCTTAAAGATCTTGAATATTGGCCCCCACTCTCTTCTGGCTTGTATAGTTTCTGCTGAGAGATCTGTTGTGAGTCTGATGGGCTTCCCTTTGTGGGTGACACGACCTTTCTCTCTGGCTGCCCTTAGTATTTTCTCCTTCATTTCAACCCTGGTGAATCTGATGATTATGTGCCTTGGGGTTGCTCTTATTACAGAATATCTTTGTGGTGTTCTCTGTATTTCCTGGACTTGAATATTTGCCTGCCTTGCTAGGTTGGGGAGCTTTTTCTGGATAACATCCTGAAGAGTATTTTCCAGCTTGGAATCATTCTCTTCGTCACATTCTGGTAGACCTATCAAACGTAGGTTAGGTCTCTTCACATAGTCCCACATTTCTTGGAGACTTTATTCATTCCTTTTTGCTCTTTTTTTTTCTAATCTTGGTTTCTCATTTTATTTCATTGAGTTGATCTTTGACTTCTGATATTCTTTCTTCTGCTTGATCAATTTGGCTGTTGAAACTTGTGCATTTTTCGCAAAGTTCTCGTGTTGTGTTTTTCAGCTCCTTCAATTCATTCATATTCCTCTCTAAGTTGTTCATTCTTGTTATCATTTCCTTGAATCTTTTTTCAAATCTTTTTTCAAGGTTCTTAGTTTTTTTGCATTGATTTAGAATGTGTTCTTTTAGCTCACAGAAGTTTCTCATTACCCACTTTCTGAAGTCTGATTCCATCATTTCATCACACTCATTCTCTGTCTAGCTTTGTTCCCTTGGTGATGAGGAGTTTTGGTCCTTTGTAGGAGGCGAGGTGTTTTGGTTTTGTGTGTTTTTCTCGTTTCTGCACTGGTTTCTTCCCATGTTTGTGGGTTTATCCACCTGTCATCCGAGTAGTTGCTGACTTTTCAATTGGGTCTCTGAGTGGACGCCCAGATTGATGATGATGAAGTATTTCTGTTACTTAGATTTTCCTCTAATAGTCTAGCCCCTCTGTTGTATGACTGCTGAGGTCCACTCCAGGCTCTGCTTGTCTGGGGTACACCTGTAGCAGCTGCGGAACAGTGATGGATACTACCAGTTTCTTCTTCTGCTATCTTTGTCCCAGAATGATGCCCACAAAATGTCAGTCTGTTCAGTCCTTTTTGAGGTGACTCTTTGGATATACAGGGGTCAGGGAACTGCTTGAGGAGGCGGTTTGTATTTTATAGGAGCTCAAGTGTTGAGCTGTGTGGTCCGTTGATCATTCCAGGCTGATCAACCTGCGTAACTTAAACGTTAGGCAGGTACGTTTAAATCTGCTGAAGCAGAACTCATAAAACCCCCTTTTTTCCTCAGATGCTCTGTCTCGGGGAGTTAAGACTTTCTTTATGAGTATTCGTTGCACTGTCCTGCCTAGCTAGGAGGCAGTCTAGTCACTATTTGCCTGCCAAGGCTCCGCCCTGCTGTTGTGGGCTCCGCCCTGTTGCCGTGGGCTCTGCCCTGCTGCCGTGGGCTCCTCCCTGTTGCCCTGGGCTCTGACCTGCTGTGGTGGGCTCCACCCTGTTGGCGGATTCTCTCTGTTATGGAGGGTTGCCTCAGCAACGGCAGGCTGCATCAACAATGGGAGTGTACCTCAGTAGGGGCAGAATGCCTCAGTAATGGAGAACGACCCCCCCCACCACCGAGCTACACTGTCCTGGGTTCAGCTGCGCCCGCAGTGAAACTCTCAACCCTGAACATTTCGAATCGCCATTTTGTCTGTCTCTATGGGGGTGGGACCCACCGAGCCTGATCACCTGGCTCCCTGCCTCAGAGCCCCCCCTTTTTTTTTTTTTAAGTTGAACGGTTGACTCTCTCCCAGGTGTACTAGTCGTTTGCTGATAGGGCACCAGGATCTGTGTGATTTCCTGTGTAGCGACCCACTGCGCCAGCTCAAACATCACTTTCCAGGAATATCCTGGTCTGGCTCACTGTCCAAGTCCCATTTAATCAGATGGACATGCTAATCTGCCCTCCTAAATCTCAGATTGCCGGTTTAACCGGGCACCAGACCAGTGCGTTTTGTGCAGAGTGCTGCTGCACTGTGGCACCAGCAGAAATGGCTGCGACAGCTGAAACAGCTGCGCTGGCATCCCGTGTCTCTCCTACACCTGGCAATTTCCCTGTTCTCTGGGCAACAGAGATCCGTCTGGAAATGCGGCTTGCATTCACCATCTGTGTCTTCACTGAGAGCTGCAATCCTGAGTTGCTCCTACCGCGCCATCTTCTTTTTCTTGTCTTTATTTTCTTTTACAAGGTAGTTTTATGGGATTTACATGCCATTTAATTGACCCTTTTAATGTGTATAATTTAATGGCTTTCAGTATACTCAGAGGGGCACATCCATCACCACAATTTTAGAAGATTTTCATTACTCTAAAAGGAACCTCATGCCTCTATACCTCTTAACTGTCACCCACTTTAGGCCAAATTTCCTTGACCCTAGGCAACCACTCATCTATTTTCTGTCTCTATAGACTTGCCTGTTCTGGACATTTCATATAAATGGAATCATATAATATGATCATTTGTAACTGGGTTATTCTGTTTAGCATAATTTGTCCAGTGTTCATCCATGTGATAGCATGTATTAGTCCTTCATTTCTTTTTATTGCCTAATAATATTTCATGGCATGAATATACCACATTTTATTTATCCATTAGTTGACAGACATTTGAGCTTTTTCTACTTTTTGGTTATAAACAATGCTGTTATAAATATTTATGCACATATTTTGTGTAGGTTTCCATTTCTCTTAGGTTTAAATGCCCAGGAATGAAATATACCTAGAAATAGAATGGCATGGTTACTGTGTGTTTAACCATTTGAGGAACTTACAGATTGTTTTCTAAAGTGGCTCCACCATTTTACATTCTCACCAGCAATCTATGAGGGTTTCAGTTTCTCCATATTCTCATCAATACTTGTCAGTCTTTGTCTTTTTTTTTTTAATTAAAGCCATTCTAATGGAGATAAAGTGGTGTTTATTTGCATTTCCCTGATGGCTAATGATGTTGACCATTTTTCAAGTGAATATTGACCATTTTAATATCTTATTTGGAGAAATGTCTGAAATGTTAGAATTTTAACTCTATATTCATGATGCATCTCCATTAGGAAATAACTGAACTGGTGACATAAGAATTAAGAAAATTTCTAGTCCCAAAAGCTATGTGTTATGTAATTTCATTGATATAAAATGTTTGGAATAGCAAATCTATGGAGACAAAGATTATTGGTTGCTCAGGGCTTTGGAAGGGGAGAAATGGAGAATCACCACTAATGGGTGAAAGGTTTCCTTTTAGAGTGATGAAAATGTTCTAAAATTAGATCATGGTAATGGTTACACAACTCTGTAGCTATACTAAAAACAATTAAATTGTATACTTTAAATAGGTGAATTTTATTATAAATAAATTATATCTCAATACGGCTGTTTCAAAAAGCCAGAGTAAAAAGAAACAAAAACAAGAAGTAAGCAGTTAGCAGTTTTGTGTATCTGTCTGTTGAACTGACAATATTATACTTTCCTTCTTGTTAGTTTGCATAGCTCCTAAGTGATGCTTAGTTAGAATAGAGAACAAATAATATGACATGCACGTTTGTTAACCTCTTTATTTCAAAACCAGGTGTCACTTAGCTTTATAACAGAGTATTTATCTTTTCTTTCTATTTTAGAGGAAAAATTCAGTTAAAGTTAACATTTCCAACAAAAATTGAGGTATTTTTAATTTTGATATTTTTTTTGATGTATATATTTTACATTTTTTGATGTATGTTTTTATTTTAAGCTAATAATAATGAAAATTCAAATTATGGTAAATTAATGCCTTCCTCATTTGGCACTTTTTCAAATAAATTTACTGAGAGGTTACCATATGACAGACATTCTGCTAGACAATTTTACATGTTATTTTATTAATTCCGCTTTATAGTTGAAAAGACTGGGGTTTCTGTGTTTATTTCACTGAATAGCATAATTAAAATAACATAGTTTTGGCTGTGCTATACAGGATGAGCAATTCCAAATTAATATCATTTCCCTTGGAATATCTTAAGAATATAATAGTTATAGACATTCTGGTTCCAATGAGTAGCAGATAGAAGGGGAAAATGTCACTGGTTCCAAGAAGTTTTGAAATTCAGCCAAGCATGTTTTCATAAGTAATGCTTAGTTTCCTTCAATAGAAAAATAATCTGGGCCAGGTTCAGTGGCTCATGCCTGTCATTCCGGCACTTTGGGAGGCTGAAGCAGGTGGATTACCTGAGGTCAGGATTTTGAGACCAGCCTGACCAACATGGTGAAACCCCCTCTCTACTAAATATACAAAAAAAATTAGCTGGGCATGGTGGCGGGCACCTGTAATTTCAGATACTTGGGAGGCTGAGGCAGAAGAATTGCTTGAACCCAAAGGTGGAGGTGAGGTGAGACGAGATCATGCCATTGCACTCCAGCCTGGGTAACAGAGTGAGACTCCATCTCCAAAAGAAATCTGCCTTCTTGTTAAAGTATTTGATAAAACAAAAATCCACATGGATTCCAAAGTTGACTAAATAGAAATAAAAAGTTCTTTTTTTGAAGAATAGGAAAGAAATCGGAAGTCAATTCTTACTTTAAAAATTATCCAGAAAACTTGATCTGGAATTTTTTGTTAAAAGGTTTTCTCATCAAGGTAGATTATTTTAATCCACATTTGAAATAAACTTGAATTTTTAACTAGAATCTAATTCTTTAGATGTCTTTATCCAATGATATTATATTTGAAAAATTAAGAAAAATGTTATTTCAAAAAGCCAAGAGAATTCATTGCTTTCAGAACTACACTAAAAGAAGAGAATTCTTCAGGAAGAAGGGAAGTGATACCAGGTAAAATTTAGACCCTTCTTTTAAAGATAAAGTGTCTTTTATCATTTCTGGCACTCTTCATTCTTTTGACTAAAAGAATTAAAAAAAAATTTTTAAATATACTTCATTGCTTAAAGCCAAAATAATGGCAATTAACTGTGGGGTTTATAATATGTGTAGAAGTAAAATGCATGACAATAATAGCACAAAGGATAGGAGAAGGAAATGAAGGTGTGCTATTGTAAACTTTTTTTTATAGTTTGTGTAATGATATATCGCTTGAAGTTACCATGAGATAGGTTAAAGATGTATGTTGTAAACCCTGAGCAATCACTAAAAAGGTAAAACAAAGAGGTATGGCAAGTTAGACAATAGTGAAGATAAAATGGGATAAAAAAATACTTAATCCAAAACTAGTCAGGAAAAGAGGAACAAGGTGCAAAGAACAGATGGACCTTTGAGCACTATTAGAAAGATAATAGATTTTCAACCAAACCGTATTAATAATTATATGTTGATAAATACATGAATAGACAATTATATTACACATAAAATGCAAATTGTTAGACTAAATAAAAAGCAAGACCCATCTTTGTCCTGTTTACAAGAGATCCACTTTGAATATAAAGTCACAGGTGAGTTAAAGCAAAAGGATGGAAAACACAATGTTAACCTAACACCAGTCAAAAGAAGCCAGAAGATGCTATATTAATGTCAGACAAAGCGGACTTCAGAACAAAGAATATTACCAGGAATAAAGATATTACATAATAATAGTAGGATCCATGTACTCTGAGGATATAACTGTTTTTAGTGTTTATACAACTAACATCTCAGCTTCTAAATACTTGAGGAAAAACGAATACAACTGAATCCTTTTCTTTGTTGAAAACTTTTAAACTCCTCAATAGCAATTCTATTACCTATTTAAATTTTTAAGAATCTAAAGCCCATGGATGATTCCTGGAATCGTCAAAGAGATTGGAAAAGAAGGGAATGCCATTTGTTGGTTAACTGCTTTTGTTCTAGAGAACTACTAAACGTGACTACAGTTAGTTTAGGTAGAGATTTCCTTCTATAGAAGCCACACATACTAGTATAGTCTAAACGTCTATAAGAGACCACTGCAAAATTTGCAGTAATACATACTCTGTAATTTCAAAAATGTATATAGAGTACTGCTACATTAATATTTGTTGAATGACTGAATAAATAGATAGTGTTTCTGCAGCCAAAAGATAACGTCATGAGATTTTATTGTTACTAACTCACCAGTTTAAAAAGCATGTTGATGAAAGTAGTGGGATTTATAGAAACTGATATTTTTCTAAAATTGATAAAATCTTCCTATTGAAATATTTCCATCACCTTATTAATTAACCAAGTCTTGCAAACTTGTTTTAGCAAAGGAAGTAGTATTGAATCAAAGATATATAGAAAGCACACTTGTTGAAAAAATATAAGGTTGAATAACAAAATATCTTCTGCTGATTGCAACTACAATTTAAAAACTATTTTGGAGATTCAAAACATCACAACCTATGACAATTATCTTCATATTCACAGCTTGGACATGTTCACTACCTAAATCTCATGTAACAGACAGTCAGCCAAATCAATGTGTTGCCAAGGAAACACATCTAGCATAAACATAAAAACCATGACAGGTTCAAAGGGCTCCAGGGAATTATTATAAAGCCATAAAACCTGCCAAATAATTGGAACAATGAAAGTGGAAAATTAATTTCAAGCAAGACTAAACATTTCAACTGACTGCTGACAGGCTTTTAAAGAGTGTACACATAGACAAGGAGAAAGAGGTGAGGACTTTTTAAAGATCTAAGTGCCTAATTAATGGAGACTGAAGCCAAATGCAAGCATTGGAAGAATAGCAGAAAAATTTGGTTTCTGGTTTCACAAAAGAGGATTTACCTTAATCAAATATGTTAGTAAGAAGGATGAAGGTGCAGGGAACAGGCTCCTTGAAGCAGTTAAAAAAATTGACCAATATTCTAAGCATTGCAATTTGAAGTGTTTCTTGGTCCAAGTAAAATATAACTAGGGTGTTAAAGGAAGTAGAGACAGAAATAGGAGACCTTTTTATGAATAGTTTTACAAGGGCACTTAGTTCTGGAGAGACCCCCTAGGATTAGCCAATGTGATGGAATTATTTTTAAAAGGTCTGGGAATGTACCAAGTGACTTGCATGCCAGTTGACATCACTCATAAGAAAAGTGCTAAAAGGTGTTTTGAGGGTCAGATGAAGAAACACTTGGAAGCTTACTTGCTTGATGAAGGAATGCCAACCAACTTTCAGATGGGAGAGAAATGCTTCATTAACTTGTCAAAATGTCAGAAAGGTATTATTTCTGCGGAAGAAAAGAGGTGTTATAACATATCCTAAGCATTTCTATAGTGGGCAATTTACTGAAATGCTCTACTGGGGTTAAAGTGAGCTCCTCTCTTAAAAGTGGCATAATGGGAAAATTGGTAGATTGAATTGAAACTTGCTAAATTGTAAGAAACAGAAGTTATTTGGCAATTGAATCATTGCTAGTTCAGAAAATCACTCTCTAGAGGACTTAATTTTGGCAGCCATGTAGATAGCTTCCTCTTTTTACACAAAATCTATGTAAAATCCCCTCTTATGCACTGTGTGCATATAAAATCATACAGGACATGATGTGTGACAAACTTATTTTTTAATAAAACTTAATTTGAATAAAACTTAAAAATATACACACTAAGGGAATGTTAGTCCCATGATACTCATTTCAGGGATGCCGCCTCTGGACGACTCATTCTTGGAATTTCTCTTGTGGAGCTGTCCCACAAGACCATGCAAACTGAAAATACTATTTCACAGTAAAAAATTTTTCATACTTTGAGCAAAAATATTATATTTGGGAAAGGTCCAAAGAAATCAGAGCCTCATCTGGTAAAGAAAGTGAGTGATTAAACTGTTATTAATTTTTTTTTTAAATGAGGTGTAACTATTAAGTAAAGAAAGCGATATTCTTTTGTGGCTTGTAACCTGATTTTCAAAGTAACTCCTAAAACATTTTAAACATGTTTTGATCAGTCAGTTTTGCTTGTAAGGGGACTAAAGATTTTCAAAGTGACTGCTTTGAAGGATAGTTTTAGAATTGGTAGCTGGTATGCTGGTTAGAAAACCAGACTCATGGTGTTTTAACTTAGCAAGAGAGACAAGTAGAAAGATTCTGATGTCTAGAAAAAAATTCCTTGGTGATTTTGAGAAATAAGAGCAATATGTTTTAACATTTTTATAGAAAAGGAAGTGCCCAACTGGTTATCATAAGATCCACACTCTACTTCTTGGTCCAGGTAGAGATATTCTGGGTGGACTTGCATAAGAGAAATAGCTTTATCTAGATAAAGAATTTGGGGAGGGAGGAGGTATTTATGCCACAAAATTAGGAAAATTTTTGTTAGGTGGAATTCAAAGCATCAAGATACCAATGTAAAATAATAACCAGTGGTCTTTGAATTTGCAGTTAATGAAGTGATTTATTTAATATGCTTAAATCATAAAACAGAATAATATCTATGTTAGTTTCATTATAAATTAATTTAAACACACAATTAAAAAGAATAGATACTTCTGCATGGACTAATGATATTGCTAGGGACTGGAGATAACACTAGAGGGGCCAAGAAGAAGACTGTTTTGATCAGCTGGGACTCTCGTTTTTTTGTGTTATCATAGTTCTTTTTTTTTTTTCCCCTTGCAATCTCATGGAAATCTTGGAATTGTCTCTTTACAGTTTCGGGTCTTTATTCTAATTTTTTAATGCACTCGAAATTATAGTCTTGATCAAATAATTTTAAATCACTTTGCTTCACCCTTATATACTCTGCAGAAATCCTGATTGCTCAGCAAGATAAATCATTTTAGTGTCCTGGTAGCTTGACCTGGTAGCTCTCTGAACAATTTTTTTTTATCTGTGTAGCTATGTCAATATATTTTCCACTGTCTACTTTCACTGGTTCACTCTGTGAAGGTAGGGTTTATAATCCATTTTTTTTTTTTTTTTTTTTTTTTAGTGGGAAAGTGATTTGTGCACGAGATCCATACTGAAAATGGATGCTCAATAAATAAAAAAGACTGCTTTGACTATGGGTAACAGAAAACAAAGCATGTCTTAAACCATTAGGATTTTTAAGTTGGTGAATAGGAAGCTCAGAAGTAGGCTGTAAGGGAATGGTTAACTAGCTTGGTGATGCCAGCAAAGAATCCAGGCACCGTCAGCCTCTGTCAGGATGCTGGCCATGTCCTTTGGCTCAAGTGCAGTCACAGAGGACTGCTGCAGCTCCTGACACTAGTCCCAGTGTGATGGCATCTAGAGCAGAAAGAAAGAGCAAGGGTTAATTGGGATCAGTCAATGTGTCTCTCTCTCTCTTTTTTTTTCAAGGGTGAAATATTTTCCAAAATAAAGCAGATTTTTTCTACATAGTATTTTCCAGAATTATGACTCATGCCCCCTACCCCCGGCTGAGCTATAAAAATGGCTGGAAAAAATAAATTTCTATTATTTCTAGACTCCCTGACCTGAGAGCAGGTTTAGGCTACTGAATGAGTAACTAAGGATTCTTATCAATTACAGGCCAGGTGTGGTGGTTGATGCCTGTAATCTCTGCACTTTGAGAAGCTGAGGTGTGCTGATCACTTGAGGTCAGGAGTTTGAGACTAGCCTCGCCAATATGGCAAAGCTCTATCTCTCAAAGAAAAAAAAGTTATCTTTCATGTTCTGCACATGTACCCCCAAACCTAAAATGCAATAAAAAAAAAGAAAAAAAAAGTTAAAGATTTATATAAATTATAATAATTACAATAATTGTGTTTTAATTTTCTGTTACACATAAATGTTCCCTTTCAGCCACAGCAGAGGGACACTTGTAATATCTTTTAATATCACTAGAGCTCCATATACCCAAGCCTCTGTTCTCCATTCATTTCTAAATTGCATCATAAAGAACAATAATAATCCTTAATTGCAGAGTTATGTGGATGAACACATAAATTTTCATGTACTAGAAATGGGTGTTTTGCTGTATCTTGCATATACACAGTGTGTGCTTGATAAATATTTAAAAAGTTAAGAGCAGAAACTAATCCAACACTGGCGTTTCTCTGAATATCACTGGATAAGTGTTCATTGTTATAATTAAAACAAAAATTAAAGCCCACACTTGATTAATGTAGAAACAAAAATATTAATAAAATAGCTATTAGTCATATATATTAAAAATAATATAAATATATATATATAAGTAATATAATAAAAATGAATTAATTAAAAATCAGGAACTATTCAAAGAAATGAAGACACAGGAATGAATGAAACAGGCAAGACTTCATAGTCCGTGTATTCCATAGGGAAAACAGACAATAAACAGACAACAGGTAAATACACAGTATGTCAGATGATGTTAGGTGCTTGTGAAGAAAAATAGCAGAGAATGCTGTTTTGGGTGGCTGGGTGAGGGCTGTTACTATTTTATACAAGGTGATCACAAAACGGATCATACGTAAGATTCCTCACAGATAAGTATTCTGAAGGAGGTGAGGGAACACGGGAACAAAGGGAAGTGACAAAGACAGAAGTCAAGAGACAACTTGGCCTTTTTAACACATAGGAACTTCAAAAGCTTTGCTGAATGGAGTGTTACATAAATGAATGAACATATTTAAATAACACTTAGGTGTGCTTGCCTAAAGGTCTGTTGTTAAACATCAGTTCTTCATTTTGA
Organism: Saguinus oedipus; assembly: GCA_031835075.1. Classification (NCBI taxonomy): domain Eukaryota; kingdom Metazoa; phylum Chordata; class Mammalia; order Primates; family Cebidae; genus Saguinus; species Saguinus oedipus. The sequence continues at coordinate 88,391,862 of CM063172.1, forward strand.
GGGCACTGATGAAATGAATTTTTTTTAAAGTCTTTTTTAGATTGAAAGGACTTGTGTGTAGGTTTATTGCATGGATAAATTGTGTGATGCTGAGGTTTGGGCTTCTAAAGGATCCTGTTGCCTTAGTAATGAATGTAATACCTGATAGGTGGTTTCTCAACCCTTTTCCCTGCTCCCTTTCTTCCCCTCTTGGAACCGTCAGTATTTATTGTTCCCATCTTTGTATCCATGTGTCCCCAGTGTTTAGCTCCCACTTACAAGTGAGAATGTGTAATATTTGGTTTTCTGTTTTCATCATTAATTCACTTAGGGTAATGGTTTCCAGCTACATCAGTGTTGCTGCAAAGAATACGATTTTGTTCTTTTTTTATGGCTGCATAGCATATATGTTCCATGGCATATATGTACCAGAGTTTGAAATGGAATTTTTAAGGGATATTCTGTCCTCGTTCAATCTAGGTCATTTTCTTTGTCTGTAGACCCAATTTTTTGGTATCTACTGGTTTTCTTATCATAACAGTTACTATTTTGAGCACTTACTATGTGTCAGAGTGTAAAATTGTTAAGATACAAATCTTACTTAATAATTTTCTGTCTTGCAGACTGAGATTCATCAAGATTAACTTGTCCAATTTCAAGGTCAATGAGTTGCTAAAACAGAATTAGAACTTTGTTTCTTAAGTGATGCCACATTTCAAACAAACTCAGTAAAGCTCACACTGAACTTATAATTTTCTTGTCCTTAGTATCACATACAAATTGAAAAAGGTATCTCCATGTCTGTAGTTATAAAACATTTAGACTTTAGGTAAACATCATTAATTTCTTCAGGTGTATGGCTCTAAAATTCCTTGGAGCACTGCTGTAAAAGATATTAATACTTTTTATAAAAAGTAGTACCATGGTCAAATAATTTTTTAAGAACACAGGTTTTAGAAAGGTAGATAGGCTACTTGAATGTAGGGCTTCCCAGAGCCTTTACAATGCTAATAATATGAATGTCTCCATGAAATGAATGTCTCCAAATTTACGGATTATGGAAGGGCTGTTTATGAAAGACCCTTAAGTGTCAGAATGAACTAATGTATGTGGTGCACAGTTCTTGAAATCATACTTTGATTATGTCCAGTTCCTATGAGATACTATTTAATTTCATTCAGAGCAGGAGGCTTACTATGTGATATGGTTAGGCTGTGTCCCCACTCAAATCTCATCTTGAATTGTTGCTCCTATAATTCTCATGTGTCCTGAGAGGGACCCACTGGGAGATAGTTGAATCATGGGGTGGTATTTTCCTGTGTTGTTCTTGTGATAGTGAATGGTTTTATAAAGGGCAGTTCCCCTGCATATGCTCTTTTGCTTGCTGCCATGTAAGACATGTCTTTGTTCCTTCTTTGCCTTCTGCCATGACTGTGAGGCCTCTCCAGCCATGTGGAATGTGAGTTCTTTAAATCTCTTTTTCTGTATAAATTACCCAGTCTTAGGTTTTTCTTCATAGCAGTATGAAAATGAACTAATATATGGCTGGGTGTGGTGGCTCACGCCTATAATCCCAGCACTTTGGGAGGCTGAGGCGGGTGCATCATGAGGTCAAGAGATCAAGACCATCCTGGTCAACATTGTGAAACCCTGTCTCTACTAAAAATACAAAAATTAGCTGGGCGTGGTGGTGCACACCTGTAGTCCCAGCTACTCAGGAGGCTGAGGAAGGAGAATTGCTTGAACCCAGGAGGTGGAGGTTGCAGTGAGCAGAGATCATGCCGTTGCACTCCAACCTGGGTAACAAAAGCGAAACTCTGTCTCAAGAAAAAAAAAAAAGAAAGAAAAAAAGAAAATGGACTAATATAGTAAAATGGTACAAAAATAATGGGGTGCTGTTCTAAAGATGCCCCAAAATGTGGAAACAACTTTGGAACTGGGTAACAAGCAGAGGTTGGAAGAGTTTAGAGGTTGCCGAAGAAGATAGGAAAATGTAGGAAAGTTTGTAACTTCCTAGAGACTTATTGAATGGCTTTGACCAAAATGCTGATGTGATGTGGACAATAAAGTCCAGGCTGAGGTGGTCTCAGATGGAGATGAGGAACTTGTTGAGAAATGGAGTAAAGGTCACTCTTGCTATGCAGAGATTGGAGGCATTTTTTCTCTGTACCGGAGCTCTATGGAACTTTGAATTTTGAGAGAGATGATTTAGGGTATTTGGTGAAAGAAATTTCTAAGCAGCATAGTGTTCAAGAGGAAGCAGATCATAAAAGCTTGAAAAATTTGCAGCCTGATGATGTATTAAAACAGAAAAAACCATTTTTTGGGGAGAAATTCAAGCCAACTGCCATAATTTGAAAAGTAACAAGGAGCCAAATGTTAATTACCAAAAGAATGTGGAAAATGTCTCCAGGGCATATCAGAGACCTTCACAGCAGCCCCTTCCCATCAGAGACCTGGAGGCCTGGGAGTGAAAAATGGTTTTGTGGCCTGGGCCCAGGGCTCCCCCTGCTGTGTGTAGCTCAGGGAGTTGGTGTTCTGTATCCCAGCTGCTTCAGTCATGGCTAAAAAGGGCTAATGTACAGCTTGGGCTGTGGCCTCAGAGGGTGAAAGCCCCAGCCTTGGCAGCTTCACTGTGGTATTGAATCTGAGGATGCTGACAAGTTAAGAATTGAGGTTTTAGAACCCTGACCGAGATTTCAGAGGATGTAGGGAAATGTCTGGATGTCCAGGTACAAGTTTGCTGCAGGGGTGGGCCATCATGGAGAACCTCTGCCAGGGCAGTATGGAAGGGAAATGTGCATTTGGAGCCCCTACACAGAGTCTTCACTTGGGCACTGCCTAGTGGAGCTGTGAGAAGAGGGCCACTGTCCTCCAGGTCCCAGAATGGTAGATCCATTGACAGCTTGCACTGTGTGCCTGGAAAAACCTCAGTCACTCAACATCAGCCTGTGAAAGCAGCTGGGAGGGGTGCTGTACTCAGCAAAGCCACAGAGGTAGAGCTCCCCAAGTCTGTTGGAGCCCACTTTTTGCATCAGTGTGACCTAGATGTGAGACATGGAGTAAAAGATTATATTCGATTTTTAAGTTTTGAACTGCCTCACTTTATTTTGGTCTTGCATGGGGCCTGTAGCCCCTTTGTTTTGGCCAGTTTCTCCCATTTGGAATGGGTGTATTTATCTAATGCCTGTATTCCCATTGTATGAAAGAACTTGCTTTTGATTTTACAGGATATTAGGCAGAAGGGACTTGCTTGGTCTCAGATGAAACTTTGAACTGTGGACTTTTGAGTTAATGTTGGAATGAATTAAGACATTGGGGGACTGTTGGGAAGGCATGCTAGGTTTTGAAATGTGAGGACATGAGATTTGGGAGGGGCCGGGGAAGAATAATACGGTTTGGCTGTGTCCCTACCCAAATCTCATCTCAAATTGTAGCTTCCATAATTCCCATGTGTCATAAAAGGGTTTGGTGGGAGGTAATTGAATCACGGGGTGGGTTTTGGCCATGCTGTTCTTGTGATAGTGAATAAGTCTCATGAGATCTGACAGTTTTATAAAGGGCAGTTCGCCTACATGTGCTGTCTTGTCCACTGTTATGTAAAATGTGCCTTTGCTCCTCCTTTACCTTCTGCCATGATTGTGAGGGCTCCCCAGCCATGTGAAATTCTGAGTCCATTAATCCTCTTTTCTGTATAAATTACCCAGTCTCTGGTATTTCTTCATAGGACTATGAAAATGGATAAATACACTATGCTTCAGTCAGAATGTACTCTACGTATTGCTTATAGCAACACATCTTTCCTGCCCTTCCTTAATTTGAAAGGTCTCCTGTAATTTGAATTTGGATGTTAATATATGAACATCAAAGATGAGTATAATCTAGATGCTTTCCCTAGGTTACATTTAGAATTACCTATTTCTTTAACTCTTTCCTACCCATTTTCAGTTGCTGGGAATAAAGAAAAGATAAATATCTGTCCACTTTATCTTTCTTTATAGTTTGCTGTTTAACCATTCTTGCCTATCTGTGTGCGGTTTAGGTCTTCTCCACTTGGTCCAATAGTCTTTAGTCAGCTTCAAATAGCGTTTTGGGGAGTAGCTGATTTTGATATAATTTATCAATGAAAGAAAGGAATATACAGGTGTAATTTCCAAAATTCAGCTACATCCTGACCTTGGGTTCCTACTTTCTGGTGGTATCAGTTAGCTTGGAAAGTCTTAGTTTCAATAACATCTTTTCATCCTGCAGAGTTTCTCCAATCACAAGAAGAGCAGAACATAAGATGTTTCCTTGAATCATTTTTCCATTTATTTTCATTTTATTACATATTATCTAGAAGTCAAAAAGAGTTCCTTGGAATTAATACCATTTGTGGAACCAGCAGGGAAAACTCCTAGTTTTTCTCCCCCAGGCTTTTTTTTAGGAATTGTGAAAGCTTCATCAACCCCTGTTTTTTTTCTGGCAGCACTGTGCCATGGTTGTCCAGTGATACCACATTGTGAAGAGACCTCAGTGACACCTGGGCACAGCATCCTGGGATCCTAGAGGGATTTTCACAGATGCATTTTTCCCCTGCACTCATCTCCTGGGAGTGAAAAAACATGAAGTTTAATTGCAGGAAATTTCTGTTTACTTTCCTCAATAAATATTTGCCAGAGCTGACAATCTCTTTTTTTACTCAGAGTTTAAGAGTAATTCACATTAAGGTGATACAATCTGGATGTCACAGAGCCACAAAGTTGCTATAGGCTGACACGTTTCTAGAAATAGCAGCTGTTAGCATGACACAGCATAGGTTCCAAGCAGGAGCCCCTTTGGGAAGCCACTTCAGCCAGCATAGATGTGGACTTGGACTGTGGCAGCTGGTCCTGGGGACAAAAGCTCTTTTGGGTAGAGCTTTTGGCAGGTCAATTAATAGCCAAGTTCTGTCAGTGGCCATGGACCAAAGTGCCTACCAATGATTTCACAAAAGTTCCCTCAAGAGCTCTGATAATTATATTGGCAAAACAAATCTTTGCTAAACACTACACTCCTGTTCTGCAACTCAATTCATTTTCATTCATGAAACGATAGAACTTGTGAGTTAGAAAAAAAACAACTCTGAGCTCACTCAACCTCTTTTTTTTTTTTTTTTTTTTTTTTGAGATGGAGTTTCGCTGTTGTTACCCAGACTGGAGTGCAATGGCATGATCTCAGCTCACTGCAATCTCCACCTCCTGAGTTCAAGCCATTCTCCTGCCTCAGCCTCCTGAGTAGCTGGGATTACAGGCACGTGCCACCATGCCTAGCTAATTTTTGTATTTGTAGTAGAGACGGGGTTTCACCTTGTTGACCAGGATGGTCTCGATCTCTTGACCTCATGATCCACCTGCCTCAGCCTCCCAAAGTGCTGGGATTATAGGTGTGAGCCACTGTGCCAGGCTTCACCCTCTTATTTTATAGTTGTAAAATACTGGCCTCAGAGAGGTACTCTGATTGCCCAGTTCTACCTAAAAAATCAGGGTTGCACCAAGATTGGAAGAAGTTTATACTATTCCCTGACCAAGTCCAAGGCTATTCCTATGAGTTAGATTGGTCTCAGATGTTCTAAATGCTGACTCTGACTTAAGCTAAGGGAAAAGGTATACACTAGTGATATAATGATGCTCAGAGAATTAAAGGAAGCATAGAAAAATTAACCCTAGTAGAGATAAATCCTGGAAAACTGCAAGCACTCCAGCCCCAGAAAATTGGGGTACAAATTTCTGGGTTCTGCTTCCTGCCCCTGTGAGCAACATCTCTGGATTTAAAAATCTTCAAAAAGCATCTAATTATCTGATTTCAGCTCTTAGCTCATGTGACCACCTTGACGTATGTGTTTGTATGTGAGAAAAAGAGAGGGAGTTTTATTTTGTGAGGGTGAGGAGCATAATTTTATTAGTCTGTTTGTGTTGCTGTAAAGAAATACCTGAGTCTTGGTGATTTATAAAGAAAAGAGGCTTAATTGGCTCACGGTTCTGCAGGCTGCACAGGCATCACACCAACATCTGCTTCTGTGGAGGCCTCAGGAAGCTTACAATTATGGTGGAAGTTGAAGGGGGAGCAGGTATGTCACATAGTGAGAGCAGTAGCAAGAGAGATACCAGGCTCTTGAAACAATCAGATCTCAGGAACCAAGAGAGTTGAGAACTCACTTATTACTTTCCCTTGGAGGGCACCAAGCCATTATGAAAAATTGACTTCCAAAAATCCCCCAGAAGGCCTCACCTCCAATACCTGGGGATCACATTTTAACAGGAAATTTGGAAGGGATAAATATCCCAACTATATCATTGATGAACTATGATTGATGGCTCTACCAGAACCACATGACATGAGGGAGAATCACTTTGCCAAGAAAAGGGATGGGGTGAGGTTCTTTTGCCTGATACCCAAAGGAAAGAAAAAAAAAATGCTGTACTTGGCTTGATAATTGAGAAGAAACCAAAGAAATGCTACAGGCATACAAATAAAATTATAACACTGGATTTCTATTCATTAGAAAAAATGAATAATTCTATTAATCAAAAACTATTAAAAGTAAACTAGAAGGATGTTTGGTCTTTGCTATTGAATTGTTGAATAACCACCATTATTGTTTTACTAAAATAATATGTTCAGTGACCATAAGATAACATCTTTTAATGTTGAATTCTTTATCTCAATAAGATTTAGAAAAATCTAATAAAAGAGTCCTTTATACAAATAAAATGAAGGAGGAAACTGGAGGATCCTACTTAGAAAATACTCAAATAGACAATAGTGATCAAATATATTTGATCTATATAAAATTAGGCTATAACTATTCACTTTTCTAATCTCTGTTTTCTGAGACAGTATGTAATATTAGAGGAAAAATTTGCTCTCTGCTAAAAAGAATCTAAGAGGCAATGGGGAAGAATATTATCATGTAACTAAAATGTTCAACATTAAAGTCTAAAATTCCTTTAAATACTTTATAAGGTTGTGTCAAGTAAAATGTATTCATTTGGGAATTGAAGCATTATGAAATATTGAGAAGAAGAAATCCTGTTGGTGAGATCAGAGAGTTGAACATTTATTCACGTTTTGAAAGGATTTAATCATCTGTGGGGGCATTCATTACACAGGAGACTTAGAAAATAATATCATGGCGACAAAATGCACATACACTGATTTCTCCTTTTTTATTACTATAAAATTCACATGGTATAAAACTCACCATTTAACCATTTTAAAGTATACAAGCCATGGTTTTTCATATGTTCACAATATTATGCAATCATCACCACTAATGCCAGAATAGTTCCATCAGCTGCCCCCCCGCCCCGGAAGAACTCTTTAACCATTTCTTCTATCCTCTATTTCTTGGCAACCACAAATCAACTTTCTGTCTCTATGCTAAAAAATTCATATAAATAGAGTAATGCAGTAAAATAATATATAATATAATAGGCAGCCTTTGGTCTGGATTTTTTCAATTAGCGAAATATTTCTAAGGTTTATCCATGTTGTAACATGTATCAGTATTTCATTGTTTTATGGATGAATAATACTTCATTTTATGAATCATGTTTTATTTACTCATTCATCAGTTGATGGACATTTGGGTTATTGCCACAGTATTAGTCTGTTTTTACATTGCTATCAAGAACCACTTGAAAATGGGTAATTTATAAAGAGAAGAGGTTTAATTGACTCACAGTTCCACATGGCTGGAGGCCTCAGGGAACTTACAATCATGGTGGAAGGCAAAGGGGAAACAAGGCATATCTTACATGATGTCAGGATAGAGCAAGAGCAAAGGAAGCCATAGACTTTTAACCCATCACATCTAATGAGAACTCACTCATTACCACCAGAACAGCATGAGGAAACCGTCCCTGTAATCCAGTCACCTCCCACCATGTCTCTCCCTTGACACATGGGGATTGCAAAAGTTAAAAACAAGGTTACCATATGATCCAGGAATTCCACTCCTAAGTATATACCCAAGAGAACTCAAAACATATGTTTACTTAACAACTCATGCACAAATGTTCATAGAAACCTTTCTTATAATAGCAAAAAGTGGCTGATATGGTTTGGCTCTATGTATCCACCCAAATCTTGTTTTTAACTTTTGGAGGAACTGCTAAATTCCACAGTGGCTGCACTATTTTAAATTCCCATTAGCACTGTATGAGGGTTCCAATTTCTACATGATCTCATCAACATTATTTTTTATTTTTAAATCTATGGATAGTGTATGCTATGGTAGTGTATTCTGGAGGACATGAAGTATGTTATTGTGGTTTCAATTTGCATTTCCCTAATAATGATAATGTTGGGTATACATTAAGTTTCAACCTATATTATTATATTAAAAGAAGAATAGCAACAAATAATTGTACAAAAACTCAAGCAGTATATATAAATTAACATTATGATGCAAGCATCATGTCAATGTGTGGCAATTTCTAATCTGTCAAATTCATGCACATATTTTCTATAGATGTATAGGAATGTGATGTATACATCACACAGATGTATAGGAACATGTGAAAATAGTCTAATGGGAAACTCAGTTGACCATGACACAGAACCTGTCTGAGATTTTTTGATGAGAAGAAATTGATCTTTTAGAGATTATTATAAAATCTGAATATTAAACTGTGGTAAGTATAAATGGTAAAATGGACAGTTGCCTTCAATAACTTCAACCTAAAAATCATGAACCATTTATATCTTCTGTAGTGTCCCATTTCTCTCTCTTCTTCTAAAATCCTCAAGAATTTAGTGTCCCTGGCTTTTCTAGCTTTTTCCTTTCTGAACATACTATCTTTAAAAAATCCTATTGCTATTATCTACCTGTAAGTGTGCATGTAACTCAGTGTGTTACAGTTGCAACAAGAACAAGAAAGTCAAGGTTAGTGAAATAGTTGAGTTTGCTGCTTGAACTGAGTGGACTCCGTCTCTCATGCTTGTACTCTTTGTGTTATTTTTATGGCTTTTCTCTCATTCTTTTATTCCTGACTGGCCAATGTCTGTCACCTGGCTTTTTTTTTCTGTTCTGTGCAACTCTTCAATTTCATATGTGAGATCTGAAGCCATATTCTAAAAATCTGTTGAAAGGGTGTTTAATAGTAAGCAGATGCTGTTGTTTCCTCTGTAAGATAACTTCAGGGCTTTAGGAGATAGATTATGTGATGGCTATTTTGGCTGTTTAGTTATTTTTCCCTTTCTGTTACTTGATTTCTTTTGTATTATGTGATATCTGGCATTTGATTGCAAATATTAGATAACCTCAGTTTTTTGAAACACCCCAATCGTGTGGACTTTTGAGACTTAACACTTTTATGAAGCAGTCAATTTAGATTCTAAAACAACAGGGTTAAACTATGCAAACTTTCAGACAAGCCTAAATTGGTCTAATTCCCAGCAAAGCATTTATTGTGCTGCAACATAGCTGATCTTAATGTCTACTCTATGTCTCATGGGCCTCGTGGTGTTAACTACTTCTTTCAGCAGATGTTTGTTGACAGTCAACATACTATACTTTGTTGCTACCTGTTCTTTTCAGAAGCAGTTACAGATCTTGGATTGCACCCTTAAATTAACAGCATGCTTGCTAGATCTAATAGAAGAGCTGTCCTCATCTTTTAACCAACTGCCCCGAAGAGCTGTTGTCTGAGTTGTCAGAAATGCTACCTCTGGGCTTTAGAGTAATGTGCCTCTAACCTATGCACTTACAGCTACCATTTTGAAATGAATACCTTTTATTTTCTCCTACTCAGATGTACACCATTAATTTATATAAGTACAGCTGTTTATGTTGGTTATCTTTGCTATGGATAGTCTATGATATCTATATAGTCAGCTTAGAAGAAGTCCATTTGTTTTGAAAGGAAAAAAAAAGGTGGCTAATTATCAATTTAAAGAAAATTTTTAAGTATCATTATTTGTAGTAAAGCTATTTTGTTTTATCCTACACTATTGTCAGACTAATACTGACTAGTACTTTGTTTCTATCTTTTATCCTCTTATCCAGGATATGATTAACTTTTACTTTGATAAAAATAAATGATAATGACGGATTTGACTAATTCTTCTTTTACTGAATTCAACAAAAGTTATGATTAGCCTAAATAAATCACACGTAAAAAATTTAGAAAGTGTTATCTCCAAGGAAAAGAAGGTAAAATTATCTGACAATACTTTGCTGATTGTATGGAGACCTCACTATGCATAACAGATTGACGTGTAAAAATTTTATGTTCCCAAGGGTTGTGCCTCCTCCCAGATTTCTATACATCTGTTTGTTTTCTCTCCAGTTTATCTGGTCCATGCACAGGTTTCAAAGTGTGTGTGGTCACTAAATTATGTTTGATCTCAAAGCATATTTCCAAACATGGTCAAGGATTGATGGACATCTCGAAGATCCAGTGTCTAAACAGGGAGTGAGGATGACTTGGAGAAGGCCTGGGAAACAATAAAGTCATGCTAAAATAATGAACTTGAAAGGAAGAATAGAAAGAAAGACAAAAGCATTAGACTGGAGAAATCTTGTTACCAAGAAGAGAGAATAAAAAAAAAATAAGGAACTTGAGATGCAAATGTGTTATTATACAAGCATGGATTTAGATGAAGGATGAGAGAAAAAGTGGTTTTCTTATGTGAGTTGCCTGTCATTGGCGTAAACTGGTCCTTGGTCTTATTTATTAGTGAAGGTTGACTTCTTAAATAATTTTTTCAGTGTGTGTAATGTTTAGACTCTGCAATCTATTTTTTTCTGGTCCTTTTATTTCTCTTCTATGTTCATGTAAAATTCATGACTAGGATGTTTTCTTCATAAAGCTCTAAATCATTGGAAGTAACATTTCCTTTTATAAGTTAGATATTAATACAAAAATAAGTAATGAGACAAACTGTTTTAAGTCTTAGGAGAATAGCTTTTATAAAATATATAAGTGTAATACTGTAGAGGTAGTATAAATAGATGTTTAATATAACCCAGATATTATTTGTGGTCTTTTATTTTACCAAAATACTATCATTTGTAACATTACCTTCTAAACGTGCACCACAGATTATAGGTGCTAGATCTAAGAATATCTATAAGGATTTATCAATGTTTTAGGAATGCAATACAATATAGTGGTAACAGTACATACTTTGGTATCAGACAGGCTTCAGTTCAAAATCTGACTTAGTGTAGTGGTAAAACAGCTACCAGGAATTAGAGATCTAGAATCAAGCCTTGGTACTGCCAGTAACATTAGGCAAGTTGTTTGAATTTTTCTGAGCCTCAGTTTCCTAATAGGGAAATGGGCATAAAAACTTGCTCTGCTTAATGTTTAGGCTGCTTAAGGAGCTTGAGGTAACCTGTGCAGTGCGGATAGATGTGAGACATTGTTGTGAGCACAATTGTGAACTTGTGTGTGTTTTTTTTTTTATTGTACTTTAAGTTCTGGGGTACATGTGCAGAACATGCAGGTTTGTTACGTAGGTACACACATGCCATGGTGGTTTGCTGCACCCATCAACCCATCATCTACATTAGGTATTACTCCTAATGCTATCACTCCCCAGGTTCCCCAGCTCCTGACAAGCCCCGGTGTGTGATATTCCCCTTCCTGTGTCCAGAGGTTCTCATTGTGAACTTGCTTTTCCACACCTGCATAATCGTGGCTCATGTACACTTAGTGGCGCCTGGCTACTTTTTACTTGTTCATCCATCTAGTCTTTTTTTATCCTGAATCTTTTATAGACAGAGCTCAAGAAGACTGAGAAACTGCTATGAGGAAACTCAAAGAGCCATACGCTTAATTTTTGGCCTCTTATGTCCTCCCAAGAGCAGAATTTGAGAATTTCAAACATGCTAATTGTATCAGGATGCAATTTCTATTCTGAGATACACTTTAACATTTAATAAAGAAGAAATGAAAAATATTTAGTTTAAGAATTAAAATTCTTGACCAAATCCAATTTTTCAAAATGTAATATTTTTCATCTAAAAAGCAGTTTTCCATTTGATTTTGTTTTTGGAGAGAAACTGGTTTTCATATACAAAGGGGATAGAACTCTCTTTGTGTGGTTTGTCTTTTAAAGAAGTTTATTGTTTACTGAGGACATTTCTCTAGAATGAGACAATATTACTAGAACAGGCATTTTTAACTTGTGAGAAAATTATAGGACTATGTGAAATTACAGTTTTAAGAATTAGGGAAATCTGAAATTACATAATGTATTCATGTTATACGTTAAGGACTTGCTAATTAAGGTGGGCCTTTAAAAATATTAAGCAGCTGAGTGTTATTTAGCAGTGATTTAGTCATCTAAAAATAGCATAATAAATATAACTACATTTAGTGTAAGTTTTATTGGTGATCTTCATAATTACAGTACTTGGAGACCAAGGAATTGATAGTCTTTTCAAGAATAGCACTAGTTGAAATATAATTAATGATATGGTATCATATAAGCACAAGAAAATTATATAGAATTTCTTATTTGTTGTGCTCAAGACATTAAGATTTTGCTTATGAGATTCTGTATCTGAACATATATATACAAATATTCAGTATTTGAAGCAAAAGACTGCTTCCCACATTTCTCTATGAATCAGTGTATACTTCACATTCTATTAAAAACAAACATCATTGTGAAAAAGATTTCACTCTTTAAAGAAGTGTGACTATTCATTTTGTTTGTTTGTTAAATTCCTTAATATACTATAGGCAAATTTGGTGCTTGAAACACGACAGATAAGTTTTCTGTTATGGATGTAGTAAGGTTTACTGCTGAGGTAAAATGAGGAAACTGAGGCAAGTATAAGAAAATGAGAAGCTAATTTATTCAGCTCCTGGGCAAGTTTCTGTGGTCCAGGAAGGGGCTAAAGAAGTTGTGCCTGGCTATTGAGGGCATGGGGTTTTATAGGAGGGAAGGCAATTGGTTGGCTATTGGGGAAACAAAGGGAAGGCAATTTCATTGGCTGTTGAGAGGCAGGAAGTGCCTGGAGCTAGCTGTCATTGGTAGGCAGCCGGGACTTTGGGTAAGTGGGCCTTCTGGGGGTGTACGGGGCAGACTGCTACAGGGCAGGGTTTGGTGGGGGCTTCTTTTAAAAAATTCTTTTGTAGGTTTTTCAACAGTGGGCTGGGGATTGGATGCATAATTTAATGTTGAGTGTGGCCTTGGGTATGATATGCAGAGGCAAGTGCCGGGAAGCCATGTGGTGAGGCCAGATAATGAGCTTGAGTGATGACATAGTTATCAGGCATGGAGAGGGATGGATGTGTCCGTTTGACTCCCGGCAAGGCAACTGGCCTTACAGATGTGATTTGCTAATCAATAGGAAACTGGAAAAAAAAAAAAGTAATAAATGTAGGCAGGCAATAAGGAAAGAAGGTATTGCAGGGGATTCTCTTAGTGCCAGGCTGGCAGAGAGAGCCACAGGGCAGTGTGGAGTCTGGTAAAGTGGAATCAAAGGGTTTGGGACTCTAGCTCCGGTTCTGCCACTTAATCACTTGTATATTCAATCTCGGGCAGGTCCATCTGCCTTGGAGCCTTAGTTTCCCCATCTTTAAAAGGGGTGTAATTATACCTGCTCAATAGTAATTCTGTGATGATGACCTCAGACTATGTTTTAAAATAATACAGTGTTAAAGGATAGGTAGGTAGCAAACAAACACTAGACTCAACCAATACATTGAAAAGAATTCTTTCCACTGAAGTGTGCTGTGAGAAGTTGTGTCATTCCCATCTTAATTTATTTAATCTTTATAAATAAATAATTACTTCTAAAGAAGCAGATTACCATAGGAACAACTGTATTGAAAAAATCATTTCTCTGTCATTCATTAACATGAGGTTGTGGCTCTGGCATTTTCAATCAGGCATTGCTATGTAAAAAAGGGGGTTAATGGAGTTACTTATTATTAGGGTGCTTATTCTACATTATAACTTATTTATGGTTTCCATAAAAATTACCTGTTTCAGTAATTGAGGCGATCTGCAAAATTTTTACACAAAAATGAGTTTTTACATTAAATCTTTTAAACTAACAATTCTCTGAGAATATAGCTTTAATAAAATTATTTGCTCAGAGGCAAATCAATGATTAATTTCCCCATTCAAAAGCTATGACTTGAATGTTTCCTTTAAAGTTTGCCAGTTAAAATAGAAAAGCCAAAATATGTATATTTACTGACAAGTTGGAAGGCGTTGCTAGGCTTTTTCATGAGTTCTGTGAAGATTAATTCTTTATTTGAAAGAAATCTCAACTAACGTTGATCCAGGTGCTTAAATCTTAACATTATATTTCTATTTCATAATAGACATCTAGCTCCCCAGGATAATTCTACCATAGTTTGTGGTGATTAGGAAGAATTTTGTAATGGATAAGCTTGTTATGAGTTGACTAAGATGGAAAGAACATGTTTGAATTCTTGTGTTCCATGAACTTTAGAGAACCAGTGAAAAACTGGTTGCTATTTAGTATTTGTTAACGTAAAATGTTGGTGAGTTTTAGCAAATGTATTAACAAAGGATGCAAATGACGAAAATGAGATATTCCCAAAACAATGAGTTTTCTAAAGTACAACACTAACAATTATTATTCTATCTGCTTACTTAATGCCATTTGCTTCAAAGTGCCTAATCTGATCTCCCTTAGGTAAAATTATACACCCCAATGCTCCTAATATTCCTTGGCCTGCTCTGTTTCCTTCTGCAGTGCTAATTAACTTCAAATGCACTTATATTTAAAAATATTTATTTTATTGTCTTCACTCTTCTTCCATCAACTGTAAACTTCAAAAAGTCAGCAAGTTTCGTTTGTCGTATTAATGCTTACAATATTATCTGATAGCCTGTAAATGCTGATTAAATCCTTGTTGAATGAATGAATAAACACATCAATATGTGCAGAAATAGATAAATAAATTTAATGCACTGCATCAGCTCGTGCAGCTGAAACTGGTTCTGATTGTATGGGTGTTTGACTGAAGCCTGCACTCATCAGTAGAATGTATCAAATGAAGTTGAAATGACAGAAATAAATTTGTATCTTGTAGAAAGATGAATCTAAATAATTTAGGGAGATTAGGTATCCTCTAAGTCCATTTCTCAAGAGGATACCAAAAACACTTCCTTCGGGTAGTGTGAGGCCGCCAGTTTACACTTCCTTCAGGTAGTGTGATGCCGCCAGTTTTGTTCTTTTAGCTTAGAATTGACTTGGCTATATGGGCTCTTTATAGTTCCGTATGAATTTTAAAGTAGTTTTTTCTAGTTCTGTGAAAAAGTCAATGGTACTTTGATGGGAATAGCACTGAATTGATAAATTACTTTGGGCAGTATGGCCATTTTCACAACGTTGATTCTTTCCGTCCATGAGGATAGGACATTTTCCATTTGGTAGTGTCCTCTCTTATTTCCTTGAGCAGTGATTTGTAGTTCTCCTTGAAGAGTTCTTTCATGTACATTTTTACCTGTATTTCTAGTTATTTTATTCTGGGTATTTTATTCTCTTTGTAGCAATTGTGAATGAGAGTTCATTCATGGTTTGGCTCTCTGCTTGTCTATTATTGGTGTATAGAAATGCTTGTGATTTTTGCACACTGATTTTGTATCCTGAGACTTTTCTGAAGTTACTTATCAGTTTAAGGAGCTTTTGGGCTGAGATGATGGGATTTTCTAAATATAGGATCATGTCATGTGCAAACAGAGACAATTGGACTTCCTCTCTTCCTATTTGAATACTCTTTCTTTTTTTCTCTTGCCTGGTTGCCCTGGCCAGAACTTCCAATACTATGTTGAAAGGAGTGGTAAGAGAGGGCAGCCTTGTCTTGTGTTGGTTTTAAAAGGGGATGCTTCCAGCTTTTGCCCATTCAATATGATATTGGATGTAGGTTTGTCTTAAATAACTCTGATTATTTTGAGATATGTTCCATAAATATCTAGTTTACTGAGAAGTTTTAATATGAAGGGATGTTGAATTTTGTTGAAGACCTTTTCTACACCTACTGAAATAATTGTGGTTTTGTCATTAGTTCTGATTATGTGATGGATTGCATTTATTGATTTGTGTATGTTGAGCCAGGCTTGCATCCCAGGGATGAAACTGATTTGATAATGGTGGATAAACTTTTTGATGTGCTGCTGGATTTGGTTTGCCAGTATTTTATTGAGGATTTTCACATCGATGTCCATCAGGGATATTGGCCTGAAATTTTCTTTTTTTGTTTTGTCTGTGTCAGGTTTTGGTGTCAGGATGATGCTGGCTTCATAAAATTAGTTAGGGAGGATCCCCTCCTTTTTAATTGTTTGGAATAGTTTCAGAAGGAGTGGTACCAGCTCCTCTTTGTACCTCTGGTAGAATTTGGCTATGAATCCATCTAGTCCTGGGATGTTTTTTTTTTCAGGGATTCAACTTATTCCTGGTTTAGTCTTGGGAGGGTGTATGTGTCCAGAAATCTATTCATTTCTTCTAGATTTTTTAGTTCATTTGTGTAGAGGTGTTTATAGTATTCTCTGATGGTAGTTTGTATTTCTGTGGGGTCAGTGGTGATATGCTACAAGGCTACAGTGACCAAAACAGCCTGGTACTGGTACCAAAACAGATATATAGAATAATGGAACAGAATAGAGACCTCAGAAATAAAATCACACATCTACAACCATCTGATCTTTGACAAACCTGACAAAAACAAGCACTGGGGAAAGGATTCCCTATTTAATCAATGGTGCTGGGAAAACTGGCTAGCCATATGCAGAAAACTGAAACTGGACCCCTTCCTTACACTTTATACAAAAATTAACTCAATATAGATGAAAGAGTTGAATGTAAAACCCCAAACCATAAAAACTCTAGAAGAAAATCTAGGCAATATCATTCAGGACATAGGCATGGGCAAAGATTTTATGACGAAATGGGCAAAAATTTTATGATGAAATGGCCCAAAGCAATTGCAACAAAAGCTAAAATTGACAAATGAGATCTCATTAAATTAAATATCTTTTGCACAGAAAAAGAAACTATCATCAGAGCAAACAGTCAACTTATAGAACGAGATAAAATTTTTGCAATCCATCTGACAAAGATCTAGTATTCAGAATTTACATGGAGCTTAAAAAATTTAAGTTCCTTTTAAGAAAAAAAGTTCCATCAAAAGGTGTACAAAGGATATGAACAGACACTTCTCAAAAGGAGACACTTAAGTGGCCAATAAACGTGAAAAAAGCTCAACATCACTCACCATTAGAGAAACGCAAATCAAAACTGCAATGAGATACCATCTCATGCCAGTCAGAATGGCGATTATTAAAAAGTCAAGAATGACATACTGGCGAGGCTGTGGAGAAATAGGAACACTTTTACACTGTTGGTGGGAATGTAAATTAGTTCAACCATTGTGGAAGCCAGTGTGGCAATTGGTTAAGGATATAGAACTAGAGATACCATTTGACCCAGCAATCCAATTATTTATATTCCCAAAGGAATATAAATCATTCTATTATAAAGATACTAGTACATGTATGTTTATTGAAGCAGTATTCACAATAGCAAAGATATGGAACAAACCCAAATGTCTATCAGTGTTAGACTGGATAAGGAAAATGTGGTACATATACACCATGAAATACTATGCAGCTATTAAAAGGAATTAGATCATGTACTTTGCAGGGACATGGATAAAGCTGGAAGCCATCATCCTCAGCAAACTAACACAGGAACAGAAAATGAAACACCACATGTTCTCACTCATAAGTGAGATCTGAACAATGAGAACATGGACACAGAGGGGGGAAAGACACACACCAGGGTCTGTTGGTGGGTGGGGAGGGAGAACATCAGGACAAATAGCTAATGCATGCAGGTCTTAATACCTAGTTTAATAGGTGCAGCAAACCACCATGGCACACGTTTATCTATGTAACAAACCTATATGTTCTGCACATGTATCCTGGAACTTTAAGTAAAATTAGAAAAAAAAGTAAACATATTATTCATTAGATATTAAGAAATTGATTGGGAAGAGTGTGACATTCTTGAAAAAGACTGCAGTGTTTATTATATTTTTGCTGGGATGATACCGCCATATATGCTGGCATTTGATATTGACTGAGGCCACACAGCAACACTTCATTGGTTAAGCTAGGTGATGTAATAATAATCAACTGGGTGAGAGTGATGATAATACAATTTGACATGGAGAAACCTTTTAGAAGTGACTAACTGATCATGGGTATCTTAGAACTGAAACTGATTAAGGTCCCACTTAAAAACTTTCTAGGTTTGGCAGTGACTTGGGTGAGCCACCACGTTGGAAATTCATTTTCCCTCTTAACTTGCCTGACCTGTATCAAATAATAGACCCACAGCTCCTTAAATAAAGGGAAAGATTTGCTTCATTGAGAACAGCCCCATAGCAATCTCTAGTTATGTCTATCTTCTAGTCTTCCTCTAGTAATTTAGAGAGAGAATATTACTGGTTATTATCTTTATTTGATCCATAAATTGCAGGATATCAAAAGTAGCTTGTTATGGAACTAAATGTAAAATGACTGAATATCTCTCAGAGATAACTGTGGTAACTGAATGTGAATATTCACTTTGGAGAAGAGGATGCACATATTTTCATTTGGAATATAGATAATTTCATTATGTCAAGTTTGAGTATGCTGTCATTGCTATTGCTTTGTTTTGAAGTTGTATGTATGAGAAGAAGTTGGTGGTGTGGGGAGAAGTCAAAAGGCAGATTATTTTATTTTAAAATGTTGACTGACTTTTATTTATTTTTAATTACTGTGAGTACATAGTAGGAATATATATTTATAAGATAGAGGAAATATTTTGATACAGGCATACAATGAGTAATAATCACATAAAAGTAAATGGGTTATTCATCGTCTCAAGATTTTACCCCTTGTTTGGTGTTATCAACAATACAATTATATTCTTTTAGTTATTTTATAATGTACAATAAATTACTGTAGACTGTAGTCATCCTGTTGTGCTATCAAATACTGGATTTTATTCACTCTATCTACATACATTTTGGTACCCATTAACCATCTCACCTTCCCCATTCCCTTAGGACTCTTCCTAGCCTCTGATAACAATCCTTCTACTCTCTATCTTCATAAGTCCACTTGTTTTAATTTTCAGCTCCCACACATAAGTGAAAACATGCAAAGTTTGCCTTTTCATGCCTTACTCATTTTATTTAACATAACGACCTCCAGTACCACCCATGTTGTTGCAAACGACAGAATCTCATTCTGTGTTTGAATAGCATTCCATTGTGTATATGTACCACATTTTTTTTATCCATTAGCCTGTTCATGGACACTTAAGTTGCTTTTAAATCTTGGTAATTGTGAATAGTGCTTTAATTAACAGGGGAGTGCAGATATCTCTTTGATATACTGATTTCCCTTCTTTGGGTATATACCTAGCAGTGGGATTGCTGAATCATACAGTAGCTCTATTTTTAGTTTTTTGAACAACCTTCAAACTGTTCTTCATAGTGGTTGTATTAATTTTTATTCCTACCAACAGTGCAAGAGGGTTCCCTTTTCTTCACATCCTTGCCAGGATTTATTACCTGTCTTTTGAATAAAAGTCATTTTAACTGGGGTAAGATATCACATTGTAGTTTTGATTTGCATTTCTCTGATGATCAATGATGTTGAGCACCTTTTCATATAACTTCTTACTATTTGTATGCCTTCTTTGAGAGGAGTCTGTTCAAATCATTTGCCCATTTTAATTAGATTTTCATTAGATCTTTTTCCTAAAGAGTTGTTTGAGCTCCTTATATATTCTGGTGATTAATCCCTGTCAGATGGGTACTTTGCAAATATTTTATCCCGTATGTGGGTTATCTCTTCACTTAGTTGATTGTATCCTTTGCTGTGAAGACACTTTTTAACTTGATGTGATCCCATTTGTCCATTTATGCTTGTGCTTGTGGGGTATTACTCAAGAATCTTTGCCCAGTCCAATGTCCTGTAGAGTTTCCCAATTTTTTTTAAGAGTTTCATAAGCTAAGGTGTTATACATGTCTTTAATCCATTTGGACTTGATCTTTGTCTGTGATAAGAGATAGGAGTATAGTTTCATTATTCTGCATATAGATATCCAGTTTTCCCAGCACCATTTATTGAAGACACTGACCTTTCCCCAATGTACATTCCTGGCATCTTTGTTGAAACTGAGTTCACTGTAGATGTATGGATTTGTTTTTGGGTTCACTATTTTGTTCCATTGATCAATGTGTCTGTTTTCATGTGAGTACCATGTTGTTTTGGTTACTATAGCTCTGTAGTTTAATTTGAAGTCAGGTAATATGGTACCTTCACTTTTGTTTTTTCTTTTCAGGACAACTTTGACTATTCTGGGTTTTTGTGGCTCCATATACATTTAAGGATTTTTTTTTTTCTATTTATGTGAAGACTGTCATTGATATTTAGTAGAGATTGCATTTAATCTGTGGATTGTTTTTGGTAGCAGAGACATTTTGATAATATTCATTTCTCTAATTCATGAATATGGAATGAATATTTTTTCATTTTTTGGTGTCCTTTTCAATTTATTTCATCAACATTTTATAGTTTTCCTTATAGAAATGTTTTATTTTTTTAATTAAATTAATTCATAAGTATTTGATTTTATTTGTAGCTATTGTAAATGGGATTAATTTCTTGATTTCTTTTTTATATTGTTTACTGTTAACACATAGAAATGCTACTGATTTTTAGATACTGATTTTGTATCCTTCAACTTACTGAGTTTGTTTATTGGTTCTAATAGTGTTCTTTCAGGTGGGGTCTTTAGGTTTTTACAAATATAAGATTATGTCATCTGAAACAAGGATAATTTGATTTCTTTCTTTTTAACTTGACTGCCTTTTGTTTCTTTCTCTTGTCTAATTGCTCTAGCTAGGGCTTCCAGTACTATGTCAAATAACAGTGGTGAAAGTGGGCATTCTTTTCATGTTTCAGATCTTAGAGGAAAGGCTTTCAGTTTTTTTTTCCCATTCAGTATGATACTGGCTATGGGTGTGTTAAATATGGCTTCTATTGTGTTGAGATACGTTTTTAGATGGTTTTGGTCATGAAGGCATGTTGAACTTTAACACATGCTTTTTCAGCATTAATTGAAATGATCATATGGGTTTTGTCCTTCATTCTGTTGATACAATGTATCACATTGATTGACCTATATATGCTGTACCATCCTTGCACCCTTGGGATAAATCCTATTTGTTTACAATCAACTCTCTTATAAACGTGTTGTTAAATTAGGTTTGCTAGTATTCTGTTGAGGATTTTTGCTTAAATGTTCATCAGTGATACTTGCCTGTAGTCGTCTTTTTAAAATTTGTCTCTGTTGGTTTTGCTATCAGGGTAATAGTGGCCTCATAGAATGAGTTTGAAAATATTCCCTCCTCCTCTATTTTTTGAAATAATTTGAGTAGTACTGGTATTAATTCTTGTTTTAATGTTTGCTAAAATTCAGCAGTGAAACTTTTGGGTCCTGAGCTTTTCTCTGCTGGGATACTTTTTACTATGACTTCAATCTCATTACTTGTTATTAATCTCTTTAGGTTTTGGATTTTTTTCATGGTTCAATCTTGGCGGGTTGTATGTGTCTAGGAATTTGTCTGTTTCTCCTAGGCTTTCCAGTTTATTGGGATATAGTTGTTCATAGTGGCCACTAATGATCCTTTGAATTTCTGTGGTGTCAGTTGTAATGTCTCCTTATTGATCTCTGATTTATTTATTTAGATCTTCTCCCTTTTGCTTCATTGGTTTGACCAAAGCCTTGCTGACTTTAACTTTGCAAAAAACATTTTTTTTGCTTCCTTTATGTTTTGCATTGTTTTCTTCATTTCAATTTCATTTATTTCTGCTCTGCTATTTATTATTGCTTTTCTTTTACTAATTTTGGGTTTAGTTTGTTCTTGCTTTTCTGGTTAAGATGCATCATTAGGTAATTTATTTGATGGTTTTCTACTTTTTTGATGTAGGTGCTTATAGCTATGAACTCCCCCTTATCCCACAGGTTTTGATATGTTGTATTCCTATTTTCATTTGTTCCAAGACATTTTTCAATTTCCTTCTGAATGTATTCATTTACTCACTAGTCATTCAGGAGCATATTGTTTTATTTCCATGTATTTGTATAGTTTCCAAAATTCCTCTTGTTACTCATTTCTGGTTTTATTCCATTGTGGAAAGAGAAGACATTTGATATAATTTCAAATTTTTGGAATGACTGAAGACTTGTTTTGTGACCTAACATATGGTCTATCCTTGAGAATGATCCATGTGCTGAGGAGTAGAATATGTATTCTGAAGCTGTTGGATGAAATGTTCTGTAAATATCTATTAGGTTCATTGGGTCTATAGTGCAGATTAAGTCCCAGGTTTCTTTGTGATTTTCTGTCTGGGAGATCTGTCCAATGCTGAAAGATAGCTATTGAAGTCTCTAGCTATTATTGTATTTAGGTCTATGTCTCTCTTTAATAACATTTGCTTTATATATCTGGGTGCTCCAGTGTTGGGTGCATAAATATTTAAAATTGTTATATCTTACTGAATTGATCACTTTATCATTATATAGTGACCTTCATTTTCTCTTTTTGTAGTTTTTGTCTTAAAACCAATTTTGTCTGATGTAAGCATAGCTACTCCTGTTCTTTTTCAGGTTTCCATTAGTGTGGAGTCTCTATTTCTATCCATTTATTTTCAGTCTGTTTGTATTTATAGGTGAAGTGCATTTCTTGCAATCAACAGATCACTAGGTCTTTAAAAAAAACAGTTTAGCTACTTGGGCTCTATTGGTGAGTTTAGTCCATTTATGTTCAATGTTATTATTGCTGTCAGGACTTTTGTTATTTGTTTCCCGGTTGTTTTGTGGACTTTCTTTTTCTTTTTCCCTCCTTCCTGTCTTCCTTTTAGTGAAGGTGGTTTTCTCTGATGTTATGTTTTATTTTTTTGTGTATTTGTTGTATGTTTTTTCACTTGAGATTATCATGAGGCTCGAAAATAATATCTCATAACTCATTATTTTAAACTGATGACAACTTAACAGATTGCATATAAAGAAACAAGCAGATTAACAAAAAGCAAAGAGAAAATGAATAACAATGCTATACTTTAATTTTGTCCCTCTGCCTTTTAATTTCCTGATCTAATATCTGATTGTGCTGTCTCTGTCTTGAAAAGCTGTTGTAGTTATTATTTTTGATCGGCTCATCTTTCAGTGTTTTTGCTTAAGACACAAGTCACTTACACTCCACAATTACAGTGGTTTTTAAAACACAATATTCTGTATTTTAAATCAGCATATTATTGATCACACTGTATCTTGCTCCTGCAACAACTACTATTACCTTTTAGTTTAAGTTCTGTAACAGTCATTTTTGAGTTTCAGCCCAACTCTTGCCTCTTGCTTATGGAATTTTTCAACTTTTTGAACATGCAGTGGATACCATTCAATTTAGTCCTAATTACATAATGCCTCATTCATGGGTAATATTATATATGTGTGTCTTTTTCTTCCTTGAGATCATATTACTTTAAGATGAGGATGTCATATGTTCCCCTTTGAGTCATGCTCAATAACTACTGGACTATTAATCTAATGGACTTTCCATATTTATATTCTCCTATCTAGTCATTTGTAATTCAAACAAGCAGAGATCCAACAAGTCAGTCATGATCAATTAGCATTAATCACGTAAAGTCCTGATACCCAAATTCTGAAAGTCTGGGAAAATTAAAATGTATTAGGATTTTTGAGGCTGGTAATGAGGCTGGCAAAAAGGAGTGTTCAAAGCACCCATTTTTCATTCTATGAAACCAGCCAGCAGAGGGAGCAAAAGAGATAAGTTAAGTTTTTCTGTTTCTGCTTGCGGATCTTCCTTAATGGTTGCTGTCTAAAGCTAGACTATATTTTTAAAATTTAGTCTAAATTCTATATTCTCTAATTTAGTTAAAATTAGAGAATTTAACATTCTCTTTAATCCCTAGGTAGAAATCTGCCGTATAATTACTATGTGCCTGTGAAGCCAGTTCTAAAAGATTCTACCTGCAGGATTTCTTTCTGTGATTTTGAGTAGAAACCTTAAAACCTGCTAGTTCAAAATCTAGGACTAAAATTCTAGGCTTTCAAACCTCTAGCTGGCTTAGGAAGTAAGGCAAAGGGATTTTAAATGAATAAAAAATTTAACTTTCTAACTGTTGCTGAGGCAAATAATTTTAATAAATTTCTGCTCTCTTTGATGTTACCTGAAATCTTTCAAGAAATTTTTTACACTATAATGGGGTTTTTACTATATTCGAAACCAATTTGTATTTTCTACATAATCAGGATGGTCACTCTGAAAATAGTGTTTTAAATATACATATGCATGCACATATCTATGTATATGTATTTAGCAAATATACATAATATATGTTTATATTCTCATATAAAATGTCTTTTGAAGATTACAGGTCAGAGGAACTTCTCATTATCCTGGGTATTTGGGTTTAGACAATTTTGTCAAATAGAAACATAATGATGGCCAATGACTTATGTATGATTTACAGCATCCTTTGCAAAGCTTTAAGAATGTAATTTTTTGCATTCTTCAGATGAGTTCAGTATAAGATTTCCTTGGATGTATCATATCTTGTTTCTAAAAGTGTCCCCTAAATTCAACAAAATTATATTAAAGTATAGCCACAAGGGAAGTGAAGAAGCAAGAAATAAAAATATGTAATGATACAAAGCTCATATGAGTTTAATATGAATTGTTTTATTCCTCTGCTAAAGGATATCAAGAAAAAGAAGCATTTGTAGCATATTTCATTGTTAAAGAGAAGATGGTTTAAAGAATAACAAGCATGTAGTTTCCTTTGTGTTGGGGGGGTCTATAAATTATTACCCTAATGAAATGTAACACGAACTGGGAATTTCCAGATATCATAGCATAGTGGGCATTCTCATCACTCTTGTAATTTCTAATATTAGGTAGAATTATATTAGATTTAGTTTTTTCAGTTGATTATTAAAAACAAGTCATATGAAGAGTCCTTTGAGACTAATAAAATTATTTTATGAGGAAGCAGATTGGACACATTTGTGTGTGTCTCTATGACTGATCAACAATGGAAATAACTATAATATTTGCCTTCTCTAGGAAGAAGCAATCTTTCTGTTATAAAAGTCCTTTTTCTATCTATTATCTCTTTCTACTCTATAGAAAATTTTCAGCATAATGTGGTTATTCTTTGAGTCAGAGGCATAAATTCACAGGGTAACTGAAACTCCATGTGGGACACCTTTTCTGTCTTCTGGCTGGGTGGTTGGATTATGCTGTGGAAAGAACAGCATTACAGCTTGGAGAAGAACAAGCTCCACCGAGCGTTTTGTAAAAACATCCAGAAGAGAAACAAATAAACCAATGTTGGCATTCATTTCATTAAAGACACTAAAAAAGCAAAGTTTGAAAACTCAAAGTCTAAAAGCACATTTTACTTTAAAAGAATTAAACCTTTAGGATTTTACTGTCTGGTGCTTCTTGGTAACGCAGTTTAAAGAAGTTCATTGTTTTAGATGGTTTGGTTTTGTGAGTATGGATAATATTCGAGTTTGTTGAAGTGATTCAAGGGTTGGGAGAAGGTGCTGAAGAGAAAGTGGTGTGGTGTGGGTCAGTGAGTTGGCTTGAAGTAGAAGCCCAGCATGTCAGTTGTAGACCCTTTATCATTCAGTAATTGCTTATCCTTGACCAGCTCAGCAATTTGTTTTTCTCATCTGCTCATCTTACAGGGTCCTGTAATCAAATACAGAGACTGAGAAAACCTGGCATGTTATACAAATATGGACCATCTTTATGAAGATTATATGTTGGCATTAAAAATACTGTAGATGATCATTAGGGTTGTTTTGAATGATTTTTAAAAGAGTACTCTAGAATGCACAGCTTGAAAATAATAAATCTTAACTATGAATAAACCAATGCTCTGATCTTTGGAAATGAGATGAAAATAATGGAGTATTCTTGAGGACATTCATGGTGATTAGGGAGATGACCTTGACAGGTTATCAAATTCACAGCTTCTTACAATGGACCAAACCTAAGCCAATTTGATTGAATGAGATTTTCCATTGTTTATAAAGACTACCATGCCAGCCAGCACTTCATTCCAATACAAGCAGTTTCAATATTATGCAATCCTTTCTTATGTAATTCTTGATTCTCAGGCCACACCAGCATGGGGATAAAAATAGAACATTATGATTGCTACAAACTGGTATTTCTCTGGCTCTGCTCCTATTTACCATGTGAGAACTCTGGATTACCCTTACATTTTTATTAAATAATTATAGCATTCCTAAGATGTATGTCATCTACAATAAAAAAATTTAGCCTTTTAACTACCCAGTGGCATCCTATGCTCAATTTTCTTTCTCTCTTACCCTAACCCAATGTAATATGTCTCCTGCCTTCCGGTATAAAAAACAGCAAATTCATTACCAATGCCATCCTATGGAGATGATTCTATAAGGAACAGTGTCTGTTCCCAGTCTGCTAGTGCTGATTGCCAAATGTGTCAATGAAATCTTAGCATTAGTCACCAATATCTCCTGCTGGCGAGGATGAGATTAGTACCAGTGCTGTAGTTGTCTTGTGTTCTGTATATCTGTCCTGGTATCTCTTTGTTTTACTTGTTCTTTAGTCAATGCGTCCACATTCTGATACTTGGCCATGAATCTGCAAGCTCTGAAGTAAGGGGAATATGAGTGACTGACATTGTACTGCCCTATAATTATGGTAGTCCTCGAACCAAACCTGTGTGTCTCAATTCCTTTTTTGCTGTAGTTTTACCCAGGAGGAGTTTCAGTCTCTTTTCTAATACTCCCTGGCAGGCACATGTTATAGCCCTACCAGTCACAAGTTCTTTAGGCTTAAACTGATACACTATACCTCAAAATAACCATAATAAAATCTATATCATGCTAACTTCGAGGGTTTCCCTTTAGCTGGGGTCTTACAGGTCTCTCTCATTTATGTAGAAGTACTTCATATACTAACAGATCATAGCCTTCCCAACTATCACTTCTGCAAAATAATCTCAATTTTCTTTAAAGTAAGCGTGTTATTTTATAGACCTTGTTTTGCCTTTTTGATTGTAGGCCTGAAGTTTTCTTCAACTTATTGAGAAATTGGGATACTCATTCTAAAACGTAACTTCTTCTCTCTTTCATAGAGTTCCTTTGTTTTTCAAGCCTAAATGATGAGATGAAGCATTATTTATGGGGTCCTAACATAATCCCCATTCTCAATATGTCTACTGTTACTGGAATCACACAAATAGTGCATGCCTTTTAAATGATGCATAAGAATGAAGTGTTATAGCAGGCTCCTGGTTTAGCCTGGCTCATAGTTTCCCGAGAGATGCCAGAATTGGCCAAGGAAATTCTTTCTGAAAAGATGGAAAAAAGTTCCATGGAAGACAAACATAGATACTTGAAAAAATCATTTTCTTCCATTTCTATTCCCCTCACCAGTTCATAAATATCAAAGCCCACTTTCAAACATATTTGTGTTGGAATATAATTAGAGGGATTTTGAGAGTCATTTAGACATTTGACAAATGTCATTTTGAAAAAAAATTTATTATTGGCTAAATAAAATCTAAAGCAGATGTCACATTTGATTGTATCTCTTAAAGATGATATGTCAATTTATTAGCACATATCAAAGAGCAGGTTGACATGTTTTTTCAGTATATTTGTTTCTCCAGTTTATCTCAGGCAGTAAACACTATGGGGCTTTTCTTTTAAAGTGACAGCCATAAGGCATGCTGGGAAAGAAGGATTCCATGGTCAGTGAGCTTGGTTTATACTTTGTTCTCAGAGGCCCTGAAGCAAAAATTTTTTGCTTAACTTACTTAACTGACCCATTTCCAAATGAATTTTACCACAAAAACTACCCTTTCCCTTTTGTTTCAAACAGGGACACAGGAACACATTTACCATCTTGTGAAACATACTTTGGTAACTGCTGTGGTTTAAACTTTCTAGTACTTTTGACTTAATGAGTCATTTATTCCAATTTTCCCTTCAATAAATATTTCAGGCATTGCACTTGTTTTGTTGAGTCAATCAGGGCTTTTGATATGGCATACCTATATAACTTTATTTTATTCACGGTTTCATATGCATTTTTTACGCATACTACTTTGCCAAAATAAATGTTTGAATTAGGTTCTCATCATATGGTAAGGCAGATGCAAGAGAATCTAAACATGTATATTTATTTTATTTTTTATTTTTAAATTTTTATCTTTTGCCCAAACATGTATTTTTAAAGTAATATCTAGGCAGTTTCTTAGGACCAGGATGGTACTGAGCCTGGCTGTCTCCTGTTTGGGAAAATACAAAGGTGTAGGACCTTCAGTGAATGGGCAGACAACTCAGAAATGCAATCAATGCAATAGCTGCAAGAGACCATAGATATCATCTAATGTTAGCCTTTCATTTTGTGTGAGTCATCAGAGGCCTAGATTACCATTATGACTGGCCCCAGATTAGGCAGCTGTTGTGGTATAGTTGCATTTAAGCCTGGCCTTATAACTCTTAGTCGTCTAAGATTTCTGCTATACTTAGGGCCTCTGCTATTTCTTATGCCTCTGGTGGGATAGTCAGACCTTGTCTCAATTTCACCTCTACTATTTATTTTCACCAAGAGCACAAAGCCACAGCATTGAAAACATTGATGTTGGTTTTGAAAAGCAGAGCTATAGAGCAGAAAATGTGTATCATGTGAAAAACAATGCATTAAAATATTTAACTGCACCAACATATTTCTAAGCAAAAAAGAGAGTGTGGTGCTTCTGTGTGTGTGTGTGTGTGGTGAGGGGGTGATGGTGGTGAAGGAGTGGATGGGGAAGGGAAATACACAGTCCAATTGACTTACCTAGGCTAGAAAAAAATTATTGTCTTAGGCTTCCAGGAAAAAATAAAAGTAAAACTGTCATCCTATTAAAGTAATTGTTGAATATTTTTTCTTACTTAATTTTTGAAGAGCTATTAAATAGACTGTGAAATGGCTTCATAGTGAAAGATGAGCCAGTAGCAATTATTTCCCCATGTCCTTGTTGACTTGAATAATACCAACTTTTCTTTGTTATGTACAACCTAACTGAAAATGCAGACCCAATGACTAATGTCTCGGGTGTGTCAAAATGGCATGCAGGCAGTGTTTACAACTCATCTCTCTATTTAGCATTTTTCTCTGTTTCCAGATTAATGCTAGTTTCCTCTTAGCTCAAGCTAAGTCCTTTCACAGGGGAATACAGATTCTATTGCAATTACCTGAAAGAATCTCTACTCAAGTATTTGTTGGAAGTTCTTTGGGTGGAGTAGGGGTTTTTAACAGGGAAATAAGCACTACAGAATTATGTCCAGCTGTGTACAAATATTTATGGGAACAGCCACAGCAACTAAAATAATTGCTGCAAAGAAAAACAATTACCAAACAATCATGACATTGTTTAGATGCAGCAGAATATTCCATGGCATCCCTCTCAATTCTCCATTATGGCTGTATTTATTAAATCTCAAATAATCAGAACAAATTCTAAAATTAGAAAGCATTTGTCAATAACTGGGTATGTACTAATTATCATCATTTTCTAGAATAAGGACACTTCTTAAAAAAATATAAAAAGAGGGTTGTATTCTAGCCCATCTGCCAAAACATGACTGAGAATATTTTGCAATTAAAAATAAGTAATAATAAAAGGCCATAATTTAGAAATTTCTGTGTAAGAATTTGTAATTTATTAATCAGTGCAGCATTGACACAAATTAGAAAGAAAGTAGCGAAATATGCGAGGGGGATTGTATTGATTTTATTTACAGGTATAGGTTGGAGTTCACATAGATTTACATATCTCTTAGGAAAAATCTACTTCCCAGAGACTCAGAGCCCAGAGTCTGGGAACAGTGAGTTTTAACATAAATACAATACTTTATGTAACCTTTACTGGCTTTGTCACCTTATCTTCCAGAAATCTATAGAATATCCTTGTCATGAAAGCCACTTTAGATTTTTCCCTTCATTTCGCTACCCCCAGCACTCTTGTTACCACATGCCAGTCAATTCTGTCTCTTCAATGTCTCTCAAATCTGTGTTTTTTTTTGGTGGGGAGGAGGGTCTGTCATTTTTTCAGTCCAGGATTATTACAACAACCCTCTTACTAGTTCTTCTTCCTCCATTCCTGATATCTCTTAATCTGTATTCAAATCAGCTACCAGAGTAATATGTCTATAATAATAAAACGTATTGAGTGACTAGTATATACCAGGCACTTAACATCCATAAGGCCATTTAATTTTCATGGTAACATCATTACTCTACTTTGTTTGATAAGAAAATTATGGCTAACAGAAGCCAAGTGGCCCAGGGGTCACATGGCAGTGAGAGGCGGAGCCAGTAGCTGAACCCTCAGGGTCTGAAACCCAGTTTGCTTTTCTATTACACATGCTTCTCCTTCAAGCCAATCAGATCATGCTGCTCTTTGCATTAATTTTGCTGTTCTGGTCATTCATGAAATTGTCAATTTGGGAAGGTACGTATTTCCTTTGCATGCTTTCGTTCTGCTGAGTAAATAGAAACACTACATGATATAATTTTTATGGCTATTTTATGGTGTTGTCTGTTAATTAAACAGATCTGTAACCAAAAGTGTTTCAATGATGCAGACAATGAATGGATTGATTTGTAGGTTAGAGGTGTGCACGTATTAGAGACTTGCAGGCCTTTAATTAACTGTGGTTGTTTAATTTGGGTGATTCATGTACCATATGAATGAAGTCACGTTCATGAATTCAGTTCCTGTGTGGGCCAGTTTATTAGTCATGCTTGCACTTTTAACCTCAGCCAATCTCCTTCCTAACTAATGCATATTAGCTGAAAGCAAAGTGCAATGTGAGTGGAAAAGTGCAAATTCCTTCCCACACTTGGAAAAAATTACCCAATATGTATGTCCTAATGCTATTGGCAGAGAAACAGGGCATATTATTAAATGTTTGATTGTTTTCAGTTTTCCTGAAAAATTCATTGTGTGACAAAGTGTCATGAAACGTATACAAATTTGAATCTCCTTAGAAGATGACTTTGACTGTATTTTAAACAAGTTAAACATAGATACAGCAGATTTAGGTAAAAGTAGAAAATAAACTATATTAATAGCCTCAGTTTTAAGAAAAACATGTACTTATCTAGACAAAAATAGTTACTAGTCATTTGGGTATTTTTACCTGGGGTATTCACTTTTTTCTGTTTAATAATAAATTCTTTTCATCTGAGTGAGTGATGTTGATATATGATACTACCTTCATTTTCATATGCTTGAAATAGGGCTGCCAAAATTGTAGAAAAATAAAATCTACCTTAATATTTCCCAGATTCTTTCTTTTCCTTTTGCCTTTTTTTTTAAAAATTATACTTTAAGTTTGGGGGTACATATGCATAATGTGCAGGTTTGTTACTTAGGTATGCATGTACCATGATGGTTTGCTGCACCCATCAACCCATCATCTACATTAGGTATTTCTCCTAAAGCTATGCCTCCCCTAGTCCCCCAGCCCCTGAGAGGCTCCAGTGTATGATATTTCCCTCCCTATGTCCATGTGTTTTCACTGTTCAACTCCCACTTATGGGTGAGAACATGCAGTGTTTGGTTTTCTGCTCTTGTGTGAATTTGCTCAGAATGATGGTTTCCAGCTTCATCCACATCCCTGCAAAGGACATGAACTCATCCTTTTTATGGCTGCATAGTATTCCATGGTGTCTCTGTGCCACATTTTCTTTGTCCAGTCTATCATTGATAGGCATTTGGGTTGGTTCCATGTCTTTGCTATTGTGAACACTGCCACAATAAACATATGTGTGCATGTGTCTTTACATTAGATTCATTTATAACCATTTGGATATATACCCAGTAATGGGATTGCTGGGTCAAATGGTATTTCTAGTTCTAGATCCTTGAGGAATCACCACACTGTCTTTCACAATGGTTGAACTAATTTACACTCCCATGAACAGTGTAAAAGTGTTCCTATTTCCTCCACATTTTCTCCAGCATCTGTTGGTTCCTGACTTTTTAATGATTACCATTCTAACTGGCTTGAAATAGTATCTCAATGTGGTTTTGATTGGCATTTCTCTAATGACCAGTGATGATGAGCTTTTTTTATATGTTTGTTGGCTGCATAAATGTTTTATATCCTTCCTCCAACTTTTTGATGAATCTATTTTTTTCTTGTAAATTTGTTTAAGTTCTTTGGAGATTCTCGATATTAGCCTTTTGTCAGATGGATAGATGGCAAAAATTTTCTCCCACTCTGTAGGTTGCCTGTTCACTCTGATGATAATTTCTTTTGCTATCCAGAAATGCTTTAGTTTAATTAGATTTCATTTGTCTATTTTGGCTTCTGTTGCTATTGCTTTTGGTGTTTTAGTCATGAAGTCTTTGCCCATGCATATGCTTAGGTTTTCTTCTAGGGTTTTTATTGTTTTAGATCTTATGTTTAAGTCTTTAATCCATCTTGAGTTAATTTTTTTATAAGGTGTAAGGAAGGTATCCATTTTAGCTTTCTGCATATGACTAGCCAGTTTTCCCAACATCATTTATTGCATAGGGAATGCTTTCCCCAGTGCTTGCTTTTGTCAAGTTTGTCAAAGATCACATGACTTTATATGTGTGGTATTATTTCTGAGGCCTGTGTTCTGTTCCATTTTCCTATATATCTGTTTTGGTACCAGCAACATGCTGTTTTTGTTACTTTAGCTTTACAGTATAGTATTGTACATAAGTCAGGTAGCATGATGCCTTCAGCTTGATGCTTTTGCTTAGAATTGTCTTGACTATGCAGGCTCTTTTTTGGTTCTACATGAAATTTAAAGTAGTTTTTTCCAATTCTTCGAAGAAAGTCAATGGTACCTTAATGGAGATTGCATAGAATCTATAAATTACTTTGGACAGTATGGCTATTTTCATGATATTGATTTTTCCTATCCATGAGCATGGAATGTTTTTTCATTTGTTTGTGCTCTGTCTTATTTCCTTGAGCAGTGGTTTGTAGTTCTTTTCGAAGAGGTCTTTCACATCCCTTGTAAATTGTACTCTTAGGTAGTTTATTTTTTTGTAGCAATTGTGAATGGGAGTTCACTCAGGATTTGGTTCTCTGTTTGTCTGTTATTAGTGTATAGGAATGCTTGCAATTGGTGCATATTGATTTTGTATCCTAAGACTTTGCTAAAGCTGCTTATCAGCTTAAGGAAATTTTGGGCTGAGACAATGAGGTTTTCTAAATATACAATCATGTCATCTGCAAACAGAGACAATTTGACTTCCTCTTTTCCTTACTGAATACTCCTTATTTTTTTTCTTGTCTGATTGTCCTGGCCAGAACTTCTAATACCATGTTGAATAGGAGTGGTGAGAGAGGGCATCCTTGTCTTATGCTGGTTTTCAAAGGGAAGGCTTTCAGGTTTTGTCCATTCAGTATGATATTGGCTATGGGTTTGTTAAAAATGGCTCTTATTATTTTGAGATATGTTCCATTAATACCTAGTTTATTGAGAGCTTTTAGCATGAAGCGGTGTTGAATTTTGTTGAAGACCTTTTCTGCATCTATTGAGATAATCACGGGGTTATTGTCTTTGGTTCTGTTTAAGTGTTGAATTACGTTTATTGATTTGTTTATGTTGAACCAGCCTTGCAAACCAGGGATGAAATCAACTTGATCATAGTGGATAAACTTTTTGATGTGCTGCTGGATTCAGTTTGCTAACATTTTA
This sequence comes from Saguinus oedipus, assembly GCA_031835075.1. Classification (NCBI taxonomy): domain Eukaryota; kingdom Metazoa; phylum Chordata; class Mammalia; order Primates; family Cebidae; genus Saguinus; species Saguinus oedipus. Next base: position 88,425,692 of record CM063172.1, read on the forward strand.
TTGAGGATTTTTGTATCAATGTTCATCAGAGATATTGGCCTGAAGTTTTCTTTTTTGGTTTTGTGTGTGCAAGGTTTTGGTATCAGGATGATGCTGGCCTCACAAAAGGAGTTAGAGAAGATTCCCTCTTTTTTGTATTGTTTGGAATAGTTTCAGAAGGAATGATACCAGCTCCTCTTTGTACCTCTGGTAGAATTTTGCTGTGAATCCATCTGGTCATAAACTTTTTTTGGGTGATAGGCTGTTAATTGCTGCCTCAATTTCAGAACTTTTGTTTTTCTCAGTATTTGACTTCTTCCTGGTTCTTGAAGACCAGGAAGTCTTGAGATGTGTATGTGTCCAGAAATTTATCCATTTCTTCTAGATTTTCTAGTTTATTTGGGTAGAGGTGCTTATAGTATTCCCTGATGGTAGTTTGTAATTCTGTTTGAATCAGTGGTAATATCCCCTTTATTATTTTTTACTGTATCTATTTGATTCTCTCTCTTTTCTTCTTTCTTAGTCTGGCTAGTGGTCTATCTATTTTGTTGATCTTTCCAAAAAAACCAGCTCCTGGATTCATTGATTTTTTTTGTGTCTCTATCTCCTTCAGTTCTGCTCTGATTTTAGCTATTTTTTTGTCTTCTGCTAGCTTTTGAATTTGTTTGCTCTTGCTTCTCTAGTTCTTTTAATTGTGATGTTAGGGTGTCGATTTTAGGTCTTTCCTGCTTTCCCTTGTGGGTATTTAGTGCTATAAATTTCTGTTCACATACTGCTTTAAATGTGTCCCAGAGAATTTGGTATGTTGTGAATTGTTCTCACTGGTTTCAAAGAACATCTTTGTTTCTGTCTTAATTTCATTATTTACCCAGTAGTCATGCAGGAGTAGGTTGTTCATTTTCCATGTAGTTATGTGGTTTTGAGTTAATTTTTAATCCTGAGTTCTAATTTGGTTGCACTGTGGTCTGAGAGACTGCTTGTTATGATTTCTGTTCTTTTACATTTGCTGAAGAGTGTTTTACTTCCAATTATGTGGTCTATTTTAGAATAGGCATGATGTGGTGCTGAGAAGAATGTATATTCTGTTTATTTGTGGTTGAGACTTCTGTAGATGTCTATTAGGTCTGCTTGGTAAAGAGCTGAGTTCAACTCCTAGATATCCTTGTTAATTTTCTGTCTCATTGAGCTGTCTGATATTGACAGTGGGGTGTTGAAGTCTCCCATTATTATTGTGTGGGATTCTAAGTCTCTTCGTAGGTCTCTAAGAACTTGCTTTATAAATCTGGGGTGTTCCTGTATTGCATGCATATATGTTTAGGAGACTTAGCTCTTCTTGTTGCATTGATGCCTTACCATTATGTAATGTCCTCTTTAGTCTCTTTTGATCTTTGCTGATTTAAAGTCTGCTTTATCAGAGACTAGGATTGCAATCCCTGCTTTTTTTTTTTTTTTTTTTTTTTTTTGCTTTTCATTTGCTTGGTAAATATTAATTCATCCCTTTATTTTGAGCCTATGTGTGTCTTTGCCTATGAGATGGGTCTCCTGAATACAGCACACCAATGGGTCTTGACTCTTTATCCAATTTGCCAGTCTGTGCCTTTTATTTGGGGCATTTAACCCATTTACATTTAAGTTGTTACTGTTATATGTAAATTTGATTCTGTCATTATGATGCTAGCTGGTTATTTTGCCTGTTAGCTGATGCAGTTTCTTCATAGCCTTGATGGCCTTTACAATTCAGTATGTTTTTGCAGTGTTTGTTACTGGCTGTTTCTTTCCATGTTTAGTGCTTCCTTCAGGAGCTCTTGTAAGGCAGGCCCAGTGGTGACAAAATTTCTCAGCATTTGCTTATTTGTAAAGGATTTTATTTCTCCTTTGCTCATGAAGCTTAGTTTGGCTGGATATGAAATTCTGGGTTGAAAATTCTTTTTTTTAAAGAATGTTGAATATTGGCCCCCACTCTCTTCTGGCTTGTAGGGTTTCTGCAGTGGGATCTACTGTGAATTTGATGGGTTACCCTTTGTGGGTGACCCAACTTTTCTCTCTGGTTTCCCTTAAATTTTTTTACTTTATTTTAGTCTTGGTGACTCTAATGATTATGTGTCTTGGGATTACTCTTCTTGAGGAGTATTTTTGTGGTGTTCTCTGTATTTCCTGAATTTGAATGTTGACCTGCCTTGCTAGGTTGGGGAAGTTCTCCTGGATAATATCCTGAAGATTGTTTTCCAAATTGGTTCCATTCTCCCTGTCATTTTCAGGTACACCAATCAAATGAAGATTTGGTCTTTTCATGTAGTCCCATATTTCTTGGAGGCATTGTTCATTTATCTTTACTCTTTTTTCTCTAATCTTGTCTTCTTGCTTTATTTCATTGGGTTGATCTTCAATCTCTGATGTCCTTTCTTCTGCTTGATTGATTCAGCTGTTGATACTTGTGTATGCTTCACAAAGTTCTTGGGCTGTGTTTTTCAGTGCCTTCAGTCATTTATGTTCTTCTCTAAACTCGTTATTCTAGTTAACAATACATTTAACCTTTTTCAGGTTCTTAGCTTCTTTGCATTGGGTTAGAACATGCTCCTTTAGCTCAGAGGAGTTTGTTGTTACCCATCTTCTGAAGCCTACTTCTGTCAATTCATCAAATCATTCTCTGCCCAGTTTTGTTCCCTTGTTGGTGAGCAGTTGTGATCCTTTGGAGGAGAAGAGGTGTTCTGGTTTTAGGAATTTTTCAGTCTTTTTGTGCTGGTTTCTCCCCCATCTTCATGGTTTATCTACCTTTGGTCTTTGATGTTGGTGACCTTCAGATAGGATCTCTGAGTGGATATTCTTTTTGTTGATGTGGATATTATTCCTTTCTGTTTGTTAGTTTTCTTTCTAACAGTCAGGACTCTTTGCTGCAGGTCTGCTGGAGTTTGGTGGAGCTCAACTCCAGACCCTGATTACCTGGGTATCACCAGTGGAGGCTGCAGAACAGCAAAGATTGCTGTCTGATTCTTCCTCTGGAAGCTTTGTCCCAGAGGGGTGCTCACCAGATTCTAGCTAGAGCTCTCCTGTATTAGGGGTCTGTTGGCCCCTACTTGGAGGTATCTGGGGGTCAAGGAGCCACTTGAGGAGGCAGTCTGTCCCTCATCAGAGCTCCAGCGCTGTGCTGGGAGATCCACAGCTCCCTTCAGACATGTCAGGTAGGGATGTTTAAGTCTGCTGAAGCTTAAGGGTAGATCCACAGCTACCCTTTCCCTCAGATTTTATCTATAAGGATGATGGAAGATGGAGGTTTATCTGTATGTCCCTGACTGGAGCTGCTGCCTTTTTTTCAGAGATGCTCTGCCAAGAGAGGAGGAGTCTAGACAGATAGTCTGGCCACAGAGGCCTTGCTGAGCTGTGGTGGACTCTGCCCAGTTTGAAATTCCTGGTGGCTTTGTTTACACTGTGAGGGGAAAACTGCTTACTCAAGCCTAAGCAATAGTGGACACCCCACCCTCCACCAAGCTCGATGTTCCCAGGTCAACCTCAGACTGCTGCACTGGTAGGGAGAATTTGAAGCCAGTGGATCTTAGCTTGCTATGCTTCATGGGGGTGGAAACTGCCAAGCCAGATGACTTGGCTCCCTGGCTTCAGCTCCCCTTCCAGGGGAATGAAGGGTTCTGTCTCGATGGCCTTCCAGGTGGCACTGGGGTATGAGAGAAAAAAAAAAAAAAAACTCCTGCCATTAGCTCAGTGTCTTCCCAAATGGCCACCGAGTTTTGTGCTGGAAACCCTAGGCTGTGGTGGTATAGGCACCAGATATAATCTCTTGGTCTTCCTGTTGTGAAGACCATGGGAAAAGCACAGTATCTGAGCGAGAATGCACCATTCTTCTGGTACGGTCCCTTGCAGTTTCCCTTGGCTACGGGGGAGAAATCCCCTGACCCCTTGTGCTTCCTGGGTGAGGAAAAGCCCCACCCTGATTTGGCTCACCCTCTATGGCTGCACCCACTTGTCCATCCAGTCCGAATGAGATGAATTGGGTACCTCAGTTGGAAATGCAGAAATCACTTGCCTTCCACATCCATCTTACTGGGTGCTGCTGACTGGAGCTGTTCCTATTCAGCCATCTTCTCTTTCTCTTCCTTTCTAATCAAAGCAATGAACAGCTCAATAAATGAACTACCACTACCTCTGAGGTGCTAGAGCCTATTTAATTCCTGTTTATAAAACTATTGCTCTTATAGTGCAATTCTTTTCAACTATCATAAAAAAATGATTCTTTTCTTTGTATTACCTAGTATAGAGGAATGAGTATATTTATTTAATACATATTTATAGCTTCCACAAAATAAATTCATACTTTTAGCACTACTCCACGGAAATACATTTGTGAGCGAAAACAGCACATGGCCCTTTCCTCATGGAGGTTTAGAACATAGTGGGGATGGAAGACATTGAAAAAATAATACCTTATTTAAAAATATTTGAGTATTTCTACATAGATAAAAAGAACTCAAAAATATCCATGGCCTCATTGACTTTACATTCCTATGAGAGGGCAGAGTCTTAAACAGAATAAAAAACTAAAAATATGAAATATTTCAGATGATAATAAATTATATGCAGGAAAATAAAGCAGGAGTGGGGTGAGATATGGTATAATTTAAAATAAGGTGGTCAGCAAGGCACGCCTGAAAATCTGACATTGTAGCAAAGAACAAAAGGAGGTGAAGGCAAGAGTTTCATGTGTATATAGGGGAAGAGAGAACAAGGGTAATGTTTTGAGACAGAAGCATACATGGTGTGTTCTCAGAACAAGACCAGAAAGGAGGAAGAACAAGCAAGGGTGTAACCAGTATGAGCCGAAGTCAAGGATGTAACAGGAAGCCAGGGTAGGCAGGACCTTAGTGGGACACACAGAGAGGTAGATGGGGAGTCATTGATGGTTTTTATTTTGATCTTAATAACATCATTCTGACTTTTGTATTGAGAATAGACAACAGAGGGGCAAGAGGGCAGCAGTGAGGCACATCTATGATTTAGACTAGAGGCAGTAGTAGATTCAACCAGGATGCCAGTGGTGGGATGGTGACAATTGGTTAGTTTCTACATATATTCTATTATTTTCAATAAGTGGCACAGTATAATTGATTATATGTAGGGGCAACAATGTTAGGTTCATATACCATACCAAATATTTTCTAAATTTCTTATATTTGAAATTTATAAAAAAGAATCCATAAAATTACAGTAGATAATTTATATGTTATTACCCTGTCACTGAAATTCACTCAACAGATTTTTACTCTATTTAAATTCCAAGCTTTACACTGACCTCAAAGGCCAACCTGATCTACTGCTTCGTTGTTCAATATGGTAGCTACTAACCACATATATCTGTTGAGCATTTGGAATAAGGCTAGTTCAAATGAGATGTTTTATATATATAAGATACAACAGAAATTGAAGCTTAGTAAAAAATGCAAAATATATCATTAATATTTTTTTCAAATAGTTATCACCAGTTGAAAGGATAATACCTTTGATATACTGGTTCAAATAAAATGTAGTTTTATTATTAGTTTCATGTATGTTTTACTTTGAAAAATGTGGCAACTAAGATGTTTAAAGTCAGACATTTCTGGGAGTGGAGCAAGATGGTAGAATAGAAGCCTGCACCATCTGCACCATTAGTTTTCCCCACAGGAACACCACATTTTAACAACTATCTGCACACAGAAAAGCACTATCACAAGATCCAAAAATCAGGTGACCAATCACAGTATGCAGTTTTAACTTCATGAAACTTTAGTTTCAGTCATATCACTGAAAGACATTGAAGGTGGTATGTATGAGAGACAGTCTTGAATCACAGACACCACTTCCTTATCCCCCAGCAGTGGCTACACTGCACAGAGACAGAAACTGTGCTGTTGGGAGAGGGAGAGCACAATGACTGGCGGACTTTATGTTGTACTCTGTGCTGCCTTGTCACAGTGGAGAATAAAGCCATGCTGAACTCAGCCAGTACTTGCTCATAGAGAGAGCATTTGGACCAGCCCTAGCTAGAAGGGAATTTCCCATCTCAATGGTTGGAATTTGAGTTTCTCCACAAACCTTGCTGCTACGGGCCAAAGGGCTCTGGGGTCCTATGTAAACTTGAAAGGCAGTCTATTCCTAGGCAACTTGTAGTGCTGGGCTGGGCTTTGAGCCATTGGAATAGGCTGGCATGTGACCTAGAGGGACACTAGCTGGGGCAGCTAAGGGAGTGCTTGTGCCATCCTCCCCCAACCCCATACAGTACACCTTGCAACAACTAAAGTAATTCCTTCCTTCTGCTTAAGTAGGGCAGAGCAAAGAGTAAAGAGTATTTTGTCTGCATCTTAGACACTAACTTAGCCACAGTAGGATAGGCAACTGGGCAGAGTTGTGGGGCCCCCATTACAGGCCCTCACTCATGGATGACATTTATAGACACATTCTGGATGAACAGGAAACATGCTGCTTTGAAGGGAAAGACACAGTTCTGGCAGAATTTATCACTTGTTGACTAAAGAGTCTTTTGCCCCTGAATAACCAGCAGCAATACGCAGGGAGTATGCTGTGGGGCTTGGGCTCTGAGACAGGCTGATTTCAGGGGTGACCCAGCACATTCCCAGATGTTCTGGCTACAGGGAGAGGCTCTTTCTGTTGGACAAAAGCAGAAGGAAAAGTAAAGGAGACTTTGTCTTGCACCATAGGTACCAGCTTGGCCACAGTGGGGTAGAGCAACAGTCAGGCTCTTGGGGTGCCCAAGCACAAGCCTAGGCTCTTAGATCTGCCCTGGGGCAGAGGGGAGTCCACTATCCTAAAGATGTATCCCAGGCCTGATAGCATTCATCACAGCTGACTGAAATGCCTTTGGGCTTTAAAGTGAACATCAGTGGTAGCCTGGCAGAGCCCTCCATGGGCAAGTGGTGGTGGAGGCCACAGGGAGAGGCTTCTCTGCCTGTAGAAAGGGGTAGCAAGAGCAGGCAGGACTTTGTGTTGTGGTTGAGTGCCAGCTTAACTATAATAGAGGGGCTGGGCGCGGTAGCTCACGCCTGTAATCCCAACACTTTGGGAGGCCGAGGCAGGTGGATCACGAGGTCAAGAGATTGAGACCATCCTGGTCCACATGGTGAAACCCCGTCTCTACTAAAAATACAAAAAATTAGCTGGGCATGGTGGCACGTGCCTGTAATCCCAGCTACTCAGGAAGCTGAGGCAGGAGAATTGCCTGAACCCAGGAGGCGGAAGTTGCAGTGAGCCGAGATCCCGCCATTGCACTCCAGCCTGGGTAACAATAGCGAAACTCCGTCTCAAAAAAAAAAAAAAAAAAAACTATAATAGAATAAAATGCCAGGTAAATTTCTAAGGCTTTTTACTGCAATCTCTGGCTCCCAAATATCATCTCTGGACCTGGGACCTGGGGGAATTACAGCCCTAAAGGGAAGGACATAAATCTGGCTGACTTTACCACCTGCTGATCATAGAGCCATAGGTCATCGAGTGAATATAGATAGTAATCAAGTAGCGATTACAGTGAGCCTTGGGCAAGACCCAGTTCTGTGCTAGTTTCAGGTCTGATCCAGCACAGTTCCAGTGGTGGTGGCCACAGGGGTGCTTGCATCACCACACTCCCAGTTCCAGGCAACTCAGCATGGAGGGAGAGACTCCCCTTGGGGGAAAGTAAGAAAAGGACAAGCATCTCTGCCTGGTAATTTAGAGAATTTTTCTGCAACTTATCCAAGACCACCAAAGCAATATCTATATGAGTCTGCAAAACCACATTGTTATTGGACTTGGTGCCCAAGTTCCTTTGAGTACCTGGAAAGCTTCCTAAAATGTATGGCCACAAACAATTTGAGACTTTGAAGATTACAATGATTACCTACCTGTTCAATGCCCAGTCCCTGACGAACATCTACAAGCATCAGGACTATTCAGGAAAACAAGACCTCACTAAACAAACTAAATAAGGTGCCAGGGACCAATCCTGGAGAAAAAGAGATATGTGATCTTTCAGACAGAGAATTCAAAATAGCTGTTTTGATGAAACTCAAAGAAATTCAAAATAACACAGAAGGAATTCCGAATTCTATCAGATAAATTTAACAATGATATGGAAATAATTTAAAAATCAAGCAGAAATTCTAGATATAAAAATGGAATTGACATACTGAATAATGCATCAGAGCCTCTTAATAGCAGAACTAGACAAGCAAAAGAGATAATTAGTGAGCATCTCTGGACAGACTTGGGGCCTGGGGTAGTTGCAGCTCTGAAGGGAAGTTCACAAAACCCGGCTGGCATCACCAGCTATTTGAGAAGATAGATTATTTGAAAATACATGGTCAGTGGAGACAAAAGGAAAAGGAATAAAAAAGAGTGAAGCACAACTACAAGATCAACAAACTATCCTGCAAAGGACAAATCTAAAATTTATTGGCCTTAATGAGAAAGTGGACAAAGAAAAAGGGGTAGAAAGTTTATTTAAAGAGATAATATCAGATAACGTTCTAAACCTAGAGAAAGATATCAGCATTCAAATACAAGAAGGTTATAGTACACCAAGCAGATTTGACCCAAAGAAGACTACCTATAAGCATTCAGTAATCAAACTTCCAAAGGTTAAGGATGAAGAAAGGAACCTAAAAGCAGCAAGAGAGACAAAAAGAAATATACAATGGAGCTTTACTATGTCTGGCAGACTTTTCAATGTAAACTTCTCAGGAAAGGAGAGAGGGCTTGATATATTTAAAGTGCTGAAGGAAAAATAATTTTACCCTAAAATGGTATACCCAGTAAAACTATCCTTCAAGCATGAAGGAGAAATAAAGACCTTCCCAGTCAAACAAAATCTGAGGGATTTCATCAATACCAGATCTGTCCTATAAGAAATGCTAAAGGTATTCTTTAATATGAAAGAAAAGGAAGTTAATGAGCAAGACTTCATCATCTGAAGATACAAACTTAACACTGATCATAAACACACAAAAAGAAAACTAATAAAAACCTTACACTTTAACTCACTTTTTAAATTTTTGTTGTTTCCTTTATGTCTTATTGTACTATGTCTTGAAAAGATGTTGTAGTTATTATTTGATTGGTTCATTATTTAGGCTTTCTACTTAACATAAGAGTAGTTTACAAACCACAATTACAGTGATACAATATTCCATCTTTTTATATGGGCTTACTATTGCCAGTGAGTTTTTTCTCAGATTTTGGCTCGTGATCTCCATATTCCAAGTAGTCTTAGGTGGCAACACCTGACTGGCTGAGCCTAGGCTTATATACTAGTTGTCAGGATTCTGAGAGAAGCCTCTTTGGCTTCCATTTTGGAAACCAGAGACTTCATTCCCATCTGTTTTAGGATTGACTCCAGATAGAAAAGGTGTTGCTTTCTGGGCTTCCAAAATGACAAATGTTCAATGATTTGACTTCCCCAAGCAACATACACATTTTTATCTTACAGATAGCTTTTGCCTAACCTAATATAATTTGGGTCATATGGTCACAGATATCTCATGATCAAGTGTTCAGTCCCAAGCAGCCCAGTTAAAAAGCATGAGCATTTTCTTAAAAGGAGAATAATATGTGTTGCGCAGTTCTCAAAATTGATGAGATTAGGAAACTGGGCAGGAATTATTGGACACAAAACCAGCCAAGGCTGGGACAATAAGAGTAGCCTTTTTGTTACATCAACACTGGTGCATCACCAATGGCTACTTACTGCAGCCAACTCTGGACCTTGCTCCTCTTGAACACTAATTGTTACGGCACAGCACTTTCAATTCAGCAGCAGGCACTAATAATTATATCAGCCTGTGTTGAGGCTGTGGGTCACTAGCAGCAGAGTTGAAGTCCTAAGTTAGAGCACAAGACTTGCCAGGTCTAGGAGTTGAGAAAGGGAACATCCACCCCCTTGGGTTTCTTTAGTCAGTTTGAATTCTCTCAAATAAAAGAACTGGAAAACCCAAAATGATAAAGGTCAAGTATAGCATGTGTTTTCTTGCATCAATATTTAAAGAGTTGTTAAGTCATTATCTTTTTCTTATATTTTATACCTTATTGTTAAAAATAAGATCTCTGGACCTGTGAATCTATGAATTGATTTTTTTTTTGTATTTAACTAAAATTTGCACTATATTTGCTTAGTTGTTAATTTTCTTACTAGTAAATATTTTTCAAAGTAGACATTCAAAAGTGTTTTGCAAACTGCATCTGACAAAGGTCTAATAGCCAGAATCTATAGGGAACTTAAAGAAATTAACAAACCAGAAACAAACAACCCTTTATTAATTCACAATTTTCAGAAGAAGAGGTACATGTGGCCAATAAGCATATAAAAAATGCTCAACATCACTAATTATTAGAGAAATGCAAATCACAACCACAATGAGACTTCATCTCACATTGTTCAGAGTGGCTACTACTAAAAAGTCCAGAAATAACAGATGCTGGCAACATTGAAGAGAAAAGAGAATGCTTATGCATTATTGATGGGAATATAAACGACTTCAGCCACTGTGGAAGCAGTATGTCGATTTCTCAAAGAATTTAAAACAGAATCACCTTTAGACCCAGTAATCCCATTACTGGTTATATACCCAAAGGAATATAAATCATTCTACCCTAGAGACACATGTACAAGTATGTTCATTGCAGCACTTTCCCAATAGCAAAGACATGGATGCAATCTAAATGCCCATCCATAGTAGACTGGAAAAAGAAAATGTGGTACATGGATACTGTGCTATATTATGCAGCCATAAAAAAGAATGAAATAATGTCCTTTGCAGCAACATGGATGAAACTGGAGGCCATTATCTTAAATAAAGTAATCCAGGAACTGAAAACCAAATACCACATATTCTCACTTATAAGGAGCTAAACATCGAGAACAAAGAAGGGAGCAACAGACACTGGGGCCTACTTGAGAGTGGCGGGTGGGAAGAGGAAGGGAATCAAAAAACTATCTATTGGGTGCTATGCTCATTAGCTGGGTGATGAAATAATTTGTACTCCAACCCCTTGTGACATCAAATTTACTTAAATAACAAACCTGCACCTACACCCCTCAACCTAAAATTTAGAAAACAAACAGAAAAACAAACAAACAAAAAAACAAACTCAAACCCAACTGTTCATATGAAAAGATTTCTTCAAATATTCTGAGATAGTATTTTTTTGGAATATTCCTTTTCAATGTTATGTTAAAAATTTGAAGTATAAATGCATTTTTCTAAAACAAGCAACTACCAATAAGTAATTTTAGTGCTTAAGAATTGCACTAATGAGTTAAATAAACTTTTATTTTAAGTGACTGTTGGTGCCTAATTAAATTCTTGTGTAACAATTATATGTTTATATAACATAGGGTTGTAATTTAGGTTATACCTTGGAAAATTAGAACAAATAATCTGATTTTTTTAAAAAGCTTTTTTTTTTTACCATGTCAGATATATTTTTCACTCCTTATACCTTCAGAAGTGATGGTGAACAAACATAAATTAACTAATTGTTAAATGATTTTATTGGAACACAATATATTGGTTCATTGTAAGAATTAAATTAACATTTAATGGAAAAATAAAGGTAGAAGTTCCAAATTCTATTTGGCTGTTAATGTTTAAGTATAGTATGATATAACCATCAACTAGGTTTTAAAATATGTTTTCATTTACTTTTCTATTATTAATCTCCTATATTTAGGATAGAAATTTAGAAAATCCAGAGAAGCAATGAGAACAAATACAAATAAATCTCTTAATGATTCTAGCTTCCAGAAATAGCCCCTGTTGCCATGTTGATATTATTACCTTTCTGTTTTTCTCCTGTGTCTATGTCTACCTATGTACATGCATCTTTGATTTACTTTATGTGTAACTGTGTACATTACTTAACCAATTTTTAAAAAAACTGTTTGTAGAGTAATATGTTTGTGAAGCCACAAAGGCATCTTGGACTGTAAACATATTCAAAAGATACATTGTAAATGCTGACTTTTGAATTTTAAAAGCTAATTTTTGAGTCCCTTTGCCTGGTGTAAGAATATATAAGTGAAATTCATAACAGGGCCTTGCAGGCAAAACTTATTGCTGGGTCATTCTGAGGCTGTGTTCATCAGTTACACTTTTTGGTTTCCTGGAAATCCTCAGATCCTCCTCTGTGATATCAAAATATCTGATTCTTGCAACACTGCCCCTCACCATTGCCAATACAATCTGTTGTAGTAAACTTTTTTTGTCTTGTGCTTTTCAGAATTCTTAATCCCACTTTCTTTTTCCTGAATCATAGACATTTAATTTTGGTTTCAAGTTAATTTTCCATCTGCTTTGTCTCAATGACTCCTGAGTATATTCAGTGGCGAGAGCCCTGGATTGTTACATTTCACTCTTGATCACAATTTGGAATGGCAGATCATTTACCCGTTCTGTATTCCAGGTTTCTCAAGAATAACATGAAGGTTTTGGTTGTATGCTCTCTGAGTTCCCTTCCAGACTTAATATGGAATGTTGGTGTGTCTATAAAATTAGTATGGAAGGGTGGAAAGAGCATGGGATCTGCATCAAAGAGAAACACTGAGAGCAAATCTGGGAGCTCTGTGACTTTGGGCATGCTGCCTAATATTTCCAAGCTTGTATCCTCTTACATGTAAAAAAGGGAACATAGAAGAGATTATTGTATTTGGCTTCATGTAACAGAAATATGACTACAATGGCATAAACAAACAAGGGGTTTGTTTTTCTTATTGAGAAGCCTGGAGATAGGTAGTTCAGAGCTGGTGTGTCTGTTCCTTCATATTAACTTTATGCTGGGTTTCTTCCACTTATTTCCTCATGGTTTTCATTTTTATGATTCTACTACCAAGCATAGTATCCATGTTCTTTTTTTTTTTAATTGTACTTTAGGTTCTGGGGTACATGAGCAGATCATACAGGGTTGTTGTATAGGTACTTACATGGCAAGGTGGTTTGCTGCCTCCATCCCCCTGTCACCTATATTTGGCATTTCTCCCCATGTTATCTCTCCCCAACCTCCCCACCCACACTGTCCCTCCCCTAAGGCCCCCCAACAGACCTCAGTGTTTGATGCTCCCCTCCCTGTGTCCATGTGTTCTCATTGTTCAACACCCACCTATGAGTGAGAACATGCGGTGTTTGATTTTCTGTTCTTGTGTCAGTTTACTGAGAATGATGGTTTCCAGGTTCATCCATGTCCCTACAAAGGACACAAACTCATCATTTTTTATGGCTGCAAAGTATTCTGTGGTGTATATGTACCACATTTTCATTGTCCAGTCTATCATCAATGGGCATTTGGGTTGGTTACAGGTCTTTGCTATTGTAAACAGTGCTGCAGTGAACATATGTGTGCATGTGTCTTTATAGTAGAATGATTTACAATCCTTTGGGTATATACCCAGTAATGGGATTGCTGGATCAAATGGAATTTCTATTTCTAGATCCTTGAGGAATTGCCACATTGTATTCCACAATGGTTGAACTAATTTACACCCCTACCAAGAGTGTAAAAGTGTTCCTATTTCTGCACATCCTCTCCAGCATCTCTTGTCTCTAGATTTAATGATTACCATTATAACTGGTATGAGGTTAGATTGGTTTTGATTTGCATTTCTCTAATAACCAGTGATGATGAGCATTTTTTCATATGTTTGTTAGCCTCATATGTATCTTCTTTTGAAAAGTGTCTATTCATATCCTTTGCCCACTTTTGAATAGGGTTGTTTGTTTTTTCTTGTAAATCTGTTTTAGTTCTTTGTAGATTCTGGATATTAGCCCTCTGTCAGATGGGTAGATTGCAAAAACTTTTTCCCATTCTGTTGGTTGCTGGTTCATGCTAATGATTGTTTCTTTTGCTGTACAGAAGCTCTGGAGTTTAATTAGATCCCATTTGTCTATTTTGGCTTTTGTTGCCAATGCTTTTGGTGTTTTAGTCATGAAGTCCTTGCCTACTCCTATGTCCTGAATGGTTTTGCCTAGGCTTTCTAAGCAAGAAGGATGGAGCTACAAAGGAGCATGGGAACCTGTTAGGAAATCAGCAGAGTACCCGATAGGTAGTTTTTCAACCATTGATCCCTTCTTACCTTGCCCTCTAGTAGTCCCCATTGTCTGCTGTTCTCTTTATGTCCATGTGTACTCCATATGTAACTCCCACTTATAAATGAAGACATGCAATATTTGGTTTTCTGTTCCTGCATTAATTAACTTCAGAAAATGACCTCCAGCTACATATATGTTGCTGCAAAGAACATGGTTTTGTTATTTTTTATGGCTGCATGGTATTTCATGGTGTATATGTACACAGTTTCTTTATCCAGGCCACCATCGATAGTTATCTAGGTTGATTTCATATCTTTGCTATTGAGAATAGTGCTGCAGTGAACATATGCCTGCATGTCTTCTTGATAGACTGATTTATTTTCCTTTGGGCATACACCTAGAAATGGGATTGCTGGGTCAAATGGTGATTCTGTTTGAAGTTATTTGAGAAATATTAAATTAATGCCTCACTTAAAAAGCCCATAGTGGCAAGCAGGATAAAAATGTAAGACCCATCCATCTGCTGGCTTCAAGAGACCCATCTCACATGTAATGACACTCATAGACTCAAAGTATAGGGTTAGAGAAATATCTGTCAGGCAAACAAAAAACAAAAAGAATAGGGGTCACAATTCTTATATCAAATAAAATAGATTTTAAACCAACAACAGTTAAACATGACAAAGAAGGGTCCTCTAAAATGATAAAGGTTTCAACTCAACAAGCTCATTCCTAAATATATACACACCCAACATTGGGGTGCCCAGATTCATAAAAAAAGTACTTCTAGACCCAAGAAGATACTTAAATAGCCACAGAGTGTAATAGCAGAAATCTTGTTAACAGATTGCTGTGAAACTGGGCAGAGGCCAGGTCCATTATGTTGGTAGAGAAAGGGAAGATTTGATGCTTAGGGAGAAGTCAGCAGAATGAGGAGAGTAGGAGGAACCAAAAGAGGGCAAGTTAGGACTGGGAAAGGCAAACACAGTAGAGGACCTAGGCCTGTTGCCTCCCAGTGCACTGACGTTTGATAATAATGCTATAGCAGCGCTTCATTATCATCAGCCAGCATTTATACCATAGAAAGTAATGCCTGACTTAAGTGCAGCTCTGAATTTTGAAAGGACTCTGATATGACAGGAGCTATGAATCATAGCTCCATGAAATACTTTCAGTGAAGTTTCAGATATTAGTAATACCTCAGAATTCCTTAGCACCTTAATCCATCGTCCCTTGCCTCTGCCACTGCCATTAAATACTACATAGATGGGAATGTTTTATAGTTCCATGCTTGTCTTTATTAATAATCAGAATGGTACCCTTTTGGCTACTTGAATGTTCACATTTAAGAAGATTTTTTTCCAGGCTGATTGAAATAGAAAGATGTAGCTTCTTTTAGTTAGACTGTTAATTTTTTTACTTGTAATTCAGTGTGCTACATTAGCATTAATTTGCATGGTCAGCGGAGTAGGAGCAATATTGAGTTATCATGTAATTATTAGGTGGAATTACACTTTCTTCTATAAATCAGCTCCCTTGAAAAGTTTAGACTTGATCTCTAATCTACTTTTTTTTTAGTCTTTGAAAATTCTCCCTTAAATTTATTTAGCAAATACTTATGTGCTTATAAAGAAATTTTATAAATATTGACAGAGCTAATCCTTACTGTAATCCAGTGAATTAGGTATTATTATTATCCCCACTTACCAGTGGAGGAAACTGTGGTGGAGAGGATGAGCTCTTGAGCAACCTGCCCAAGACCACATGGCTAGTAAGTGTGGGAACTGGCATTTAGACCAAGCAGTCTGGCTCCAGGAGTCAAACTCTAACCCACTGTTCCAGGCCTTGAGGAACATACAACTAGACTGCTTCACAATTTTTATTCTTAGACGTCTTTTGTCTTAAGTTCCTGCATAATCTGGAGTTTTAACACAGAATATTTTGGTAGTATTCTAGCTATAGTCAATCTAGTTTTTTACACAACAGATTCATGATTTGTGGCATTAAATTGATCAGGTGTTACATTTTCATGCATTTAAATAGCAAGATTTTCACATCACATACCAAAGGTAAGTATAGACATATTCTCAGAAATATTTCATTTTCTCTTACAGCTTTCATAAAAATACCACTAAAAGCATTAAACATTTGGATGAAAACCAAGTTTCTGAAGAGCTCACAATGGCAAGCAATAAGGTACTCAACATGGTGAATATATCAATAATTTTGTGCCATAGTGCAAAAGTCTTACTGTGCAAAGAAATTTTTAAAAAACTGCTTGGTATTAGATAATGCTCCAGTTTTTATTTTAGTGAGTTGGCTATTCCTATAATATTTCAAGTATTACCTCTAGGGCAACAAGAAAAACCTGTGAGAACTGAATGAACCAGGAATGAGAATAAAAAAAGCAGAAGCTAAATAAAATTACATAAATACACATATATATATGGCATGTAGCCTGACAGAATCATACTTTGATTTTGGGAGTACTCTGTGAAAAAGGATGGTGCTTTTTCATTCTACATGAACATAAGCCCCATTTACATTTAGAGGAGTGGCCAAATATGGTGGAATTGGTGTTTACTGGCTTAAGGGAGAGATAATAGTTACCATTGTTTCCCAATTCTGCATTCAGAGACTCATGTAGTAGCTGGAAACTAGCCGTGGTGGGAGTATTTACACCACAGGAATCAGCAAACAGTGGAAATCTGGGCCTTTCCTTTTTCCCCCGGAGACAGTTGTTAAACATTTAACAACACACCACTGAGTGCTTGGACACATAATGAATACACGGTATTTAAAAATTTCCCTCTAATAGTTTTAAAAGAAACAGCCTTAGAGATCAATATAACTCTCTCCTTTAGCTTTGTTTATTTCACACTTTATGTGTGTGTGGGAGATTGAAAGCCTATTTTATGATGTAGGTAATCAGTCCTAAGAACCCGAAATTCACCACTGAACCTGTAACCAGACCTCTCAAAACACAATTTCTGTCAGTCTTAGAAAGCCTTGTCAGGAACAGAGCACTCATTGGGTTTTCATTTCCATTTTTTCACTAGACATTTACAATGAAAAATTACTTCCTGCTGAGTATCCATTAGCCCCCAGCACCGATGCTAATGAGCAAACTGCAGTGAGCTGGAGAGCAAATGGATATGAGTCACCAAATACACTTAGCGGGAACTTCCTGCTTAGCCTCCTGCATCACTCCAGAGATGCTTGTTCCTTAGCAGCCTGGGTCAAAGTCACAGTCACACAATTGTACATTGCTGGGAGAGCTGCTGATCTGAAGATGTGCACCGATTTGTACTTATGAAATCTGTACACATACATCCCCTTGTTGGGGGTTTGCATTCAGGTTGAAATACTTGCTCTTAAATGAATATTACAGTAAGAGCACTCTTCTAATATACATTGCTTTATCAAGACCAGAAAGCCTAACAAAAAAGAATGAGAAAAAGCCTACTTTTCTGTCCAAATGTAAACAAACGTACCCTTGAGAATCAGGTAATGACAAGAACCACTAAGCAGCCCAAAGTAGGGAAACATTGAGTGCTGCTCCGTGGGAGACTGGCTCTGTGTGGTTTTGTTAATTTTTGTTTTGTGCCTTTCTAATCATGGATGCTACAAATGGGGAAAGGAAGAAGTTTGTGGCTTTAGGACTTTCCTGAGAATGCATCATAGCATCCAATAAATAGTCAAAAGCAGCAGATGGAAGACAGAATGATTTCTGATTAGCCCCTGGGAAGGAGGGTGACGCACTTTGTCTATGTGGGCTACTAATGGGAACAATGTTAATTTCAATTTTATGTTGCTTAACAAATGATGTGATGACTTGAGGAGTGGCTAAGAGTTCAGTGAAGGACATTTTTATTTTTAAAAATGATTTTTGTCAACCAGTAGGAGTGAACATAATGAGGCAAAACTTGGGTTCAGTGGGAACTCTCTCAATGCTTGAGTTTAATTAATTGGTTTATATTCTGCTTAGTCCCAACAATTATTTAAGACACTGTATGAAAGAGTATGTGATACAACCAAGTAAGCAAAAGAGGAAATAATGATGAAAAAACAACAAATAACAAATATAAGGTGAGGTTAGTTCACAGTTTGCATGACTGAGGTTTCCTTTACAGATCCTTATGGTAGGCGATAGACTTGGCTTTGAGCTTTTAGGTAATAAAGGTAGAGAGGCCAATATGATGAATTAATGGTTTAGTGTCTATCGGATGAAAACAAACCAGTTGCTTGGGAGAGGCACTGCTGTTTTACACTGAGTAATGAGTAAAATTTGACTGAAAACATCAGTAAACCTTTACTAGTTTAGAGAGCCACTGAGTGATAGGTATTTGGGTCTGATGGACATCACTTATTTAACTTCTTGAGGACATTATATTTAAAAATGTAACAACTAACATTTTAGTATTAAAAATGCCAAAAGTTAGAATTCAAATACCTAACAAAAAAAGGGGAGTGGGTTTAAATGGAAAACATTTTAAATGTTCAGCAGTTAATGGAAATAAACTTTCATTTTTATGGTTGTAAAATAATATGTCAATCTAAATTGAGTAGTAGAAAATGTTATTAAATAGTGCAAAGATGGGCAGGACTTAGAAGCAGGTCTGTTAATACTGTGAAAGCTCTCTGGCAATTGTAATTGTGGGCATTCAGAAGAATCAAAGCAAAGGAACACTGAACCGCAGCTCTCTTCACAGTTGCTGTGAAACTTTAAATTAGCACGGTAAAATTGCAGACACTTCACATTTCTTGACAGAACATTTTATGTTAAAGATAATAAAAAAGAAAACTGCTTCTGAAAAGTGTTTTCAGCCTAGATGGCATACAAAAGAATTAGTTTATTCATTTTCTAAGCACTTTTATAAAATAATATTTAAAAAAACAGAAAAACATTCAGATATGAATATGTAAGTTACGTTTTTTAAAAGATAGGGTAGGCTTATAAATAATATAAAGGATATGCCTTATTCATATTCAAATACATGCAAATAAAATTGAATTTTTAAAATTTATCTGATGAGTAAAATTCTGAAGCTTGTTTATGTGCAATACTGATGAAGCTTAAGGGAAAAAGCATGCTTATTCTCTCTAGTTGGGAATACGATTTAGAGAAAATATTTTGGAGAAAAAAATTTGAACATTTAAACAAAAGTTTTTAAACGCACATACTCTTTAATAACTTGTATTTCTAAGATATTACTCTATGAACATATTGTCTATGTTCATCAAGATCTGGTATAAGAATGTTCATTGCATGGTTTCTTGTAATGGAAAAAATAGAAAAAAAAAATCTAAGTTTATATCTTGAAAGCAATGGTGAAACATGTTTGATGTATCCAATTATGTATTTATATGTAGTCACTAAAAAGAATAGTGTAAATATATATATACACATACATAGATACATATACTATATGTGTGTATACATACATATAGGTATATAAACACATACATCTATATGTGTGTATATATACATACATTTATACATATGTATGTGTGTGTGTGTGTGTGTGCTTGTATGCTTGCTATTGTAGAAGGAACTCCAAAATCTATTGGTAAGTAGGGAAGAGAAACAAATCATAGTATAGCTTATTTTCTGAAAATAAAAGAGCAATAGAGACAGATGTGGTTAGATAGAAAAAAGAAGAGATAAGATCAGTGTTTGGAAAAATTAGCTTGATGAATTTGTCCCCTCATGTGGGTGAGCTGTCAAACTTTACTCATCTGGAGCTCATTGGTAATTACCTGGAAACACTTCCTCCTGAGCTGAAAGGATGTCAGTTCCTAAAACGGAGCTGTCTGATTGTTGAGGAGAAGTTGCTCAATACTCTTCCTCTCTCTGTAACAGAACGTTTACAGACATGCTTAGACAAATGTTGACTTAAAGAAAAGAGACCCATGTGTCAAAATCATTTTCAAAAGTTTGCTTGGCTGGACACAGTGGCTGACGCCTGTAATGCCAACACTTGGAAGGCCGAGGTGGGCGGACTGCCTAAGGCCTAGACCAGTCTGGTCAACGTGGTGAAACCCCATCTCTACTAAAAATATTTTAAAAATTAGCCAGGGATGGTGGCACGCACCTGTAATCACAGCTACTTGGGAGGCTGAAGCAGGGGAATTGTTTGAACTAGGGAGGTGGAGATTGCTACTGCATTCCAGCCTGGGCGACAGAGCAGGACTCCATCTCAAAAAAAAAAAAAAAAAAAAGCTTCAGGGCTTTAAATGAGAAGTAAAATTTTCTAAGTTAATAAAGATGAAGAATGGGTGACTATTATGATGAACCATAACTAAATGTCTTATTAAAGTAACTCAGTGACTAGTGCTAAATTAACCAGGTAAAAAATGTTAACACTACCCTGAAGTTTTGTGAATAATTGTTCTTTAACTTATTGAGATGTTAAAAGAAATGCACATTGAGGGTAGAATGGGGGCATGAAACGACTGAACTCCTCCTTGCAGTGTTTACCTTGAAAATTGCACAGGTGTTCTCTCCTCTTCTTCCCCAGTCCCAGTTACTTATTTGCACACTTGTTTGAACTGACTTCCCTGTTTTGATATTTATCACCAAGGCCATAAACTCATCAGATATGAATTTTCTTGATGTCTACTCACCACTGTCTTTGATTTATGTTCTTCGTAAATTTTTTTAGTCAGGGTGTATCGTGCTTGGCAGAATTCCTTTTTGGCTTAATTTTTACTTCCTTTCCCAGATTCCTTGAGTCTTCCTTAATCTGATTTTCTCTTAACAACAATGATGAACCCTGAGAAAATGCTGGCATGGTCTTTGCCTAGCACAGGAGCTGAGTATTTAAGACATATGATCCTTGGGGCATCCTGAAAATTAATCTATTCCCTAAAATTTCTTCTTGTCTATCATCAAGGCCTTTTCTTATTTGTTAAGAATTTTTATATTAAATGTAAAACATAAATATTTTCTATTGTATAATCTTGGATTCAACATTTGTGAGGATTTTTGTATGATACATAAAATTTATGCATTTCTTTATGAAAAAAAAATCGGTGTTTGGGATGATGGAAGAGTGGATGGCACAGGCTGGCTCTGAATGGACAGAGTTTGGAAACTTTCCTGAGATCATGCACTTGTGTAATAATAGAAGGGAAAAAATACAGGAACAAGTCATGTCTATGAATCATCTGTATTACTTATACTTGAGGTAAATCTCAAAATTATATGGCCCATCTCTTCTACTCCACCTCAGCCCTGCCCTGGGGCATATGATTCAGAATCTCTGGCCCAGGGCTCAGAGACTGGCACTTGTCACAAGCTTCCCTAGTATTCTTGGCCTCACAGTGTCTGAAAACCAATAGGGTAACTCTCAGTTATCTGAGAGTTGGCGTGTGGAGAAACTGGGTAGCTGGAAACTCTTGATTTTTCTTCCTCCTAGCTGCACCATCCATGCTTGGTCAAAATACACTCAACCTCTTCCATCTCTCCTGTATAAAAGGAACACTCTTAGACAAGGTACTCCTAATCCCCACCTATTCTCAATCAATACCTCCCTTTCTCCTTCCATAGTCCACACCTTTCAAAGCCAACATAAAGAACTACAAGGTCATTTTTTTTTTGTGGGGCTAAAGGTATGGTTGAATCCATCTTTCAAGTAGTTTGAAAGTAGTTATCTTCCATAGGAAAAAGAACATGACTATCTCCAGCTCTGGATCTTTACATCTTTTATCATCCACTTCAGAGCTGAGTTGGCCACCATCCTTTTGATCTAACTAGGAAAGTCTCTGGAGAATAATCCTAATGGGTTGGCTTGGCAAGCTGCCTTTACCTCATACTTTCAACATTTGCCCTGAAATTTGGAGTCATTGAATAAGTCAGACTTTTGGCCATCCACCTTTGTACTTCTGGAACATTCTTAGTGAAAGGAAAATTATTATAACCAATTCACTCAGCTCATTTACATTTAAAATATGTTGTGTCTAAACTATCCAACATATTTAGTATCTGTACATTATACCTGAAAACATATTTTAAAATGACATTATATTGTCATTTTTAAAATGACATAAAAATGACATGTAATTGGAACATTGGCTGACATTTAGTAATCCAATAAATTATAGTGTGATGAGTTTCTTTCAACACATACTTATTAAATGAGTCCTATCTGTATAAGGTTCTAGAGATAAGGTAAGGAGTAAGACAACACACTTGTTCATGGAGCCTATATATTTTGTGAGACATAAATGGATGAATATGTTGGATTTATATAAAGAAACCAGTAAATTCTATGGAAACTTGATTTGTGGATGATTTAGGTTGCACAATTGTGATAGATGATCCAAAATCATAATTGACCTTTTCTTCTAGATCACATAATGACTGTAGTATTATTTAAAATGTAGACCTTCTCTGAGAGACTTCTGTGATTCTGTTTACCGATTTTCACAAAGTGCTTATTCAAGTAAAACAAGCTGTGTCATGCTTAAAGCACAGTCATCAAATAAATTGAACTGAAGTTGCTTTTCCTCTTAAAATAAATACATATATTTTATTAAGAACCCACAATTTGTGGGGGGTGCATAATGATTTTTTAAAATCATTGCTTCCAACTGTGCTCTATTATTTACTTCCAATCCTTTAATTAAATTATGGCAGATTCTATACTTTTTAAAACTACTTTTAATTATTAGGAATTTATTCATTTAAGTTTAAACACCAATTTCAAATTAAATGAAATGTTTTCCTCTGTTTTGTTATGGTTACACATATGTCTTAAGGCCTGACACTCTACAGAGACAAAATGGATACTCATCCCAAATTTGATTCATATGTCCGGAATAATGATAGCATGCATGTACCACAAGGCATAAAAAGCTTAATTGCTTATATAATAAGGCTTTATGGGGATGGCAGCAAAGCTCCTAAGGATGCTAAAAATGACTTAGAGATCTGGGGAAGGAGACTGGCTTATTGTGTTTAGAGTGTAGAGCCAGTTGAGGGTTCCCAGGAAGACAGAGACTTACTTGGTTTCAACTTACTGCAGGTGGCAAATGAGAAAGCACCCAGGCTTTCTTTCCTTGCCAGTTGTAGGTTAGAAGGGAAAGAAGAGCAGTTGAGATTGACAGCTGTCAGTAGTCAAACATCAGAAATGGAGTCAGACTTCATTAGTCAAAACAAGCACCCCTCCCCCCACCATTTTTTGTATCTGCTTCTTCATTTGGGAGGAAAGGAAAAGAGAAAAAGAATAACCAATTATTACAAAGCATCAATAGTCATTAAGCATTCACAGTTTTTCTTTTGCACCATTACACAGTTGTATATTAAGTAGATATATTTTACTAAAGTACTAGATGTTTTACTTGATTTATACAGGTGATGGCAGATGAGAAGATAAATCTCTGAAAGATTTAAAATCATGCTCCATGCTCCACATTCCACAGTCTTGCTACCCCAGGTGTGGCTGGTGTACCAGCAGCATCAACGTCACCTGGGAGCTTGTTAGGACTCTCGGGCCCCACCCCAGGCCTACTAAATGAAATCTGCATTTTACTGAGTTTCCCACAATAAAGTTGTCCTTTAGTCCTGCAGGTGATTCCACATGGAAAGAGTATTTTCCACACACATAGCTGTTTGATAAAATTCAGCTTTAAAAATAAACTAACCTCTCTATTTGTTCTGAAATCAGAAAAGCAACTGGATTTTAATTTTTTAATCTGATACCAAAACATGTTTTAACTAAAATTTTCAGTTTTCAACTCATTATTTGAATGTCATTGCTAGTATACAACAAGGCATTAATATTTTTGAGATGAAAATGTCATGTTATGCAAAGTTGTTTTTTTAACCTTGTCCAGATACTTAGAATATGATCCTTGACACAACATATACAACTAAAGTGTGTGTGTGTGTGTGTGTGTGTTCTGGTTCATTTTAAAAGAGAAAACACTCTGCTCTGATAAAACAATAAAAAGCAAATGGGTTAGATCTGCACATCTGAGACATGTTACCCTTTGTAGTGAGATGTTACCTTCTGTGGGGTTCAGCATGTAACCTTCTGTGAGGTTCAGAGGCATTCCCTCTGAGAACTGGAACAAGACAAGGATGGCCACTTTTACACTTCTATTCAACATAGTACTGGAAGTCCTAGGTGGAGCAATCAGACACAAAAAAGAAACACAGAACATCCAAATTGGTAAAGAGATAGTCAGACTCTCCCTGGTTGTTGATGATATGATCCTATACCTAGAAAGCCATAACGACTCCTCCAAAAGGCCTCTAGAACTATAGATGAATTCAGCAAAGTTTCAGGATACAAAATTAAAATACACAAATCAGTAGCTCTGCCATACACCAACAGCAACCATTCTGAGAACCAAATCAAGAACACAACCTCTTTTACAATAGCTGCAACAAAAAAATAATAAAATAAAATACTTAGGAATACACCTAACCAAGGAGGTGAAAGATCTCTACAAGGAAAATTACAAAACAGTGCTGAAAGAAATCATAGATGACACAAACAAATGGAAACACAATCACTGCTCGTGGATGGGTAGAGTCAATATTGTGAAAATGACCATACTACCAAGAGCAACATACAAATTCAATGCAATTCCCATCATAATACCACCATCATTGTTCATAGAACTAGACAAATAATCCTAAAATTCATATGGAACCAAAGGGCTCACATTGCCAAAGCAAGACTAAGTAAAAAACAAATCTGGAGGCATCACATTATCTGATCCCAACTATACTCTAAGGCTATAATCACCAAAATAGCATGGTACTGGTATAAAAATAAGCACATAGGCCAATGGAACAGACTATAGAACTCAGAAATAAACCCAAATATTTACAGCCAACCAATCTTTGACAAAGCAATAAAAAATACCAAGTGGGGAAAGGCACCCTATTCAACAAATAGTGCTGGGATAATTGGCCAGCAACATGAGGAAGAATGAAACTGGATCTTCATCTATCACATTATATAAAAATCAACTCAAGATGAATCAAGGGGATTACATCTTTTGGTCCCCTTCTATCATCTTTGTGGAAGCTTTCTCTCTCTCATCTTTTTCTCTCTCTTGGATTCCATACTTGGGTCTCCTTCCACAATCTCGTGGAAGCTTTCTCTCTCTCATCTTTTTCTCTCTTTCTCTCTGCCTAAATAAATCACTTTCTGGAAAAAAAGAAGATGAAACAAAGACTTAAATTGAAGACCCAAAACCATAAACATTCTAGAAGATAACATCAGAGGAACTCTTCTAGAAATTGGCTTAGGCAAAGACTTCATGACCAAGAACCCAAAAGCAAATGCAACAAAAACAAAGACAAGTAGATGGAACTTAATTAAACTAAAAAGCTTCTGCATAGCAAAAGAAACAGTTAACAGAATAAACAGATAAACCACAGAGTGGGAGAAAATCTTTAAATCTCTATATCTGATAAAGAACTAGTATCCAGAATCTACAGGGAACTCAGATCAGCAAGAGAAAAACAAACAATCCCATCAAAAAGTGGCTAAGGACATGAACAGAGGGTTTTCAAAAGAAGATATACACATAGCCAACAAACATATGAAAAAATGATCAACATCACTAATGATCATGGAAATGCCAATCAAAACCACAATGCAATTCCACTTTATTCCTGCAAGAATGGCCATAATAAAAAGTAAAATATAATCGATGTTGGTGTGGATGGGGTGAACAGGGTACACGTCTACACTGCCGATAGGAATGTAAACTGGTACAATTGCTTTGGGAAACAGTTTGGAGATTCCTGAAAGGACTAAAAGTAGAAATACCATTAGATACAGCAATTCCACTACTAAGTATCCAGAAGGAAAAAAGTCCTTATAAGAAAAAGATACTCGCACATGCATATTTATAAATATAAAATATGCAATTGCCTAAGTATAGAAGTATGGAGCCAGCCCAAATGCCCATCAATCAACAAGTGGATAAAAAATTGTCATATATATATATATATATATATATATATATATATATATATATATATTCTTCCATACATATAGAAGAATGAATTATATTCAGCCACAAAAAGGAATGAATTTGTGGCATTCACAGAATTCTGGATGGAACTAGAGATTATTATTCTAAGTGAAGGAACTCAGGAATGGAAAGCCAAACATTGTATATTCTCACTCATAAGTGGGAGCTGAGCTAGGAGGATGCAAAGGCATAGAATGATACAATGGACTTTGGGGACTCAGGGGAAAGAGTGGGAGTGGGACTACAAACTGGATTCATTGTATACCGCTTAGGTGATGGTTGCACCAAAATCTCACTAATCACCCCTAAAAACTTATGTAACCAAATACCACCTGTTCCCCCAAAACCTATGGAAATAAAAAATTTTTTAAAAGTGTATGGCACTTCCCCCTGACCATTAAGAAACAAAACAAAACAAAGTGGACCCCATGGCTTTGCATTCCAATGGCAAAACCTGCTTAACTTGCTACAGATTAACTTGTTGAAATCTGAACTGTTGGAAAATGTCTCCTATAGAATGTTTGTCATGGTCCAAACATCTTATTGTCATTATAAACTCTTTCTTAAGGAAACATGTTAATATTTAATTTAATCATTTGGTTTCTTGGGATTCCCAGGACTATCTTCATTTACATGAATATATAATAGCTCTGCCACAAATCACCAGCAGAAGTGAGTGCATTCACATCACCTCATTGAGCACTAAGTTTAGTCCCTGAAGACTGAAAGAGGAGAAGAATAGCCAGCTGCAGAGAGTCTTGGGCTCTGTGACTGGTAAGTTGCAGAAGACAGGAGGAGATTTGTACACTTCATTCTAGAGTAATAGAATGGTCTGCAAATCAGGAACTGCAAAAATGGCAAATGGAGATGTTGAACAGGAGATTTTCTAGCTTATTTACAAGAATGTATCGAAGGAAATCTTAAAGTAGTATACAGTAGTTCAAGTCTTTCTTCCATGTATCATCTCCTTTTTCCATTTCCCCAATTTTATGCCATATTGATAGACCACAATTTTACAGTGTCTTTAAAACATTGATTTTGGGGTCATATAAAAATGTTCAAATCCTGGCTTCACCACCAATGGTGGTAGTGGAGATAATAGTACTGACAAACACTTAACCTCCTTGCAACTCAATTCTTTAGCTGATAATAACAGCTCTGAACTTAAACATGTGTAAAGATTAAATGAAATAAAGCTTGTGAAAAATTTTAAAAAATGATTACTAATAAAAAGCTCACGAAAGCTTGTAGAACAAGGATATAAAGAAAATACCATACAGTGTATTTGTGTGTTAAGATGAGTGTTATAACAAGAATCAAAAAGTTAAAAAATGAAAACATAAAAAAAATAAAGTTACAGTAAGCTAAGGTGAATTTATTATTGAAGAAAGTGAAAGATTGTTTCATAAATTTAGTGTATCCTAAGTGTACTGTGTTTATAAAGTATATAGCAGTTATGTCCTAGGCCTTCACATTCACTCACCACTCACTCACTGATTAACCAGAGCAGTTTCCAGTTCTGCAAGCTCTATTAATAGTAGGAACAGTAAGAACCTGCCCTTTACAGGTGTAGCAATTATTATCATTTATGCCATATTTTTACTGTACCTTTTCTTTGTTTAGATACACAAATACTTTCCATTGTGTTAAATTTGCCTACAATATTTGGCATATGCTGTACTGAATATAAATTTGCAACATGCTGTATAGGTTTGCAGCCTAGAAGCAATAGGCTGTATCATATAACCTAGGTGTGTAGTAGGCTGTAACATCTGTGTTTGTGTAAGTACACTCTATGGTGTTCCTGCAATGATGAAATCACCTAAGGATGCATTTGTCAGAACACATCGTCATCACTAAGTGACACCTGACTGTTTATCACTATTGTTTGAGATGAAGAAATGAAATCTCAATAAAATGTCATATTTTTGTTTAAGCGGGATGGTATTATATTCACTAGCTTCTATTTTAATTTAATTGTTTTCCACCTGCAATTCTTTTTCCCCATACCACATTTTTCTCAGGCTTCGGTATTTAATTCTAGTCTTACCTCTTCCAAAAATCCTTTCACTTTGCAGTCTCATACTGATTTCCTACTTCTCTATGTACTTTTGCATATAGAGTATGAATTATTTCCACATTTTATTGTACACTGTTCTTCAGCAATTGCTTTATATGTTTGCCTTGTCCTCCAAATTAGACTGTTAAACTCCTTCAGGGTAGATGGGATGCTAAGACATGTCTTAGCAATATTGTATTCCTAGTGCTTCTAACAGACTCAGAACATACTAGCTGCTTGGGAATACACAATTTATTGATTAAACCAATTTACTCAGTTGCAGGCAAAATGAGAGCAAAGAGTTAGATTTTTCTTGGGTGCATGGGATTAATCAGAAGGTTGATCAAAGCTATAAAGAAGGTTATGAGAAAGAGAAGTAGTCTGGGCATGGTGGCTCATGCCTGTAATTCCAACCCTTTGGGAGGCCGAGGTGGGTGGACCACTTGAGGTGAGGAGTTCAAGACCAGCTTGGCGAGCATGGTAAAACTGTCTCTACTAAAAATACAAAACTTAGCTGGGGGTGGTGGTGGGTACC
Source organism: Saguinus oedipus (assembly GCA_031835075.1). NCBI lineage: Eukaryota > Metazoa > Chordata > Mammalia > Primates > Cebidae > Saguinus > Saguinus oedipus. The sequence goes on from CM063172.1 coordinate 88,454,322, forward strand.
TGTAATCCAAGGTACTTGGGAGGCTGAGGCAGGAGAATTGCTTAACCCCAGGAGGTGGAAGTTGCAGTGACCCCAGATTGTGCCAGTGAGTTCCAGCCTGGGCCATAGAGTGAGAATCTGTTTCAAAAAGAAAAAAAAAAAGTAAAACATGAAATATGATGATAGAAAGAGTTGAGAATGTTTGCAGTAAAACTTCATGAGCTTCACAGATTTCTTAAAGCTAACTTGATTCTAACTTTGCTTACCCAAATTTGCCAAAGTGAAGGTTTGTGAAAGGTGGGTGAATGACATAACTGAAGCATAAACCAAGCTCTGCAAGCTCTGGTACTATTATCTTGGCTTATGTTTTTGGCAATGGCATACTCGCTGCTGTTGAGGTAATTAAACATAATTATTAGAGGCCATGGCAGAGCCCTAGTTTTTAGACTAAAGGCTTAATTCACCTTTCTTTCACCAGAGTGTCTCCTAAGGAGCCCTAGATTAGTTTATCTGCTTTACTCTTTGATTATGAGGGTGAAAGTTGCTAGCAACCAGAAACATGACCACTTTCTAGAACATTGTTCTAACCCCTGAAATCTGGCTGTGATTGAATTATCATGCAGATGTAGTTTGGGGCTTATGACTTCATATTATATGTGGGTGTTCTCTGGGCATTGGTGTAAACCCAAACATAATGAAAAGTCTGTTGAAATCTTTGTCCGTGGGTCTGAGTAGTAAATGCATGGAGTTTTACTTTTTTATGTCTCTTACATACATGAATACATTTGCCAGGTTCTGGCCCATTAGCATGATTGACCCTAGGAAGATTTGTTTGCTAGTTATACAAGAGGGATAAATTTTATTCCACTTCCCCAATATACAAAACTCATGCAGAAAAAAATTACAGGCTTTAATTACTTGCTAATTTCCTTTATTGGAGACAAGAAAACTGCCAAGCATATGTTCTGAGGGATGATATTTATAATTAATTGCATGTACCGTATTTTCCCCTTATCTGTAGGGGATACCATCCAAGCCCCCCAGTGGATGCCTGAAACCTTCCTTGCTTAGTACTGAGCCCTAAACAGACAGTCCCTGACTTACAATGGTTCGATTTACAGTTTTTTAACTTCATGATGCTGTGGAAATGATATGCATTCAGTGTGCTCTTTGACTTAGGAGGGAGTTATGTCCACATAAACCCATAAGTTGAAAAATACTGTAAGTTGAAAATGCACTTTTGACTTATGATATTTTCAGCTTATAATTGATAAATCAGTTTGTAACCCTATTGTAAGTTAAGGAGTATCTGTATATGCAGTAATATTTTTCCTATATGTATATACCTATGATAAAGTCTAATTTATACATTAAGAACAGTCAGAGATTTACAACAATAGCTAATAAAATAGGACAATTATAAAAATAGGTCAGCATCACTTCTCTTGTTCTTTGGGGCCATTATTAAGAGTTACTTGAATACAAGTAGTGCGATACCTCAGCATTCAATCTGATAATCCAGACAGCTACTAAGTGACTAACAGGTGGGTTGTGTATACAATGTGGATACAATGGACAAAGGGATAAATCTCATCCTGGGCAGGACTTGGGACAGAGTGAGATTTCATTATGCTAGTCAGGATGGCTACTATTTTAAACTAATGAATTGTTCACCTCTGGAATTTTCCATTTAATATTCAGATTGCAGTTATGCTCAGGTAACTGAAACTGGATAAGTGAAACTGGATAAGAGGTGACTACTGCAATACTTTATTTGTTACAACCATGCTGGTGAACATGTGCTAATAATTACATTAAATACTCCTTCTATGTCTTATGTAAAAGGGCACAGATTTTACATTGTAGCATTTTTAGTTACATTTTTATCAAACATAGATTGTCTGATTATAGTTCATATACAAAATTTCAAATTAATAGAAGTTGAATGATGACTGTTTTTAAGGTCACAGATCCAGTTTTAAAATCAATGTTGGCTTAATATAACCTGCAAACACGCAAGCATCTTGCACTTAAGAACATATTTGCTCAGGCAAGACACGCCTACTTTATTTACTGAGCAATTACCTGAATTATTTTGATTGCCAATTCTACTAATCACATTACTTCCTTGGTCTCTTTCTTGCATGGTTTGACTTTCAAACCTCTGTCTCTTTAATTTCCACTTTTTCACCCTAATTTAAATCATCTTAGTTGGTGGAAAGGAAACATTATTATGCATTCCTACATTTAAACTAATCATTTAAAATGAATATCCTCTGATGTGTTGGATAGGCATCATAAAAACGGGATAAAATGCCACAATTTGCCAGTGAATGGCCAGAATATTTATTTATAAATTCAGATATGAAGAGTGCACATTTTCTTTTTCTTTTTCTTTTTTGAGACAGAGTCTCGCTCTGTCACTAGGCACCAGGCTGGAGTGCAGTGGCACGATCTCCGCTCACTGCAAACTCCACCTCCCGGGTTTAAGCAATTCTCCTGCCTCAGCCTCCTGAGTTGCTGGGATTACAGGCACGCACTACTACACCCAACTAATTTTTGTGTTTTTAGTAAAGATGGGGTTTCACCATGTTGGCCAGGATGGTCTCAATGATCTCATGATCTGCCCGCCTCTGCCTCCCAAAGTGCTGGGATTACAGGCATGAGCTACCACGCCCAGCCACGAAGAGCACACATTTTCTGAGCATCTTCTATAGGTCAGGTATTGTACTAGGAGCTTTACATACCTGATCTTGCTTGACCTTTAACTTGAGGTGGTTAGTCTTATTATTCTACAGATGAAATCAAAAAAGGGTTTCAGGGAGAGAGGGAGTTATTACCTATCCCAGCCATTTGGCTGGTAACAGCCAAAGCTGTTATTTAAACCTATGTATTTTGTAACTGTCTTGCCTCTTTACAGGGAAACAGAAAAAGCAGAAAAGTTGTTCGCTCTTCAACATGACAATGACCAGTAATTCCTTTGGAAAATGGCAGTCTGGGAAACGCCACTGACCCAGGTTCTACTTCCATGACTTTTGTACTCAGCATGCCTGTGTTTGTGCTAGAGAGGATGAACTAGCTGTGTTCCTTCTCCAGGAGAATTTTTTGTTACAGCCGATTTTGTAGAACATAAATTGTCTATTTACATTGCTGCGGTACAACTGTCACCTAGTTTGAGAAAGTATTTGAGCTAAGGTACTGGAAAGATAAATTTTCTTGGAACTAAAACTCTAATAATAAACTGAGAAGACCATATCTCATAGAATTATTGTGCTGTGACATCCGTAGACCTCAGGAGGGAAAGGGGAGGGGGTGGAGGTAGTGATAGCAGGCAGAGGCCTCCTAGAAGAAGGAGAGGACCCACCACAATAAAACTGTCTACCATTTTGTAGAACTTGTTTATTTGCATGTACAGAGTACACACCATTGAAGATTTGATAAAAGAGTGTTAGTGCAATGGCTGAAGACATTATTAAAAAGAGCATAAAGTTTTTAATCTGTTAGACTTATGTATCAGTTAGAGATGTGCCAGTATTAGTCAGGGTTCTCTGGAAGGACAGGACTAACAGGATGGATATATAGACAAAAGTGAGTTTATTAGGGAGTAATGACTCACACAATTGCAAGGGGAAGTCCCACAATAGGCCCTTTGCAAGCTGAGGAGTGAAGAAGCTCCTCCACCCCCTCCCCTTTCCAAGTCCCAAAACCTCAAATGTAGGGAAGCCTAAAGGCCCTGGAAAATCACTGGTATAAGTCCAAAAGTCCAAAAGCTGAAGAACTTGCAGTCTGATGTTTGAGGGCAGAAAGCGTCCAGCACCGGTGAAAGATGGAGGCCAAGAGACTCAGCCTGTCTAGTCCTTCCATGTTCCTCTGTCTGCTTTTCTCCTAGCGGTTCTGGCAGCTGATTAGATGGTGCCCACCCAGATTGAGGGTAGGTCTGCCTTTCCTAGTCCACTGACTCAAATGTTAATCTTTTTTGGCAACACCCTCATAGACACACCCAGGAACAATACTATGCATCCTTCAGTCCAATCAAGTTGACATTCAGTGTGAACTACCACAGTGCTGTTAGTAATTTATAAGACCATTGGAAAGCTTCTTAATTCCTTTGAAATTGGGACAACCCCATCTACTAGGGCTGTGTGGTGTGGATATTTGTACTAATTTTATGAGTGTTGTCCCTGCTTTCTTTTCTTCAATGTAACATTTTTAATGTTGGTTTTGAGACATCAAGATTTTATTTTTTTAATAAAGTCACAGTTAACTTGCAAATTGACTTTTTTCCCCCTTGGCTTTTCTTTCTTTTTTTTTTTTTTGAAATAGAGTCTCACTGTGTCACCCAATCTGGAGTGCAGTGGTGCAGTCATGGATCAGCAGATGCTGCTGTTTTATCATATATAGGAGCTATGGAAGTAGGAATATTTAAATAGAGATTCACATTCTGTGATAAATACTTGCTTTGTGGCTAAAGAGAATCTCACTGACTGGATTACCTTCTATTAAGGAGAGCTAGTATAATATAGTGAAAGCAAAAGAGAGCTTTGGAATAAAAACCTTGCATTTCAGTTGGCTCCATTCTTAGTAGTTGAGTGTCTTTAGTTTAGATACCTACCGTTCCATAAGTCATGGTTCATCATCTATAAAATGTTGATGACTAAAATTCTAACTCTGTTGTTGAGAGGCTGACATATATAAAAAAGTATTTCATGGAAACATTTAATATTAACACTTATTATTATATCCATCCAAAAGACCAAAGTATCATGAATCTTGATGAACCAATGTAATGGTGGCATCAAGGTAGTATGAAGAGGAAAAGTGAGGGATAATATATAAAATAGATTTTAAAATGAAACAAAAGTCAATTTGGTGTCATCCTGGATTGATTAGCTTCACTCTCAGTGTGAAGACTTTCCTAGGTAATAAAGCTGAATAGTACTGATGGTAGAAGAGCCAAGCTTTGTGGCTGGGCAGATGAGGAGATGAATGAGGAGCCTCTTTTAGTTTGTCTTCCCTTCCCTTACCCCCTTTTTTGTTTTGAGATGGAGTCTCCCTCTGTCACCCAGGTTGGAGTGCAGTGGTGCAATCTCAGCTCACTGCAACCTCAGCCTCCCAGGTTCAAGAATTATTCTGCCTCAGCCTCCTGAGTAGCTGAGATTACAGGCACATGCCACCATGCCCAGCTAATTTTTGTATTTTTAGTGGAGACGGGGTTTCACTATGCTGGTCAGGCTGGTCTCAAATCCCTGACCTCATGAACCACCCATCTTGGCCTCCCAAAGTGCTGGGATTACAGACTTGAGCCATTGTACCTGGCCTTCCCCTACACCTTTTTTTTTTAATTTAATTTTTTTAATTGCATTTTAGGTTTTGGGGTACATGTGCAGAACATGTAAGATAGTTGCATAGGTACACACATGGCAGTGTGTTTTGCTGCCTTCCTCCCCTTCACCCACATTTGGCATTTCTCCCCAGGCTATCCCTCCCCAGCTCCCCTGCCCCGCTGTCCCTCCCCTGTTCCCTCCAATAGACCCCAGTGTGTAGTACCCCCTTCCCAGTGTCCATGTGTTCTCATTTTTCCTCACCTGCCTATGAGTGAGAACATGTGGTATTTCATTTTCTGTTCTTGTGTCAGTTTGCTGAGAATTATGTTCTCCAGATTCATCCATGTCCTTACAAAGGACATGAATTCATCATTTTTGATTGCTGCATAATATTCCATGGTGTATATGTGCCACATTTTCCCAGTCCAGTCTATCATCGATGGGCATTTGGGTTGGTTCCAGGTCTTTGCTATTGTAAACAGTGCTGCAATGAACATTCGTGTGCATGTGTCCTTATAGTAGAACGATTTATAGTCCTTTGGATATATACCCAGTAATGGGATTGCTGGGTCAAATGGAATTTCTATTTCTAAGGCCTTGAGGAATCGCCACACTGTCTTCCACAATGGTTGAACTAATTTACACTCCCACCAACAGTGTAAGAGTGTTCCTATTTCTCCACATCCTCTCCAGCATCTGTTGTCTCCAGATTTTTTAATGATTGCCATTCTAACTGGAGTGAGATGGTATCTCAATGTGGTTTTGATTTGCATCTCTCTAATGACCAGTGATGATGAGCATTTTTTCATGTGTTTGTTGGCCTCATGTATGTCTTCTTTTGTAAAGTTTCTGTTCATATCCTTTGGCCATTTTTGAATGGGCTTGTTTGTCTTTTTCTTGTAAATCTGTTTGAGTTCTTTGTAAATTCTGGATATGAGCCCTTTGTCAGATGGGTAAACTGCAAAGATTTTTTCCCAATCTGTTGGTTGCCGATTCACTCTAGTGACTGTTTCTTTTGCCGTGCAGAAGCTGTGGAGTTTGATTAGGTCCCATTTATCTATTTTGGCTTTTGCTGCCAATGCTTTTGGTGTTTTGGTCGTGAAGTCCTTGCCTACTCCTATGTCCTGAATGGTTTTGCCTAGATTTTCTTCTAGGGTTTTTATGGTGCCAGGTCTTATGTTTAAGTCTTTAATCCATCTGGAGTTAACAAAACCTTTCACCCTGATGGTTCCTTTCAGAACCTTTCAGGCTGCTTAGGTGAGTAATTAGTTAGGCATTAACTAGCCCTACCTAATTATTAGGCGATGCTTGGAAGGTGAGTTTTCCCAGCTTCTTGGTATGGTTTACTGACTATTATTCAAACTGGTTAGTATGGTTGACAGCCTCTTCCATATGTAAAGCAGACCATTGTTTTTATGAAAACCTCAGCTCAAATAGTGCCATGCATATCACTTTCACATACAACTCAGAAATACCACTTAGAAATTTTAGCTTTTTTGGCCTGTCTACAGAGAATATGTGCTGGGAAGAGGAGTTTGTAACCACGATGACACAAGGACTTGATGGAAGAGCTGCTATTTAGAGGTTGAATAGTCTTCATCTTAACTGTCAGTGAAAATTGTTGTATAAGGACAGCTATGAGAAAGATATTTGTAAAAAGGCTTTGAAAGAGCAATCGCAAATTGCTGATGAAAGTAGATGAAGCCATGAAAAAGATTTATGAAGAATAATTTAGAATTGAATAGTGTTATGAGACACTTTTGGAATTCCACAGTGTGGCTGGGGCCAGGAGGGAAGGGATGAGAAAGAGGAGAATACTGAATACTATTTGCCAGCAGACACATTAGGCCTACAGTTCAGCTCTCAGCTGTAAAATTCACTGCACTCTGGGCGTATTGGTTGTGGGAAATGCCTGTGATTTTCCCAGCCTGCTTCTTAGCAGGCTTTGAGTGCAAGTTGTCTCAAAGGCTATAAGAAACACACAGGAAAGCAACAGTAAAAGAACATAATTAAAAAAAAAAAAAAAAAAAGAAAGAAAAATAGCAATGAAGTGTTAATTGAAGCAATTTTTAAAAAAATATGCTGTGAATCTTCTTAAGATGACAGTTGCTCACTTCTTAAGAGAAGTGGCATGGTGTGTGCAGCTCTTGGTTGGCTGAGAATCTCACACACATATAGGAGGAATAAAACCAAACAACCTCTGTAGAGATAAGAGGGACTTCGTTAACAGCATGTTCATGCTGGTAGAAGGCCGGCAGTTTCTGCCCCTTAAACCAAGACACCATTTGAGAATACATCAGTCTATTGAAACTGACATCTAGTTTTAGTCTGTGATCAGATTTGTATACAACTTTTACTCTCAATATAATTTAATTGTGATAAATCAAAATACCTAGGTTAAATACTTGTTAGTTTTCCTATTCATTTTATTAATGAAAACTTTAACAGTGACCATAATTCTATAATCTTAATAGGGCAGAATGTTTTTGAAGACTACCTGTATTAATTTGCACGTGTGCACTTTGACCTTTTTGTTTTGTAGAGATGGGGGTCTTGCTATGTTGTCCAGGTGATCCTTCCACCTCAATTTCTTAAAGCATTGGGATTATAGGCATGAGACACTACTGTCCTTTCATCTTCAATAAATGATATTAAACTTTCTAGTAGACATATTCCTAGTTCCGCATGAAAAGTACTATGGGAATGAGTATGTTGTTCAGGAGGGATGAGGTGTAGATTTGGAATCTGTTAGCTTGAGTTTAAGTTACCAGCTGAGCACCCTCAAGCCATTCACTTAATTCCTCTTACTGCTCCTTTGCAAATTGAGGTTGCCACCATCTGCACAAGGTTTCCATGAGGATTAAATAGTATTGGTATACAGTAAAGATACAAAATGCGATCTTCCATTTTCTTCTCTAGGGCGAAATCCATGTAGTCTCAATTCACTAACAAGAAATGAGAAAAGAGTGTAGCAATTAAGAGTAACAGTGTGCCACTGAGAAATAGCCCATCTCCCCCTATATATTGTATAGTATAAAACTCTTAGTGTTTTTCTGTGAAAATCTTTTCAATTGAAAACTTCAATTTATGTGTATGTCATGTCATAAAATCTCAGAAGTGTTACTGATTTTAAAATGTAATCATGATTTGTTTATCTCCACATATGGGATAGAATACAAAATTGTCATGAGTACAAACACGTCAGGAATCCATGAATAAAATGTTATCCTTTTATAAAACACAAGAAATATTTTAATAAGATTTAAGAATTAAGTTAGCAAGAGAAATTGCAACTGAGATATCAGTCCCAAAATGAGACATGACATTGTACGTTCATGAATCTGGTATCTAAGCTATGACCTTTTTCTGGCTCCCTCATTATTTTATCAATAAGAATTAGAATCTGCACATTTCATTTTACACTTCCTGAGGCATGCTGTGCAGAATGTTAATGATCAAAAACAAATAGAGCAACCTTTAAAACTGATGTTTCAATTGCAACATTTAATAGCTAGGGAAATGGGAGGAAAACAATGAAAAAAAGACAGAGTTGTTCAAACTCCTTGATCATTGTCAAAATGTAAGGTGCTGAAAGTAAAGGAAAGGAAATAAAGTCCATGTCTTCTCGTTATTTTTTCATTAGGACTTAGCAAACCAAGTTTGTGCACATGCCATGCATTAGTATTGCTGCCCGTCCATTCACTGCTGCTCATGACCATTATAAAAGATAAAAGATTTATATGATCTCAGGAAAAACCAGAGTATGTACTCATGCCCATTTGGGCTTGGTTCTGACACTTCTTTCTATGATCATGAGCCATTAAAGCGCTCACTTCAACTGCTCTAACTGCTTCCACAGATGCTATCCATTTAATGGAACAGAGTAGCTGTGAGTGCCACTTTTGTTCTCTTAACCACAAACAAGTGCACATTTCTGCTCTTCTACAATACTGGACCTATTTATCTTGTGGTACCTGAAAGTAGAGGTGGTATCTGGGATAGACCATAATAAACCCCCTTCTACTGTTGGTCAGTTTTTCTTTTTTCATATTTCCAAGAAATATATTCATGTGAATGAATTAAACTTAATAAAGAAGCTAGTGATAAAGTATATGCAAGCCTCATAATAACTATTTTTAGAGTTATGGCTAGATTTTCTAAATGTACATTAATGCTTAAAGTAAACTGCAGTTATCTTAATATGAATGGAGACATAGGCTAAAAATTTATAATTTAAGAAATATATAAAATTGATGCCCAGTCCCGAAAGGTTCTTTATGCTAACGAAATCTTTTTAACTAGAATTTTTAATGTTGACTTTCTTTGGCAGGTTTAATGATACCTTTCTTAAAAATCACTTAGAATTATTAACCATTTTGGTGATTTTAAAACATAGTGCTTTAAAATAATGCATATACATGGGAAACAAAGTGCAAAGTAAAAGAAAGTAAATAGGAAATCTTTTTTTCTACCTCAGACCACCTGTCTTATGTTCTTCTTTTCCAGATCAATCCAATATTACCAGATTTTTGGCATCATGAGAAAGATATGTATCTGTGATAGGAAGAATAGTGTTTCCATTCCAAAGATGTTCCCTTTCTCCATTCCAAGGATTAAGACATCTTAATCCTGGAAACCTATGAATATATTATTTTACATGGCACAAAATGACTTTGCAGATGTGATTACATTGAGGATCTCAAAATCCTTAATATAATTGTGTGATTATATTGATCCCACCTGGATAATTCAGGCTACGGCACCTGAATTATCCAGGTGGGATTGATATCATCACAAGCGTATAAGAGGGAGGCAGGAGGTTCAGTCAGAGACTGATTTGAAAATGTAGGAAGAGGTTTCAAGTCAAGGAGTTCAGATGGGCTTTGGAAGCAGGAAAAAGCAGGAAAATCAATTTTCTCCTAGAATCTCCATGAGGAATGTAACACAGCCAATATTTTCATTTTAGCCAAGTAAGATTCGCTTTGGACTTCTGACATCCAGAATTATAAGGTAAATTTGTGTTTTAAGCCCCTAAGATTGGAGTAATTTATTATAGCAGTATTTTATATATACATACATATATATGTTAATATTAGAGATATGAGTAAATTTATCAGTTTCTTAATGCTGTTATTATAAATAATATAAATATATAATCCTTTCTGCCATTTCTACAAATAACATATTAACATTTCATTTACAATACAGTCATAACAGCTCAAATGGATATACTGTACTCTTTTTAAGATTTCTATTTTTTGTGGGTACATAGTAGGTGATACATTTATGGAATCCCATTTTCCATGATGTACTTTTAAGAGCTTTGCATGATTCTGATAGTAGTTTTTGATACCTTTTAGTAAGGTCTCAATTGCATTGATATTTAGCTTATTTTCATTATTTTTCTTCAACAAACAATGCTATATTTAATAGCTGCATAAGAGTTAAACAATTATTTAATATTTTAAATAGAGAGTGACAGTATAATATATCCACATGTAACTATTATTCCACTTACCTAACAAATCTTGTTTCCTTCATTACTCCCTCCAACTTTAACTATTGTTTCTGGGTTTCTTTGAAGATCATTCTGGGCAGTGTATTCTTTCATCAGTAAATATTTTAGTACCAACTATATCTCTAAAGCATAATCTTGTTGCATCACATTTTGTATAATTTTGAGCACATCTGGTAAGAACATTATTTTTCAATTTCATAAATTATTTCAGCATGGGAGATGCTAAACAATGCCCTTACTGGCACCCCATCCTGCTACACTAAATTTGTTTTGATAGATTTAATCAAATGATTAACACTTGGGGTCACAGAAAGTGACTTAAAAAGTTTCAAACTCAATTTCATTATATATTCACCTTGATATTTTCTTCCATATATATTTTAGAAAACAAAATTAACAGTTCATTAACTATTCATGAAAAGATAGTTTTGTTGGTGACAGGGGCAGGGGTGGTCAAATTATATCTTCAAATTTCTTTTTGCTGTAAAAAGAACTCGTGTTTTTACATGTTGATTTTCAACACCAGCAAGCTCAAATTTATTTGAAAATTTCAAATTTAAAATTCAGAATACCTCAGAAAGTTATTAATACTTATTTCCCCCGGGTTAGTATTGCAGTGTTTTAAAAGTCTTATTTACTTTAATAGCTAGTTTTCTTAGAGGGTCTCTTTAATTGATGGTTAAGGATTCTTCTTTTCACCTACTGAAAGGAAAATGGAGAGTTCTAGTCTACAAATGATACAGACCTTCACTGTATACTTTTTATTTCTCCTCATCATTTTTCTGTTTCAAAAATTCATGAATTACAGGGTTTGTCTTTTCTCTGCTTGATGGGTAACTAAATGTGAATACTCTCAGCTCTAAAGCATGCAATCAGATACAATGGTGGGCTCTCCAGGGTCTTATAGCATTTTTAGAAACAAAGAATTTTTGCATTTTTAGAAACAAAGAATTTCAAGGTAAATAATTTTATTAATAATGTTTTCAGCCAGAAGATTTTAGTAAATTCTGGCTGGAATTCAAGCAGAGCTTTAAAACCAATCAATCATCTATAGGGACTGAGTTACTGCTTTTCCCTTTATATTGACTCCACCCACACATGAATTTCTGTGACACTTAATATGAAACATATTAATGCAATACACCTAGAGAAATGCCCATAGAATATTTATAGATGCACATTTATATTATTTTACTCAAAATATGGATTACACTATATTTAATATATGATTCTGTACAAAGAGATGTCATTTTGATATGTCATAAACATTTCTGTTAGTTGTCAAGGTGAGCCTAGCTGCGTTTAAAGCTTTTTTGTCTTTTAAGTCACACATATGCTCCTTGGGTATCTTCCCTTATTTTTATATATGCGTGTATTCGGGGAAAGCTGTGTGTTTAGAAATTGCTTTCTGCTCTGAATAGAGTATAGAGAAAGGCCAAATCAATTTTTCTCAGAGCTCACTCCTTTTACCTGGTTTGTTTGGTTGCCAGAAGGCTGAAAGCTTCACAAATTAATGTTCTCCACAGGTGGGATCTTTTGTGATGCACATCAGTGAAAGAGCTGAATCAATTCCCAGAAACTTCTACCTTTCACCAGGCTACATGGTCACAATACTTTAAAATAATTTCATTGCATTTATTTTAGTTGCTTGGTTAATTAAACCTCCTAGGATGGATCTAAGATAAACTTTACCTGCAGTGATTTCTGCCATATGTTGAGCATTGGAAAGAAATTCTACTCTAGATTGGGACTTCTGGGATCATTTAACATCCAAACTCTCCTTTGAATAAACGGTGAGAAGTGATGAATATTTTTTAAAACCAAATAGCAGCAACATCTGTGGATTCTAAAATGAAATAGTCAGATATAGGGAAAAATTATCAAATGCTTTAGACCTTAAGTGGCAATAAAATTTAAATGTATATTGGAAATTAAAGGAGATTAAATGTAGTTATGGGTGTTAGTTTTATTATATTTACTTGAAAATTATTTTTCTGAATAACACATAGTTCCTCCAGTATTTAATGAACTAGTATTTACTGACTGCTGGGGACAGATGACTTAACTAGAAAACTTAGGTAAATTATTTCTGACAGTCTTCCATAATCTCAATCTTAAAGACTTGAAGCTCAGATATATAAAATGACAAATCAGGGTCTCACAGTAACACAGCAGTAGAGCTGGGCACTTCCAGAGGTTTCCTGACTGTCCAGTCTTCTATTCACCCTTCCACAGAAACTCTTAACAATACTGACAAAGTGAATACTATGTTGAAGTTACAGGTTAAGTGCCATAGAAATATGGGAAATTAGTCACATCTCAGAGTGGGGAAAAGTCTCATAGATACTAGGCTGAAAATATTTGACCCAGTCACTCATATATTTGTTAAAGAGTTTACATTTTGCTAATTAGGTCATAGGGAGCCATTAACAGATTTTTAAAGAAGTGTTAAGCCATGATTCAAGTGTGTATTAAAAGAATAACTTTAGCAGCTATGAGAATTAGACTACAGCAGTGTTTGTTTTCCCAGGTTTTTTGACCTTTTTCATAACACTTTTTGTTTATAAGTTACATTGCTAGTGTCATGGTACGGAAGTTATGTATATTATAAGATTATGCAAAAGAGAAAAATGAATTAAAGTTAAGATTCTTTTTTTTTTTTTTCCTTGAGACAGTCTCTGTCACCAGGCGCCAGGCTGGAGGGCAGTGGCGCAATCCTGGCTCTCTGTAACCTCTGCCTCCCGGGTTCAAGCAATTCTCCTGCCTCGGCCTCCCAAGTAGCTGGGACTGCAGGCACGTGCCACCACACCCAGCTAATTTTTGTATTTTTGTTTTAGTAGAGATGGGGTTTCCCCATGTTGGCCAGGATGGTCTTGATTTCTTGACCTTGTGATCCACCAGCCTTGGCCTCCCAAAGTGTGGGAATTACAGGTGTGAGCCACCGCGTCTGGCTGATTCAATTCTTAATTTCTTAAATTTTATTTTATTAACAATGAAATACTTTTGCTTACTAATTAAAAAGTTAAGATAGTAATACAGTTTTACCAGTCTATATTATTTATATATGTTTACAGTGAGAACAATGTGAATAAATATATTTCCTAAAAAAAATACTCTAGTTTATCCTTTGTGATAAAGCTTTATGATGTGTTTATCTTAGTTCACTTTATTTTAATGTTTTAATCATATTTTATAGTTGTTATATTTATTCAATATTCATGATTTTATTCAATTTTAGGATATTTCTTCACTTTTAAATCTTGCCCTTCAATTATGCAAAGTTTTGTATTAAAACTTGGGAAATTCCCATCTTTCCTGATGACAGACAGTAGTTACAAATTAATTGGAAGTTGTCAGATTTGTAATTTTTAATAAATCAGCTCTACGCCTACTAATAGTATTTGCAAACACTTTTAATAGGTGAGCAATGTATTCCTGAGTTTCTAAATGTGTTGGTAAGAAGTTTTATAGTTGCTGATATTAATATTGGGAGAAAATTACATATTGGATTTGGTTAGTTCATCATGATCTGCCCCAGAATGTGATTGATTAAATACAGAAGTGTTGTGATTTTCTTGGCTTTTTAATGCTACCTTAAGTTTAGTGTTTTACTTTACTCTTTTATTAGTGGAATCTTTTTAAAATCACTATTCTACAATGACCAGTTTGATTAAAATGGAATAATCAAAAACTGACTTTAACTGCTTTATAAGACATTATGCTGAAACTATCAATTATTCTACATTGTGGAATGTCCTCTTTGCCTTCAGGATTATTACCATATGAGAGGAAATTGCTGGCATACTGCCAAGGGAGGGGGCTACCATTGACTTACATATTAATAATTAGAGCTAATCTTCATTTTCAACTTACTTTTTCCAAGCACTGTTCTGTATTAACTAATCTTCACAGCAGCTCTGTGGAAAAAAGTACTTAATTGTCTGCCTGTTATATACAAAGAAAGAAATTATTTAAAATTCAATATTCATTGAATTTTGGGGGCTAAAATACATATAAATAGACTATCTAATATTTCTTCGAATACCGAGAGATTGACTTTACAGCCCCTAGGGCATCTGTACCACACTTTAGAAATCTCCAGATGAGAGATGTGATGGAGGGAAGGAAGGAGACAGATGAGAAGGCCATGGCAGTAGGCAAATGAAAAACAATGACATCTTAAACTATTAGGGCAATGGACATGCAGTTATATAGAAGGTAGAATTCCTAGAATTTATGACTCTTTAAACTTCAGTTAACACATAAGAATGATAAGCAGCAATAATGCAAAAGGCATATCTCCAACAGCCTCAGAATTAATTGAACACATAGACTTAGGGCTGATTCCAAGCTATGTGTTACCATTTCATCCTTTCCCAAGTCTTGTTATTTAATTTTCCCCTTACCAGTTTGTTGTGCAGTTGATCCCTGAGTCAGCGCCTCCTTCAGCTACCCTGGTGGTAGCAGAGGACTGCAGAGAGTGGCTGCCACTTTGAGTTTTGGCCAAATAATTTAACTCTCAGGAGACAGAAGGGTTATGAGGTAAGCGTTAACTGTTCTGATTGTTCTGTTTCATATATGGTAGCAGTTTCACGGTTAGTGGTACTTGGACATATTTTGAACATATGGATCAGCCTGTGACCATTCAATGCCAGACTTTCTTATTCTAGTTACATATTTTATAAATCTTTTGCCCCTAGCTTATTTTCCTTCTAATGTTTTTGTTGTGTTTTTTTAAATACACAGAACCATACAACTTTTGTAAAGAGCTAGTAAAGTTTTGTTACTTTGCTTCTAAAGTCTTACCTTTTTCCAAAATTATGTAACTATTTACCTATAGTTTATTCCTCATTGAAAAATGGTTTCAAGACCAGGCTCGGTGGCTCATGCCTATAATCCCAGCACTTTGGGAGGCTGAGGAGGGCGGATAACCTGAGGTTGGGATATTGAGACCAGCCTGATCAACATGGAGAACCCCTGTCTCTACTAAAAATACAAAATTAGTCGGGTGTGGTGACACATGCCTGTAATCCCAGCTACTGGGGAGGCTGAAGCAGAAGAATTGCTTGAACCTGGGAGCCAGAGGTTGCAATGAGCTGAGATGATGCCGTTGCACTCCAGCCTGGGCAACTAGAGTGCAACTCTGTCTCAAAAAAAAAAAAAAAAAAAAAAGGCTTCAATTTTTAAAATTAGCACTTTAACCTCCTAGGGATCTTTGGCAAGTATTGTGAAGGCTATTTTTTTTAATGTTATCAACTAGTTATTCTAATACCATTTATTTAATAGTCTTACTGATTTATAAAAATAAGCATTTTTGTTTAATTCCTATTTTCAGCATTCTTTTATTTCAGTGTATATTATTTGTGTTAAAATTGTTTTTATATTTTAAAATATGAAAGTGCTAATTAATATTTCCTCACTCATTTCACCACAAAATTTACTTTGCCTATTTATTTTTTAAAGTAACTTAGAATTAACTCAATACATCCAAAAATTCTGTTTTGACTCATCTAGAAATTATTTTAGATAACTGTACAAATTAGGCTGGGCGTGGTGGCTCACACCTGTAATCCCGGCACTTTGGGAGACCGAGGTGGGTGGGTCACCTGAGGTCAAGAATTTGAAACCACCCTGACTAACAAGGTGAAACCCCTTCTCTATTTACAAAATAATAAAAATAATAATAAAAAAGATAATTGTACAAATTAAGAGAGTCAACATTTTTGCACTATTGAGTGTTCAAAATGGTGAACTTAATTTGGTTCACTATTTATTCAAGTCTTTTAAAATCCCATAGTAAAATGTGGAACTTTTATTTTTATAGGTTTCTTAAAATCATGTTTTTTTTTTTTTTTTCTGGCTTCTGAACATTTTATATAACTTTAAAATATTGTGTTTAAATTTCAAAATTTGTTTTCTATGTAGTAATTCCTGATATATGGTAAAAGTTTTATTTTATTTTTTTACTTTTTGGTATTGAGTCAGTAAACTGTTTTTTCTTTGTAGAGAGGGGGGTCTCCCTATGTTGCCCAGGCTGGTCTCAAACTCTTGGCCACAAGCAGTCCTCCTGCCTCAGCCTCCCCAAATGCTGGGATTTGTAGGTATGAGCCACTATGCCTGGCCACATTTTCCTATTAGGTCTACTGATTTTTTATGTTGATTGTCTGGAATTATATACATAAACAATTCTATTACCTTAAAATGATCATTTTTATTTCTGATTTCTAATTATTACAACTCATTCTATTTATTGCAGAAATAAACTATTCTTGAATTATTTTAGCTCTAGTATATATATTGTATGCCAAATTCTCAGTAGAAAATGAGATTCAGCTTTAATTATTGCAAAGGTCCATGTGTTCTATCCCCTTCTTTTATTATTATTAAGTTCTGGGGTATATGTGCAGAACTTGCCAGTTTGTTACATAGGTATACATGTGACTGGCTGCGTCCATCACCCCGTCATTTACTTTAGATATTTCTCCTAATGCTAACCCTCTCATAGCTCCCCACCCCCATACAGGCCCCAGTGTGTGACGTTCTCCTCCCTGTGTCCATCACCCACTTATGAGTGAGAACATGTTGTGTTTGGTTTTCTGTTCTTGTGCTAGTTTGCTGAGAATGATGTTTTCCAGCTTCACCCATGTCCCTGCAAAGGACATGAACTCATCCTTTTTTGTGGCTGCATAGTATTGCATCATGTATATGTGCCACATTTTCTTTATCCAGTCTATCATTGATGGGCATTTCAGTTGCTTCCAACTCTTTGCTATTGTGAACAGTGCTGCAATAAACACACATGTGCATGTGTCTTCATACTAAAATGATTTATAATCCTTTGTGTATATACCCAGTAATGAGATTTCTTGGTCAAATGGAATTTCTATTTCTAGGTCCTTGAGGAATCGCCACACCGTCTTCCACAATAGTTGAACTCATTTATACTCCCACCAACAGTATAAAAGTGTCCCTATTTCTCCACATCCTCTCCAGCATCTATTGTTTGCTGATTTTTTAATGATTGCTGTTCTAACTGGTGTGAGATGGTATCTCATTATGGTTTTGATTTGTATTTCTCTAATGGCCAGTGATGATGAGCTTTTTTCATATGTTTGTTGGTTGCATAAATGTCTCCTTTTGCAAAGTGTCTGTTCATATCCTTCATCCACTTTTTGATGGTTGTTTTTTCTTGATTTGTTTAAGTTCTTTGTAGACGCTGGATGTTAGCCCTTTGTCAGATGGGTAGATTGTAAAAAATGTTCTTCCATTCTGTAGGTTGCCTGCTCCCTCTAATAATAGTTTCTTTTGCTGTGCAGAAGCTCTTAAGTTTGATTAGATCCCATTTGTCTATCTTGGCTTTTGCTGCCATTGCTTTTGGTGTTTTAGTCTTGAAGTTCTTGCCCATGCCTTGCCCATGCCTATGTCCTGAATGGTATTGTCTTGGTTTTCTTCTAAGGTTTTTATGGCTTTAGGTCTTAGATTTTTAATCCATCTTCAGTTAATTTTTGAATAAGGTGTAAGGAAGGGATCCAGTTTCAGCTTTCTGCAGGAGGCTAGCCAGTTTTCCCAACACCATTTATTAAATAGGGAATTCTTTCCCCATTGCTTTTGTCAGGTTTGTCAAAGATCAGATGGTTGTAGATGTGTGGTGTTACTTCCAACACCTCTGTTCCATTTCACTGGTCTATATCTCTGTTTCATTACCAGTACCATGCTGTTTTGATTACTGTAGCATTGAAGTATTTTTTGGAGTCAGGTAGTGTGATGCCTCTAGCTTTTTTTTTTTTTCCTTCTTAGAATTGTTTTGGGTATGTGGGTTCTTTTTTGATTCCATGTGAAATTTAAGGTGATTTATTTTTCCAATTCTGTGGAAAAAAATCAAGGGTAGCTTGATGGGGTTAGCATTGAATCTGTAAATTACTTTGGGCAGTATGGCCATGTTCATGATATTGATTCTTCTTAATCATGAGCATGGAAAGTTTTTCCATCTGTTTGTGTCCTATCTTATTTCCTTGAGCAGTGGTTTGCTGTTCTCCTTGAAGAGGTCCTTCACATCCCTTGTTATATTCCTAGGTATTTTATTCTTTGTAGCAGTTGTGAATGGGAATGGGAGTTGACTCACGATTTGGCTCTGTTTGTCTGTTATTTGTGTAGATAAATGCTTATAAATTTTGCATGTTGATTTTGTATCCTGAGATTTTGCTGAATTTGCTTATCAGCTGAAGGAGATTGTGGGCTGAGACAATGGGGTCTTCAAAGTAAACCATCATGTAGTCTGCAAACAGACAGTTTGAATTCCTCTTTTCCTAACTGAATGCCCTTTCCTTTTCTTTGCCTAATTGCCCTGGCCAGAACTTGCAATACTGTGTTGAATAGGAGTGGATAGAGAGGGTATCCTTGTCTTGTGCCGGTTTTCAAAGGGAATGCTTCCAGTTTTTGCTCATTAAGAGTTACAATAGCCCATGAAAATCAAACTGTAGCTTGTTTTTTTCTTTCACCAGGGGCAATGTGGGCCTGCTTATTTTGAACATGTAGCTGCAGACACCAACTCCCATATTCTCTTCACCATTTCTATGTTGGTTGCAAAGTCTTTATTTCTCAAAAGATTTTGCTTCCTTATGACCCCTTTGTGTACTGTGGTCCATTAAAAGAACTATAGAGGGAATCTTTCTTTTATTTAGATCACTGGTTTATTGACACAGTTTTAACTCTTTTCTAGCCATATATATCTCTCTATATATTAACCTATCCTGTTAATCTCCTGGGAAGTATGGTTTGGAGAATGCATGTTAATCTAATGTGATGATAGAAGGATCAGTAGATCGGGAATATGTGTGAACCTAAAAATGTGGCATTAAATACATTTCTGTAATATTCCAATTTCTCATCTTCTGTTTATAAAGTTAGAAATAAGAAATTTCAACAAGAGGTAAACATGCTTTTTAATGCTATGGAGTCATAAACACACAATCAATGTGATTAAGTAGAAACTTACTGGAGCAAATCAGGAATTGGCTAATGGGGCATCAGGAGAGAGCACTGTTTATTCTGACCATGATATCTGCTGGTGTATAAACCACAGGATGTGGGAGCAAACTCAAACTCCTGTCTGTGAGAACTCGTCTTTGTCTCTTTGCATAGTCTGGCTTACGAACTCAAACAGGGACGATTCATTTTAATGATTACCAGATCAGCATCAGGAGAAGCTGATGAAGAGGATTTTAGAAAGATGCCAGTCTGTGAGCCATCTTGAAAAATGCAGGCAGATGGTATTGGAAGGAATTAGGACAAGGGTATATAGTATGGGCCCACGGGTTTCTGATCAGAGTTTTGTTGTGACCTTGTGAGCCACAAGAAGCCTTTGTACATCTTTGGCTTTCTGTGACTCTGCTGTTCCTATAGCCTAGGCTTCTTTGTTCTTTTTTCCGTTTTCCCCAGTTAGATTTAATATTGAGGATCATTCTGAGACTTTCATGATGCTACCATTTTATTAGTCATCTGGAACAATTTGCCTGTGCATCCGACACAGCAACTATCTTGTTGCCTGTAATTATTTGTTAATCTGGCTGTTTCCTTATGGCACTACATATGGTCAAGGATAATGCTGGAGTTCTGGTGGGGCTGCATTTAGGGATACAGAGGTGAATTCAGGTAGAACTGTGACACAAATGCTATTTTGGGGGAAATGGCAGGCATACATTTAAAAAGAGAGATTGACAGGAGAATAGAATAGACACTTTGGAGGGTATGTGTTGGATATTAAAGACAAGACTGGAGAAGATGTTGCTGGTTCTGTTACCTTTTATCCTCCAACATGATTTAAAGGGATAATGATATCTGAATCACCTAATTCAGAATAGTTGTCTTACAGAAAACAAGAATACTTTACAGCATCTGAAATTTACCCAATGATCAAAATAACCTGGAATGATTGCTAAAAGTTCAGCTTAGAAGGCCTCTTTGAAATTCTAGTTCAGAAACCCAATGTTGGCTGTCTAGGAATTTGTGCTTCAAATAAGCTGACTACTCAAGAATCTGGTACATGCTAACATGTGAGAACCAGTGATTGAGGCTGTAATCTTAAGAAAGTTAAGCAGTTTATTTCCTTTTTCCAATATCGACTCTCTGCTTTCTTTTTACATGAGAAGAACCCACAGATGAAGGCCCATTTATAAAGATTGTATGTGTGACTAGGATTGACCAGTGAGATATGTGGAACTCATGGGTTCAAGTTCCTGGTGGTGTCCTTGAGAAGAAAGTCTGTGCTGCTTTTCTAACCATGCCTTTATCTTGCTGCATG
This sequence comes from Saguinus oedipus, assembly GCA_031835075.1. Classification (NCBI taxonomy): domain Eukaryota; kingdom Metazoa; phylum Chordata; class Mammalia; order Primates; family Cebidae; genus Saguinus; species Saguinus oedipus. The sequence goes on from CM063172.1 coordinate 88,475,443, forward strand.
AGATGTGGACATGGTGGGTGCACCATCCTATGCCATGAAAATAAGGACCAGACTGCAGATTTGAGGGAGCAGCAAGACAGAAGGAGCCCGAATCCCTGGACTTTCTCCCTTTCACATGAGAGAAGTACCTTTCAACTGGCCATTCAGATCTGTTATATATAATCCAGCTCATATCTTCAATAATAGAATACAATAAAAGAATAAAATAGTTAAAAACATAGCTTGGTGAAATGTGAATTAATATACGAAGACAAAAAGAGGAAAAAAGTCTTTAGTCACCAAGTTACTTATAGTACTTAGACATGCATTTGGTTTCAAGTTTCTAGAAAGTAGAAGTAAAGAGGGAAATATGATTAGATATACTTTCTCCAATATCATAAGGTAAGACTTTGCTTATCCTTTACCTCTAAAGTGTTTTTTCAAGTATTACATATGTGGGGCATTAAGATAGGCAGTGGGAAGAGAGCTCAATTACTTACATCAATTGCCCTAAGAGTTTCACAGTATAGTTGCTGGGTGTGTTCCTTAATAACAATACTTAAGCTGGGCACTGGGTGGATTACTTGAGTCCAGGAGTTCAAGACCAGCCTTGGAAACATGGTAAAAGCTTGTTTCCACTAAAATTACAAAAATTAGCTGGGCGTGGTGGCAGACGCCTATAACCCTAGCTACTTTGGAGGCTGAGGCATAAATATCATTTGAACCCAGGAGGCAGAGGTTGAAGTGAGCCGAGATTGTTTTACTGCACCCCAACCTGGGTGACAGAGGGGGACTCTGTCTCACACATATAGAAACAAACAAAAATATTCAGTATTATTACTGTCCTGGAATCAATATGATATGGTGTAATCATGAAGAATTCCAGTCCTCAATACTCAGGACTGATTTAAGTATAAAATTAAATATAAAATTTAACATTATTACAGCACCCAATTTTACACTTTTTAAGTATCAGAATCCCCTTTTCAACTGAAATGTTTGGCAGACTCTGATATATAAATAACTCTCTTGATTTAGGTGGGAGTGATAGGCTCTGATATCGGTCTTCTTGGCCTGCTCTTGTTCTTAAAATCCAATTGTAGAACCCAAGACCTCAAAGTAGAAGTCCCTGATTTAGAATAAGTGTCCTGCATATTCTTCAAACTGTATGTCATAAATGTCACTTTTTATCAGTGGGCCTTTGATAAGATTCAGATGGCTGACCACCCAAGACTGTATTACTTTGCAAAACCTCACACATTTATATAGATTACGAAGACTCACAACAGTACTTTCCAAAAAAATTACGGAATCTTTAGATAATGGTGTATTTGGCTGACTTGTACAGAAATATGACTCTTGTTTCTTGATGATTTAATTTAAAATTACAATTTATTAGCCAAAATAGATTGGTATAATCCTATCCTTCTAAATTAAAAACTTGAATTTACTCCTTAACAATTTTAAACATCTGCCAGGCGGGAGAAAACAGAGGCATATATGAAAAGAAGTGCTGAAACAGTGAAAAGGAAAATGGAAAATTAATTCAGAGGATTTGGAGTTGTTCTAAAGTAAAACTCGTTTTTTAGATGGAAACACTTATTGGAGCTAACAAGATTTTTAGGGAGTGACTTCTTGATTGATCCCAGATTTTGGAAGTACTCATTCCAAATCTCTGTCTGAGGTATTTTTTTTTTTAAACCATGGAAATAGAGTTGGTAACTCAGTAACTAATACTGCTTTGGAGATTAACATTTTCAAGCAGGGCACCTTTGTGTTCACAAGGAATATAGAATTTCCCCCCAAAAAATGCAGCTTGAAATACAAAGCAGACATTTTGGCTAGTTGTATGGGGTTAATAAGGGTAATAGGTGATAAAGACATAATTAGAATTTGTCTCTTAAGAGTTTCTGTTACAGTGAGAATAATGTCATGTCATAGGACATGAGAAAGGCTACATTATCAAAATTTATTTTGAAGGTTCCTAGATAATTGTTTTGTGTACAATCCTTAAACTTAGACTAATTCCTCAACTTTTGAGTCATAGAAAGTCACAAAAAGAACTGGTGGCTCACAGCTTGATGTAGTTTATTGATTTTTAATTTTTGTGTGTGTGCATGTGTGTCTAGGAATGTGCAGAGTCAACACTTTTTTTAACTGACTTTAAATGCTTTTTTGCAGTAGTGTACCTCTTTGATTTATCACTGGCCCCACTATTTCTATTCTCTTTAACAATTTTTTCCTGTATTATATGCATATTAATTGTGTTGACATTGATGGCATTCATAGCTACCAATTTATAACTCTATAGACCAATTCTTGTCTTTGGCAACTGAAGGAAAGCTGGGTTGCTCTTCTCATTTTTTTAACTGTTCTTTTCTTTTTAATGAACTTTTTTTTTTAGCAATTTTATGTAAGTGAGAGAACAGAACATGCTTATAACACTCCTGTTCACAGGGTTAAACAGAGTGTTCATGAAAACAAACAAAAACAAGCTAACTTTAAAGTATTTGTGGATACTACAATTAAAAACAAATTTCTCAAATATTTAGATACAGATGCCTACATGGAATAAACTGATTTACTCAACTGTGTGCTCATGTACACATCAAAAGTTTCAAGAGTATGGCTAGATATTATGTTCAGACAATTCGAGCAGACTCGGAAACTGGGTTCAGAAAACTTTGAGGAAAACATTTTACTATGATGGTATTTGGCTCAGAACTCAAACTTTTAGTAGAAAAGGCAGATCAAGTGCCATAACTAAAATAAGAGCAATTAATTTTTTCTTCTCCACTCAACCCAAATCTAGACTCATATCATGTTGACTTTAAAATGATTTGATGCTGAGGATTTGAGTAAAGCAGTTTCTACTTGTACTCAATTTTTCTAAAATATGTTGTTTAAGAATAATTATCCACACTGAGGACTCCTAGTTTTATTTACCTTGTTTACCATCCTATGTACATGGTGGTTCTGTTTTTCTCCAATTAAACTTTTATTTAAAAAAGTTTATAGAGAAGATCTTTAGAATGCAAACATCGTAAGAAAGTTATAAAACCACAGGACTTAAAACCTTCCTAACAATTTCTTTTAATGACTCACATTTGCCAATTTTGTTACTTTTAAACATTTTAAATTTTGTGGTGGTTTCTGTGGTAATGTTATTCTCATTCTTTTGACTCCTTCTAGACAAGAGCTAGTGTCATTGCTCAGAGTTTGAGGCCATGGTGTGCTGGAGCAACTCCTAGCAATCCACTGTACTTCTCAATATCTTTGCAATCCTTCAGTTGGTGGCTTGAAATCAGCCCTGGTGATAGTTACACCATAGAAATCTTCAATTGCTACAATGGTCTTGGGGAAGGGAGGTGAGTTAGTTGTTGAATATTTAAGAAGGTACCAGTGGTTTGAGAATATACCTGAGTGCTACAAAGTCTGATCTTAAAAAGATGGTAATTAATTCTTGGCTTTCATAGTAAACATTTAGTTGGTGCATTTGGCTTGTCAGGCATAGAGAGTGATTTTCTCCTGAAAGTAAATATTAACTGGGCTGAAGACTATGAAAATGGAAATAGGGTCAAGATTCCAAGAGCTACAGTTAAGATTATAGATTCTGAGTCAACACTTCTAGGGGATGAGCCCCAAACTTTGCCATTTTCTTACTATATAGCTTTGGGAAAGTTGCTTAAAACACTAAGCCTCAGTTTCCTCCTATGTAAGAGGGATTAAACAGAATGTTTCCCTGGGGTTTGCTTTGAGCACAGTGGCTGGCACATAGTAAATCCCCAGTAACTGTGAATATTATAATTGTATTACCTACTAAGTGTCTCTCCACATAATTTTACAAAATTTTAAAACGGCACCATGATGCAGACAGAACAATTTTCATATTTTGAATGAAGAAACTAAGGCTCAGAGAGGTCAAATAGCATCTCCATAATTGCATAAGTGTTACATGGCAGAGCTAGATTTTTTTCTTTTTAAAACTAGGTCCACTAGGTTTCACACCATTGGTAAATCTCTAGAAGGCTTAGAATTATATCCTTGTAATTATGCAATAATTGCCATAAACAATGTAGGCGTAGGTTTGGCTGTAAATAACAGAGGGAAAAGAACCATGTCTATTGTAAATTGTTGCTGCAGAACAAATCACCCCAAAACTAAGTGACATGCAGCAATCAAGCATTTATCATGCTCACAGGCCAGCTGGAGTGATTCAAACCAAGACTGAAGGTCTGTAGGTCAGCTGCGGTGGTTCTTAAATTGCAGATTTGAAGGTGAGCTTTAAATCCATCTATCACTCATTCTTCAGGGATCAGTGGACTTCTAGGCTAATTTTATTTTTCTCATTGCAATGACAGTAGCATTGAGCTGAGCATTAGGACAAGCTCAGCTACACAAACACACTTCAGGCTTTTGCTTGTGTGTTATCTGCTGGCATTCAATTGGTCAGGGCCAAAAGGCAAGGGATGGGGAAGTATACTTTGCTTTTGTGGGAAGAACTGTAAAGACACTTGACTTGGTAGGATATGGGGAAGGGTGAGGAATTGAGGGCAATATTCAGTCTATTACATTATGGTACAGTGGCTTTAAAAAGCAGGAATGTATTTTTCTTTCCTATGAAGTTATGGGGGTACTTGATCCAGGATTGTATGACAGCTCTATTCCATGAAGTCTTGAAGGGTTGAGACTCCTATTTTATATATCATTGCTATGCCTAGCTTGGTCTCCCTTGCCAAGATTAGGAGTTAATAAAATTTCTCTGTAAGTGTCCAAATATTTGCTTTAGGCCTCAGAACCTCTCCTTTAATCTTTACTCTCTAGTGGTGTTCACTCAAAGCCTTTTTCATTTAATGTGTGCTGAATAAAGGCTGGGAAGGCCAGTGTGTCAGGCTGGCAGCCATTAACTTCTTCAGGTGAATGGCCTGGACACCCCAGCCTGCTCTTTTACTGTATTCTGTGTCTGAGTGAATTGACTCATCCATTGTGGGGTCAGGGTCTGCCCGTCAGACCCCAACACATTTAAGTTTGTATGCATGTTGAAGTTGGTGAAACATGTGGCAGATAACCATAGTTATAAAACATGACTCATGTAAGAAATGGTAATTGTTTCATAAAGTGAGCCTCTTATCAATCACTTCAAACGTAAGCAAAAATGAAATTACTGTGAGTTTAAAAAAAAACCCAGTAACTTGACAATTCTTTCTTTCCTAGAACAAAGCCCTAATATTTTGCAATAGCAGAAGCATTTAGTGCCTGTCATTCGATTGCCTCAGCCTGATGTAATCACAGTCTCAACTTAGGGGCCAGGTCTGTATACAGGAGCACCTGCCTCAAGTGCTTCCTATACATCTTTCTACTCTTCTGCCTCAGGGCCTTCTCCAGAGCTGTAGACAGCAGTTCCATGCTGGTGCAGCCCATACTGCAAGGGCAAACCCTTAAATGTTGGTAAACAGGAATTGGTGTATAAGTGTCCCACCCTCCCGGAGTTGGATGAAATATTCTGGGGGGTTTTCTAGACTTACTTGAGAGTATAAAACAATTGAACTGCTGCTGATGAGAGTGACCCCAAGGACTTATTTGTTTTCTCCTTCCTTGTCTCATTGTCCTTGCCTCCTCACTCTTGCTTCCTGGCAATACTCCTATACTTACGTAGAGCCTAAGAATTTTCATTTTTAAACAATTTTCTTTTTTTTTTTGATGGAGACTGGAGTTTTTTTGTTTTTTGTTTCTTTTAACTTAACCAAGTCAGTCTCCCTGAGCATTTGGGGACCAAAATTTTTAAAGAAAACTTAGTGGATGCTTGGGAAAACCAGTGAGCTGGGAGTGCTGATTGGTCAGGTCAGAGGTGAAATCATAGGGACTTCTTGCACTGAGTCAGTTCTTGGGTGGAGACCACAAGATCAGTTGAGCCAATTTATCAATCTGGGTGGTGCCAGCTGAGCCATCAATTGCATGGTCTGCAAAATATCTGAAGCACCGGTCTTAGGTTTTATAATAGTGAATTTTATCCCCAGGAGCAATTTGGGGAAGGTCAGACTCTTATAGCCTCTAGCTGCATAAGTCTTAAACCATAATTTCTAAACTTTTGATTAATTTGTTAGTATTAAAAAGGCAGTTGAGTCTGGAGTTTGTTTTGGGAAAGGGCTGTTACTGTCTTTGTTCTAAACTATAAATTATAAACTAAGTTTCTCTCAAAGTTAGTTCAGCCTATGCCTAAGAATGAACAAGGACCGCTTGGAGATTAGAAGCACAATGGAGTTGGTTAGGTCAGATTTTTCACTGTCTTAGTTATAATTCTGCAGTGGTAGTTTCATTCCTTCCCTTTGGGTTTTATAACACCCTAAACATGCCTGATCTCATCTGCATTTCTAACCAATTTCTAGGTGATGTTTATTCTGTTGGTTCAGGGACCATGCTCTAAGAACCACTGTAATAGTGTGCTTTAATGAAGGTTCAAGCAACACGTTGATGGGAATGGGATAGATTACATAGGGACATGGTGAAACACAGGTTTATAAGCAACCTTCAGAAGGGTGTAACCTAAGGAGAAAGGTAAGGAGCATGAGTTTTGTCTATTAAAGTAAGAATAGAGATTCAAGATCCAGAACATCAACATCAAGCCTGAGCAGACAAGTCAATGATTGAAGAACACAGATAGTGGAAATTCACATACAGCCAATTGGTAACTAGATGCAAAGTCACATTTCCAGCCATAAGAGATCAAAAGCCATGATCAGAAAACCCACTGATAGACACTGCAGGACTGAGGTCCAACAGGTGTCTTTGTTTGTGTAACAGCTGGAACACTAAAAATCGATGAGATGTGAGGGGCCCAGACCAATGCTACAATATCCAGATATGGCTGCAATTAAATTATTACAGTGGCTTCTATTAGGTGCTTTCTTTTCTTCCTCTATTCCTCTCTCTCTGCCTGCCTTCCTTTCTTTAACAAATACCTGATAAACTACTTGCTACTTGAGACTCTTATGGGTACTCGGATAATTAATTTGACCTTATCCTCATGTGTTTACTTCATCACTTATCCCAATAGTCAGCTTTCATTCACTTATTAATTCATGGATATTGACTGAGTGCCTTCTAGGCAGCTACCCTTGTTGAATGCTAGAAATGCGTAGTCTCAGGGCTGAGGTGAGCTCAAGTCTCCTGGAGGATTGTGTTACTTTATAGGTTATACTATGTAAAGTTGTCAAACTCTTCATTATGGTGACTCATTTATCAGCCATCTCCCAAGATGTTTCACCAATACCGCTCTTAAGCTGTCTTTCTTTCTCATAGCATTGACCTAGTTGCTATGAATGTTTTCCTTTTTAAGCTGACAGATGAGAAGTACTGAGTTGGTAAGTTTTAGAGTTAAAATGAAGTTAAAGTTTAGATTGTCTCAGGTAGCATTAGTTTTACCCTCCAAGCTTGCTACTTAGTATGGCATTGGGATGGGACTGAGCCTCTGAGCCCCAATTTTCTCATTTGAAACAGGCTGTGACTATCGCCTCATATAGTTGTTTTAAGAATAAAATGAGATGATGCATATAAAGTGTTTAGCAGAGCACCTAACACAAAGTAAAGAACACTCAGATAAATGTCACTTAAACAACAGGAGTGCGTATGGTCTCACGTCAGAAATCCATGACCGGAGTCCCAGAGTTTGGTTCTCGCTCTGCTAGGCTCTGTGTGCTGTCTTTCATCCCCAGCATGTCTGTTCCTTGCTGTAAGATGACTGCTGCTGCTTGAGAACAGGACTCCTGGAAAGACAAGAGGGAGGGGATACTGAGTGAGAGAAACATCCTTGTGGATCTTGCTTTTTAAATCAGGGAGTGAAAATTGTTACCCAGAGCATCTCCGTGTAATTCCTTTTGGCTCCTCTACTGGCAAATGAAGCTGGTAAATTGAACAGCTAGCATTATCAGATTGTCATGGGGAAGGTGACAAGTAGAACAGGGGGAAGGAAATGACATTTGCCTAGCAACCTGCAGTATTTGCCACATAGGCTGAAAGAAAAACATTTTTTTCTTTTAGGTTTCCTGAGGGGAAATATTTAAAGTGTTTAAAGTGCCTCTCTGTCTTTTCCTCATTTGTTTTAATGCCTCTACATATGTATCATTTAGCCAGTGGAAAATGCAATACCCGGTGGGCTTACGGTACACACAACATTACAGGAAATTAAGTACAAACACAGAGGTTTCTGATAGGGACACTACGCTATTAAGACCATGTATCCTTTGACAGTAATTTTTTCTTTTTCTCTTAATTTGTTCTTTTGATACTATCTTAGGGTTTCCCTTTCATTAAACTATATAATTCAGTCAGCATTTATGTACAAAGCATGGTGCTGAACAATTTGGGGGAAAACTTAGAAGGAAAAGAAGACACCGTTATGGCCTCAACAAATTTAGCATATAGTGGAAATAAAAGAGGAACCGAAAGAGCAGTCGAGGTAGCATGCACAAGGAAGATGAAAGGTTGTGGGTAGTAAATCAGGTACAGACTCAAGCCTTGACCTAGACATCTTCCTTGTCCATAGGATGCCAGGGTTCAGTCAAAGGAATGTGATAGTGGCAGTGGCCGACTTACTGTTTTCTTAATTTCGTTCCCTGTCATCAACCCAACTCCTCAGCAAATCGAAGTAGATATAGAGGCAGCACAAGAATGTTAATGCCATTGAATTTTTTTTTTTTGACTAAAAAATAGCTGAGTAAACTTCCAAGATCTGGGCCTGGTATTTTATTTACCTTCTCAGGTTTTATTGGTTCATAATAGGTGTTTATTATAGTAAATTATGAATAGAAGACTGGATCTGATCCCATGGTCACTGAATCAGATAATATTCTTAATTATTACTCATATGACAAAGATTGTGTTTCCAGGGGAATCATGCAACACTTTAAAATGGGAGGAAAAAGAGAAATCAGCCAGAAAAAAAATGGAAACTAATAACTTAGTGGATAGGAAAATGCAAAACAGTCATCAAAATGGAAAGGTTCAAAATCGTAAATAAGATCTCTTGATTTTTTAAAAATCTTCAGCCTCCTGGTCCACATCCCAGTTTACCACATATTCTGCATGTTAAATGCGATTACTATGTGTAGTGACTCTTTTCAAAACTGTGTCATTTAAAGCTACTTCTGTTGCTCATTCTTAGTTTGTAGCTGATAGAGATTATTGTGTAGTGGTGAGAGCATGGTGGCTGTCATGAATCTCACAATGAATAAAATACCACTAGTATGTCTATAAACAATTTTTGGGAAGGAGAGGGTAAAAAAAATTATGGACCAAAATATTTAATGGAATTACCTTCCAAATTTTAATCTTTACTTTTAAGATGACTGCTATTGAAAGTCAGATTATCAATTTACTGCAAAGTTTTCATGGAAAATATGTCTTTTTTTTAAAGCTACAAAAATTTGTTTGCATTTATTCATAAAATTACATATAATCTTTACACTATATCTAAGGAATAGATCTAAGTCTCTTTTCTTTTTATAAGCTTGTGGATATTAATAGTTATGAATAGCTTGATATTTTTGTGTTATTTTTAATAATTAATAGTTTTGAACCCTTTGGCACTTCTAGAATGAAGAGTAAAGTTTCAAGGTCTATAGGAAAATAGTAGGTTTTCATTGTTTCTTTCTTTTGGTAAGACTCTCTATTTGGTCCTATGGTATCGACAGTGCAGTATCCAGTTTCCACAGTAATTGAAGATCAGTTTTTTTCCACAAAAATCTAGGTTATTGAGTCTTAAGTTAGACCATCTGTGGGACATAAGCTGCCTAGTTCACATAGGACTACATCAAGCTAGTCTAGTTCCTTTTTAGTCTTTTCTCAATAAAAGAAGAAATTTTTTAAGGTACAAACTCAGCCAGGGCTTCCTTGGTACACATGTAAACTCTCTAGCATTAGTTGGTACTCAGGAAATAGCTGCTCTATTAGGGAAACATGGCCAAAGAGGGATTAAAATCTAAGTCCTTAGGATAAGTTCAGAATTAGCATTCCTTTTGATGAAAAATTCAACTCAAAAATTTGTTTAATTGAGTGCATTTTCTAGGCATTAATATGCTTTTATAAACAAACCCATCACTAGGAACCTTCCCAATGAATCAAATGATTCTAATAAATAATCCTTGAAATTCATATGGGCTTAATAAATAATGGAAAAATTCACTTTAACTTTTGCCAAATTTCAGTTATTGGCAAAAAAGTTGCACAACTTTGGTCAACAATCTAGATATTTCCACAAGTAACAAACTAACAATATGATATAAATATGTAATGACTATATTTAGAAATTATGATAATTATTTGTATATAGTCTATCCATAGCTTTTGTTTATGCCACAGATACTTTTCTGTGAAGTGTGGTTCATATATTTTGAATTTTTCTCCCATGTATAGTAGGCACAAAAATATGTGTGGTATGTCTCATTGCCCTGTACTTTTTAAAACTGTTTTCAGATGTCAATCTGTGTCATGTGATAACTCAACATAAGGATTTCATGAAATGTTTTTAGTCCTTTTAGAAGAGCAATGCAGATTTATAAAAATAAATATTTGTAAAAAACAATGTTCTCTGTGCAAAATGTAATGGTTACAAAATAGAGAAAAAGAGAGCCTTAATATTACCTCCCCTGAAGATGTTGAAATTCAGTGAAAGAATGTAATTCAGGATTGAGATGACAATCTGGTCCAACTGCTGTGTACTCTGTGTAAATCCCACACCAGCATCTGTTGAAAGTAATTTTCCAGACTTCATATAGATATTTCCAGAGACAAAGAACAAAGTGCTTTATCCCATTTCAGACAACTATAATATCATAAAGCTCATCATTATAATGTAAGTCAAAAATGGACTCTGACTCTTAGCATTTGTCACTCTTATGTTCTCTAAACCATTCAGAAATGAGACTCTTTCTTTTTTATTTTTTAGTTTTTTATTGCATTTTAGGTTTTAGGGTACATGTGCAGAACATGCAAGATAGTTGCATAGGTACACACATGGCAGTGTGTTTTGCTGCCTTCCTCCCCTTCACCCACATTTGGCATTTCTCCCCAGGCTATCCCTCCCCAGCTACCCCCGCCGCTGTCCCTCCCCTATTCCCCCCAATAGACCCCAGTGTGTAGTACCCCCTCCCTGTGTCCATGTGTTCTCATTTTTCCTTACCCGCCTATGAGTGAGAATATGTGGTATTTCATTTTCTGTTCTTGTGTCAGTTTGCTGAGAATGATGTTCTCCAGATTCACCCATGTCCTTACAAAGGACAAAAACTCATCATTTTTGATTGCTGCATAATATTCCATGGTGTATTTGTGCCACATTTTCCCTGTCCAGTCTATCATCGATGGGCATTTGGGTTGGTTCCAGGTCTTTGCTATTGTAAACAGTGCTGCAATGAACATTCGCGTGCATGTGTCCTTATAGTAGAACAATTTATAGTCCTTTGGATATATACCCAGTAATGGGATTGCTGGGTCAAATGGAATTTCTATTTCTAGGTCCTTGAGGAATCGCCACACTGTCTTCCACAATGGTTGAACTAATTTACAGTCCCACCAACAGTGTAAGAGTGTTCCTATTTCTCCACATCCTCTCCAGCATCTGTTGTCTCCAGATTTTTTAATGATCGCCATTCTAACTGGCGTGAGATGGTATCTCAATGTGGTTTTGATTTGCATCTCTCTAATGACCAGTGATGATGAGCATTTTCTCATATGTTTGTTGGCCTCATGTATGTCTTCTTCTGTAAAGTGTCTGTTCATATCCTTTGCCCATTTTTGAATGGGTTTGTTTGTTTTTTTCCTGTAAATCTGAGTTCTTTGTAAATTCTGGATATCAGCCCTTTGTCAAATGGGTAAACTGAAAAGATTTTTTCCCAATCTGTTGGTTGCCGATTCACTCTAGTGACTGTTTCCTTTGGCATGCAGAAGTTGTGCAGTTTGATTAGGTCCCATTTATCTATTTTGGCTTTTGCTGCCAATGCTTTCGGTGTTTTGGTCATGAAGTCCTTGCCTACTCCTATGTCCTGAATGGTTTTGCCTAGATTGTCTTCTAGGGTTTTTATGGTGCCAGGTCTTATGTTTAAGTCTTTAATCCATCTGGAGTTAATTTTAGTGTAAGGTGTCAGGAAGGGGTCTAGTTTCTGCTTTCTGCACATGGCTAGCCAGTTTTCCCAACACCATTTATTAAAGAGTGAATTCTTTCCCCATTGCTTGTTTTTGTCTGGTTGATCAAAGATTATATGGTTGTAGATATGTTGTGCTGCCTCCGATGCCTCTGTTCTGTTCCATTGGTGTATATCTCTGTTTTGGTACCAGTACCATGCTGTTTTGATTACTGTAGCCTTGTAGTATAGTTTGAAGTCTGGTAGTGTGATGCCTCCCACTGTGTTCTTTTTGCTTAGAATTGACTTGGCTATGCAGGCTCTCTTTTGGTTCCATATGAAGTTCATGGTGGTTTTTTCCAGTTCTGTGAAGAAATTCAATTGTAGCTTGATGGGGATAGCATTGATTCTATAAATTACTTTGGGCAGTATAGCCATTTTCACAATATTGATTCTTCCTAACCATGAACATGGAATGTTTCTCCATCTGTTTGTGTCCTCTCTTATTTCGTTGAGCAGTGGTTTGTAGTTTTCCTTGAAGAGGTCCCTTACATTTCTTTTAAGTTGTATTTCTAGGTATTTTATTCTCTTTGTAGCAATTGTGAATGGCAGTTCATTCTTGATTTGGTTCTCTTTAAGTCTGTTATTGGAGTATAGGAATGCTTGTGATTTTTGCACATTGATTTTATATCCTGAGACTTTGCTGAAGTTGCTTATCATTTTCAGGATTTTTTGGGCTGAGGTGATGGGGTCTTCTAGGTATATTATCATGTCATCTGCAAATAGAGACAATTTGGCTTCCACCTTTCCTATTTGAATACCCTTTTTTTTTTCTTCCCTGATTGCTCTGGCTAGAACTTCCAGTACTATGTTGAATAGGAGTGGTGAGAGAGGGCATCCTTGTCTAGTGCCGGATTTCAAAGGGAATGCTTCAAGTTTTTGCCCATTCAGTATGATATTAGCTGTTGGTTTGTTGTAAATAGCTTTTATTACTTTGAGATATGTTCCATCAATACCGAGTTTTTCGAGAGTTTTTAGCATAAAGGGCTGTTGAATTTTGTCAAATGCCTTCTCTGTGTCAATTGAGATAATCATGTGGTTTTTGTTTTTGATTCTGTTTATGTGGTGAATTATGTTTATAGACTTGCGTATGTTGAACCAGCCTTGCATCCCCGGGATGAATCCTACTTGATCATGATGGATAAGTTTTTAATGTGCTGTTGCAATCAGTTTGCCAGTATTTTATTGAAGATTTTTGCATCTATGTTCCTCATGGATATTGGCCTGAAGTTTTCTTTTCTTGTTGAGTCTCTGCCGGGTTTTGGTATCAGAATGACGTTGGTGTCATAAAATAATTTGGGAAGGGTTCCCTCTTTTTGGATTATTTGGAATAGTTTCAGAGGGAATGGTACCAGATCCTCTTTGTGTGTCTGGTAGAATTCTGCTGTGAACCCATCTGGACCTGGGCTTTTTTTGTGTGGTAGGCTCTTAATTCCTGCCTCAACTTCATACCTTGTTATTGGTCTATTCATAGTTTTGGCTTCCTCCTGGTTTAGGCTTGGGAGGACACAGGTGTCCAGGAATTTATTCATTTCTTCCTGGTTTACTAGTTTATGTGCATAGAGTTGTTTGTAGTATTCTCTGATGATGGTTTGAATTTCTGTGGAATCTGTGGTGATTTCCCCATTATCGTTTTTTATTGCATCTATTTGGTTGTTCTCTCTTTTCTTTTTTATCAATCTGGCTAGTGGTCTACTTCGTTGATCTTTTCAAGAAACCAGCTCTTGGATTTATTGATTTTTTGAAGGGTTTTTCGTGTCTCTATCTCCTTCAGTTCTGCTCTGATCTTAGTTATTTCTTGTCTTCTGCTAGGTTTTGAGTTTTTTTGATCTTGCTCCTCTAGCTCTTACAATTTTGATGATAGGGTGTCAATTTTGGATCTCTCCACTCTTCTCATGTGGGCACTTATTGTTATATATTTTCCTCTGGAGACTGCTTTAAATGTGTCCGAGAGATTCTGGTATGTTGTGTCTTCATTCTCGTTGGTTTCAAAGAACTTCTTTATTTCTGCCTTCATTTCATTGTTTATCCAATCAACATTCAAGAGCCAGTTATTCAGTTTCCATGAAGCTGTGCAGTTTTGAGTTACTTTCTGAATTCTGAGTTCTAACTTGATTGCACTATGGTCTGAGAGACTGTTTGTTATGACTTCAGTTGTTTTACATTTGCTGAGGAGTGCTTTACTTCCAATTATGTGGTCAATTTTGGAGTAGGTGTGATGTGGTGCTGAGAAGAATGTATATTCTGTGGATTTGGGGTGGAGAGTTCTGTAAATGTCTATCAGGTTTGCTTGTTCCAGGTCTGAGTTCAAGTCCTGGATATCCTTGTTAATTTTCTGTCTTATTGATCTGTCTGATATTGACAGTGGAGTGTTAGAGTCTCCCACTATTATTGTGTGGGAGTCTAAGTCTCTTTTTAAGTCGTTAAGAACTTGCCTTATATATCTGGGTGCTCCTGTATTGGGTTCATATATATTTAGGATCGTTAGCTCTTCTTGTTGTATTGATACTTTTACCATTATGTAATGACCTTCTTTGTCTCTTTTGATCTTTGTTGCTTTAAAGTCTATTTTATCAGAGATGAGAATTGCAACTCCTGCTTTTTTTTTGCTCTTTATTTGCTTGGGAACATCTTCCTCTATCACTTTATTTTGAGCCTTTGTGTATTCTTGCATGTGAGATGGGTTTCCTGGATACAGCACACTGATGGGTTTTGTTTTTTTATCCAATTTGCCAGTCTGTATCTTTCGATTGGTGCATTTAGCCCATTTACATTTAGGGTTAATATTGTTATATGTGAAATTGATACTGCCATTTTGATGCTACCTGGCTGTTTTTCCCATTGGTTGATGCAGATTCTTCATTTTGTTGATGCTCTTTAGCATTTGGTATGTTTTTGGAATGGCTGGTACTGGTTGTTCCTTTCTATGTGTAGTGCCTCTTTCAGGAGCTCTTGTAAAGCAGGCCTGGTGGTTACAAAATCTGAGTACTTGATTGTTTGCTAAGGATTTTATTTTTCCTTCACTTATGAAGCTCAGTTTGGCTGGATTTGAAATTCTGAGTTGAAAGTTCTTTTCTTTGAGGATGTTGAATATTGGCCCCCACTCTCTTCTGGCTTGTAGAGTTTCTCCCAAGAGATCTGCTGTGAGTCTGATGGGCTCCCATTTGTGGGTGACCCAACCTTTCTCTCTGGCTGCCCTTACTATTTTCTCCTTCATTTCAACCCTGGTGAATCTGACAATTATGTTCCTAGGGGTTGCTCTTTTGCAGATTATCTTTGTGGTGTTCTCTGTATTTCCTGGAGTTGAGTATTGGCCTGCCTTGCTAGGTTGGGGAAATTTTCCTGGATAATATCCTGAAGAGTATTTTCCAGCTTGGATTCATTCTGTTAATCACATTCTGGTATACCTATCAAATGTAGGTTAGGTCTCTTCACATAGTCCCACATTTATTGGAGATTTTGTTCATTCTTTTTTGTGCTTTTTTCCTGTAATCTTGGTTTCTCATTTTATTTCATTGAGTTGATCTTCGACTTCTGATATTCTTTCTTCTGCTTGGTCAATTCGGCTGTTGAAACTTGTGCATGCTTCGCAAAGTTCTCGGGTTGTGTTTTTCAGCTCCTTCAATTCATTCATATTCCTCTCTAAGTTGTCCATTCTTGTTATCATTTTCTCGAATCTTTTTTCAAGGTTCTTAGTTTCTTTGCATTGATTTAGAACATGTTCTTTTAGCTCACTGAAGTTTCTCATTATCCACCTTCTGAAGTCTGATTCCATCATTTCATCACACTCATTCTCTTTCCATCTTTGTTCCCTTGCTGGTGAGGAGTTTTGGTTCTTTGTAGGAGGTGAGATGTTTTGGTTTCGGGTGTTTTCCTCCTTTTTGCGCTGGTTTCTTCCCATCTTTGTGGATTTATCCACCTGTCATCTTAGTAGTTGCTGACTTTTCGATTGGGTCTCTGAGTGGATGCCCAGATTGTTGATGATTAAGTATTTCTGTTAGTTGGTTTTCCTTCTAACAGTCTAGCCCCTCTGCTGTATGAGTGCTGAGGTCCACTCCAGGCCCTGCTTGTCTGGGGTACACCTGTAGCAGCTGCAGAACAGTGAGGGATGCTACCAGTTTCTTCTTCTGCTATCTTTGTCTTAGAATGATGCCCGCCAAATGTCAGTCTGATTAGGTTTCTTTTGACGTGACTCTTTGAATATACAGGGGTCAGGGAGCTGCTTGAGGAGATGGTCTGTACTTTATAGGAGCTGAAGTGCTGAGTTGTGAGCTCCATTGTTCATTCAGGTTGTTGGGTGGGTGTGTTTAGGTCTGCTGCAGAAGAACTTATAAAACCCCCCTTTTTTTCCCTCAGATGCTCTGTCTCAGGGACTTAGGGCTTTCTTTATTAGTATTCGTTGCAGTGTCCTGCCCAGCTAGGAGGCAGTCTAGTTACTATTTGCCTGCTGAGGCTCTGCCCTGCTACCATGGGGTCTGCCTTGCTGCTGCAGGGCTCCGCCCTGTTGGCGGAGCCTCTGTTATGGTGGGTTGCCTCGACAATGGCAGGCTGCTTCAGCAATGGGAGTGTACCTCAGTAGGGGCGGGATGCTTCCGTTTTGGCGGACGCCCCTCCCCTACCAAGCTGCACCATCCTGGATTCAGCTGAGCCTGCAGTGAAACTCTCAACCCTGAGTGTTTCAAATCGCCGTTTTTTTTTGTCCCTGTTGGGGTGGGACCCGCCGAGCCTCATCACCTGGCTCCCTGCCTCAGAGTCCTTTCTCTCTCTCTCTCTCTTTTTTTTTTTTAAGTTGAATGGTTGACTTTCTCACAGATGTTTCAGTCGCCTGCTGATAGGGCACCAGGATCTGTGTGATTTCCTGTGCTGCGACCCACTGCACCAGCTCAAATCATGCTTCCCAGGAATCTCCTGGTCTGGCTCACTGTCCAAGTCCCGTGTAATTAGATGGATATGTTAATCTGCCCTCCCAAATCTCAGATTGCCAGTTTAACAGGGCACCCAGACCGGTGAGTTTTGTGCAGGGTGCTGCTGCACCATGGCACCGGCCGAAATGGCCATGCAAGCCGAAAGGGCTGTGCTGGTGTCCCTTGTCTCTCCTACACCTGGGAATTTCCCCGTTCTGTGGGCAACAAAGGTCCGTCTGAAAATGTGGCTAGGACTCACCCTCTGCGCCTTCACTGAGAGCTGCAATCCTGAGTTGTTCCTACTGCGCCATCTTGGAAGTCTTCCCCTGAGGCTTTTTCTTACATGATAGTTCTTCATATGTCTTGAGAAAACTATTACATTTTTAATGGCTTCTTTTTAGAATTTAATATCTTTGATTTTTTTTTCTTTTTTCCTTTTCCCTTCATCTCTACTTTCCTCTCTTTATCCTTTCTTCCATTTCTACCATGTTTCATGGTAGGTGGGGGATTGACGTGATCCCCTTTCTGCAAGGAATCATGGTAATTGCTTTAGCAGCCAGTTAAATAGATTGCTGTGAGGGCTAACAAAATGAGAAGTCCTGTGAGTTTTCACAGCAGGATGGCACCAAGTTGTAAAGAATGGGTGGCAGGAAAAACGTGGCCAACTGGGAGGTGTCACTGGGGAATGTCTTTCTAAGCAAAAAAATAAAATAAATAATAATAATAATATATGCATGACACTGCATGAACCCTTTTACTCCTCAAGAAAATTCATCTATGTTGTCTTTTCCATCCTGGTTTCTCCCTTTGTATCTGTCCCAGTCTGGCTTCGCTTTAGGACTGTTGATAGGCAGGTTAAAAAAATTAACCTCAATTATTTCTGCGACAAATACTACACCTTATGTCTACACATATTTAAGTGCAAAAAAGACAGTGTACTAAGTTGGGTTTTAAGAGAGTGGTCATTGTTAGGTAGTGAGTTAGGACAGGAAATTAGGGAGGAAGAAAATATAGTGGCAGTCAGCCAGAAAATGAAGACACTAAATGGAAAAGGAGAGATTAATGGTCATTAAAAAATGAAAGGCATGAAAAAAAATGAATGGGATACTTCCTGTATGGATGAACTTAAATACTGTAATAATCATGGCTTTGAGTATTAACATAGTTGTAAATGTGGAAATCCCTTGTTAATGTTGTGATTATTTTCACTATACTTAACTACTATATGCATCTATGTGAAGAAAAAAATATTTTCCCCATGATTTCTCCATATTAAAAATAATTCACTTTTGTACATTTCACATCACCTGTGTTTTATCTTTTTCTCAATACTCTGTGACTTCCTTATTTAATCTGTGTTTATAATACATGTGATTCAATGGAATCAGTACGGTTTAAAAGAATTACCGTCAACCCATTATTTGACAGTTTCTTAAAATTTTTACACAATCCTGTATTGTTGTGCTATTTGAAGGCAAAATTCATAGTGGAAATGTTTCTGTTAGGCAAATAAGTTTTTTTTCTCTTTCTTGGGATATTTTTTTCAAAAGTATAAAACTTTTTCATAGTGATAAAAGTATGTGAATAAGAGCTTGTTGTGTCTTCTCAGTTACTGAGCACAGCTTTAATATCATCCAGTTTTAAATGAATGATGTAGCTCTTGCGGAATATGCTGGTTGTGGTCCCATTTAACTCCTATGCCTGTGATGTCTACAGTCTTTTTCCAGATATCCAATCCTGCTCTTTCTTCAGGGTCCAGCCTTCTAGACCTTTTATACTAATAAATCTTTGATTTTAGTTTCCTTTCTTATTCCTTGGCCATCATCATACCTGTCAAGTTTTTTGTTTGTTTTCCATTTCATTAGGTTCCTTTTCATATTTAGGGTCTCTGTTTGCATACCATTATGTTTGCATGCATTAGGAAAGACATCCTTCCTCAAGTAGACAAATTGCTAATAGATGCTCCCAGTGGCTGGGCAAATTAGCAGAAGTCTCTTCATCTTGGGAGAAGCCACTGTAAGTAGAGCTTGCCTAGATTTCAGCCCCTGCTAGCCCTGTGGCTGGATATCCACATTATGTACAGTTTTTCTGTTCATCAAATCTATCACACATAACTAGTAAGGAACACTTAAGAAATAGTTGTGTTTATTTCAATCTATGTTAAATTAGCGGAAACTTTTTAAATCATAAAATGAAAAATGCCATAAATCTTTTTTCCCCCAATGTACAAGGTCATCCTGATGATACAGTATCTAAATTTCTGGCTAAATAAGAGCAGGAAAACACAGGAGAAGGGAGGCAGAAATTAGACAGTTTAGTGAGTGGGGTTGTCATTGAAACTGTGGTCATAATGGGACCAATTTTCAATGCTTTTTTGGCCCAAAGAGGTTGTGAAGTAAGAGTCTAATTTTTTCAAAAGTTGTTCTCATGCTCACACATGCTTCTTTTTATAAATCTCATTAAGTTCGTGTTTTTCTTGGATGCTGTATCAAAGTTGTAATGCTTTCACATAATGGTATAGTGCCAAGATGCGATTCTATGCATGGGTCATGTGGTGTGTGCTTTCCCTGGCGCAACTGTATGAACCTGTCACAGACGCTGAAGAAAGACTGCATCCTCTGGCTGGATTTTCTAAGCTTCTGGGATTTAGAATTTTAGTCAGCAGCCAGAGGCAAGGCAACCATGTTTATTAGGTTACTCTTTAATATTCAGAATTTTACAAACAATGCCTCTTTCGAAGTTGCATCAGTTCTCTCATGCCTTATGCATGTTAACATTTGGAAAAGGTATTGCAGAAAATCAGGTGCTGTTGCTATGCTTCTTACCATCTGTTGTGCAGTTATTTTTAGTTCTCTCCTTCATCAATTACCATGACAATAAGGGAAAAGGGATTACAAGTGTTGTCCAACTGTGTTTATACTACCAGGGACTTCTGAATCAGCTTTTCCTTTTTTTCATTTGAGAAAACACACTGGGTTATGGCTGGCAAGTTTATTTTAGTGGAGAAATTAATAGATTGGCATTAGATGAAATAGTTTATCACGATTCTGGTAAATGTACATAGACTAATAAGTTTGAGTATAGCTCACAGAAATAAGAATCATTCAGTTTATTGGGATTCCCTTACTTACCAGTGCTTTTGCCTGCCGTTTCTTAGAATGTGGAAATATCCTCATAACTATGGTCCCTGTTGTAAAAATACTAGAGTCAAATAAGTAGTGTTAGAAAATATATGACATGTAGTAACTGTTCTGGGTAATTTAAAAGTATGTGGTATTTTCTGAGGTGCGGAAAGAACAAATCATATTCACAGTTCAAAAAAAGAGCAAAATATTTTGCTATCCTTTAATGAAACTCAAAATACTTTCTTTTTGTGCTGTACTGATGGTCATTTACATTGAATAAAATAGTTGAGAATTAACAGGGAAAGTGTGATTAGATCCAGCATGGTCAAATCTCCACAAAGATGTGTATTACATTGGGTCACGTTCTTCTATTCCTGAATGTCCATAAATCTTTCTAACCATTAGCATCACTGCCATCACATAATATTTATGGATCACAATTCATAGCACTCTTCTCTATTTTAATCATTGCCATAACTTGGTGTACATATTAGAAATGGCCATGGGGAGTTACTTTTGAGATAAAATTATGAAATTCAGGCTCTCATTTATACATGGACTGATTTTATTAAATCAGTACATTTTATTAAAAAGCATACTGCTGACAGTCTTTATACTCAAGTAGTAAATGTTTGCTTTTAGATTCATTCAATAAATTTATTATTTATTGGTGAGACTGCATTTAGTCCATATGAAGCCAGTTTATAAAAGTAGCCCCATATTTTGTCTCCTGAAACCATGTGTTTTATTTACATGGTGATGAACATTGGGATGTTTTGTTTTTGGTGTATTATTTATAAAATTGCCTTGAGTATTTGAGTATAGGTATCTGTGTATATATATATCTTCATTACTCTGGACTAATTCCTAAAAAAGATTAATAGTCTCACCTACAGATACATCACAAATTAATATTTAATATTATTTTTAAAATCTTATGCATTATTTTCCAAAGTGGTAGTACCATCCAGTGTATAAGAGTTTTTATTGCTCATAGTTGTCAACAACTTGAAGTCTTTTAAAATTATTTTTAAAAATTTTTTAGTATTTAATTTTACATTTTGAGACATGATCTGGCTCTATCACTCAGGCTGGAGTTCAGTGGCACCATCTCAGCTCACTGTAACCTCTGCCTCCTGGGCTCAAGCCATCCTCCCACCTTATCCTCCCAAGTAGCTGGGACTACAGGTGCATGCTACTAAACCCAGCTAATGTAGAAATAAAATTTTATAGAACCATGGTTTCACCTTGTTCTAATCTCAAACTCCTAAGCTCAAGTGATCTGCCCTCCTAGGCCTCCCAAAGTGCTGGGATTACAGGTATAAACTGATGTGCCCGGCCAGTCTTTCAAATTTTAGCCTTTATAGTAGAGTGTAGATGTATGCCATTATAATTTTAATTTGCATTTCCTAGGTGACTAATGATGACAATTTTTCATGTGCATATTTAACATTTATTATATTTGTTATATATTCTATTAAAATTTTCTATTTTTTGTTTTTCTTACTAATGAGTTTTAAGAGTACTTCTTATGCTTTAAATAACAATGCTTTAACAGATAGGCATATATGTATATATAGCTAATATTTTCTCCAAATACAGAGATTGTTCTTTTATTTTAAAAACAAAATTTTAAATTCTGAATAAGTGCAATTTATGAATTTTGTTCTTCTCTTATTAAAACTTTTTGAGTCCTAGCTAAGAATCCCTGCTTTCCCTAATGTTCCAAAGATTTTCTTCTCTGTTTTCCTTTCAGTTTTATAGTTTTTGCTTTAGATTGAGGTATATAATTGATTCCATGTTAGTTTTTGTGCATATTGGGGGTGAGGATTGTCATTCACGTTTTTCCCCCCATGTGAACAGGTATCAGATTTTCTAGTACTGTTAATTGAAAAGGTTATCTGCTCTCTTTAAATTAATCCTTTTGAAAAGTAATTTATCATGAGTGTGTGCATGTATATAGACTTTCTATTCTCTCATTTACTGTTTTGATTACCATAGGTTTATCAGGTACCATAAGTGTTGCACCGGGGCGAGCACAGAAAATCAAGATCAAGACAAAAGTATGCCAAATTGCAGGGCCTTTATTGCCGGCGACCATGGAGGACTCATGTCTCTCCAACCCGTGGCCCCAGGCTCGGGGGAGCAAGGCATTTAAGCTGCAAAACCACATTTTTGTTCAGGGGGTCCCAGGGGTGTGCAAGGCAAGCTGTCTGTACAGAAGCTAAAGTTAGCGGTTTGTTGCAAGGGGAGGTGGGTAGCAGTGGAAATTTTTACCCTTAACACTTCTGAGAACAGTTCTGAGAACTACACCTCTGCTCAGGGCCCAGGTGGCTTCTCTATAAGATGGTAGTGCTTTGGCTTCTGTTTTAGCCCCTATCTCATAAGCCTTAGCCCTTTGTTCTTCTTTTCAAAATTGTTCTGTTGTTTAGGTTATTTGTATTTCCATGCAAATATTAAATTCACCTTGTGAATTTTTGCCGTCTTTTGGGATTTGATTGAGATTCTTTTGAACTTATAGATAAGTTGGTGGAATTTTACATTTTGATAATATTGAGTCCAGTTCATTATGGGATATTATTCTTTTTTAGGTCTTTACTAACTTTCAAGTATCTTTTCTAGTTATTGGTGGAAATTTGCACCTATTTCTTTTGTTTATCTAAGTATTTTAGGCTTTTTTAATGCAATCATAAAATATTTTATTTTCCAATTATTTCTAGTGTTTGAAAAATAATTTTTGTTTTGTATACTGAACTTGCATTCTGTTTTCTTGATAAATTTACTACTTAGTACTGGTAGCTTTTGATTGTAAATGCCTTAGTTTTTTTCATGTGTGAGATTTTTGTCCATGCAAATTAGTAGTTTTACTTCTGTCTTTATAATATGTGTGTCATTATTTGTTATTCTTGCCTACAGCACAGCCTAGGATCTCCAGTACTAGTTGAATAGAAAGCGGAAGAGCTGACATGTTTGCCTTGTTTCTATTTTTAGGGCAACAATGTTCAATCTATCATCATTAAGTAAGATTTTAGGTAGTTCTTCCATAGATGCACTATATAATTTCACGGAAAGTCCTTTACATTTCTACTGTGTCAAGATTTTATTTTTCTTGTATGAATATACGTTGAATTTTGTGATGTGATTTTTCTGTATTTACTAAGATGATCATGCCATTTTCTCCTTCGTTCTTTCAAACTGAATGAATACATTAAATATTTTTCAAATATTAAACTAACTTTCATTTTTAGGGAAAGCCCTACCTCATAATAATCCATATTTTTCTATGTATTGCTGGATTTAATTCAGTAATGCTTTTTAAAGAATGTTTACATCTATGTTTATGAGTATCTCTCATATTAGGTTATGGTTTTCTTGTGTATTTTCCAAGTCTTGACATCAAGGTAATATTGTCATAAAATTATTTGGAAATATTCTCTTCGCTATATTACAAAACAGTTTTTAGTGGCTTGGTATTATTTCTTTACTAACTGTTTTATAGAATTCACTAGTAAAGCAAACTGGCTCTGTAGTTTTTTTTGCTAGAAGATTTTTAATTACAAGTTGAATTTATTTAAAGATACATGAATATTTTTTATTTATTCCTGTATTAGTTTCAGTTATTTGTATCTTCCAAGGAATTTTTCTATTTTCTCTAAACTGTTGAATTTGTTGACATAGTTATTGATAATATTGCCTTAATACCATTTAATATTAGTAGGAGTAGAATCACAGTTCCTGCTTATCTTTCTAATATTGGTCATTTCTGTGTTCTTTTTTATTATTATTATTTCTAGGTCTAGATAGAAGTATGCCAATTATATTGATCTTTTCTAAAACTAAGCTTTGATTTTTGATGATTATTTTTCTGTTTTTATGTCATTAATTTTGCTCTTTTTGTTTCTTTATTTCTACCTACATTGCATTTTATGTGATTTTAATTTTTAAGTTTCATAAAAAAGCTTCAGTCATTGATGTTAGACCTTTTAACTTTTCCAGTATAGGCACTTAATGATGTAATACTTTCCTAAATATATCTTTAGCTCAAGCCAGCAAAATCTAGTAAATATAGTCTTCATTATCGTTCACTCCAAGATATTTTCTAATTTGCTGTGTGATTTATTTTTTGATCCATTTATTTAGAACTGTATTGTTTAATTTCCAAATGTTCAGAGACTTTTTAGATATTTTTCCATAATTGATTTCTAATCTAGTTAGCTGGTGATCAGAGAATGTCCTTTGTATAATTTAAATCTTTTCAGTGTTACTGAGATTTGTTTAATGTCATCTACTCAACCTTGGAGACTGTTCTATGTTCCACCCTCTCCTGCTTTTCTTTTTCTTTTTTTTGAGATGGAGTCTTGCTCTGTCTCCCAGGCTGCTGGAGTGTGGTAGAATGGTCTCAGCTCACTGCAACCTCTGCCTCCCGGGTTCAAGTGAGTCTTCTGCCTCAGCCTTTGAAGTATCTGGGATTACAGGCATAAACCACCACACCTGGCTAATTTTTGTATTTTTATTTGAGGTTTCACCTTATTGTCCATGGGGTTTCACCTTATTGGCCAGGCTGGTCTCAAACTCCCGATCTTGGTTGATCTGCCCATCTTGGCCTCCCAAAGTGCTGGGATTACAGGCGTGAGCCATGTTGCCTGACCCTATGTTCTCTTAATATACATTTTGCTATTGTTGGGTGGAGTGTTTTTATAAAAATAAGTTAAGTTTGTTGATAACGTTATTGAAGTCATTTTTTTTCTGTTATTTTTTGTCCTTATATTCTATCATTTTCTAGAAGCAAAATGTTGGAGTTCTGATTACATCCAATTTAAAAGTTTTTTTTTTTAGTTCTATCATTCTTATTTTATGTACTTTGAAACTGTTTTGTTGCATAAACATTCAGGTTTTTAAAATAGCATTGTTATAAAAATTCATTAATACATAATATTTTATAATGTAAAATTGAATATTTCTGACATTAGTATAACTATACAAGTTTTAATTTAATTAGCATTTATATGGTATGTCTTTCCCATACTTTCACTCAACTTTAAGATTTTTTTTTTCTTTTTGTAGGCAGCATATAGTCATTTTGCTTTTTAAAATCCAGTTTCAAAAGTCTTTATCTTTTAGAATGTTTAGACACATACTGGTGAATCCTGGAGGTGCTCGAACCCAGGAGTCGGAGGTTGCAGTGAGCCAAGAATGCGTCACTGCCCTCCTGTTTGGGCGACAGAGAGAGACTCCATCTAAAAAAAGAAAAACAAGTAAACAAAAAAATAGCTTTATTAAAAGTTCTAAATATATAGGCTTGTACAGTTCTACTTTTGAAAGTCCTTGAATATGGAAGACCTATAGTCTCAATGCAGAGAGAATATAAAGAAGGGAGAGATAAATGTTAAAAATGTCCCCATACTTCCTCTTATATAGTAGTCCAGCTATAATGTTCATTATGAGACCTAGCTAAGTCTTCTTTAATCCTCATGATAACACTTGGGGAAAATTATTAGCACAGATTTGTAGATAAAGAAATTGAGTGTCAGAGCAATTGAGGGATGCTTCCTAAGTAATTATATCTAGGTAAACGACAAGTCTATCTTACTCCAGTTCTTCTGTAAATAATTGCTTATAGGTTGTATGGTTTTGCTTTATTTCCTCTCAGTCTTCTTTTTCTCATACAAAATGTGGAGTCAGATAAATCCCAATAGTACTGATACATGTTATGGGACAAAATAATTAACAATGGTGAATCACAGCTCTTGCTCTTTTACTCTTATAACAGAAGGTTCAGCCTTGGGGATGCAGAAATGTGTATTTAAGAGATGGATAGAAAGTTAAAAAGTTAATCTCTTAGAAAACTGTGGTGGGGAAGGCAAATTTCATTGTCAAAGAAGTTACTATGGGGTTGGGAAAGGCAAAAATGTCTTCAGAATAAGTCATACTGAAAGTGATGAAGAAAAGGTGGCAAATAAGAGGGAACTAAAGGAAAGGGAGCAGAAGAAAAAAGAGGTGGAGTGAGAATAAGAGGAAGAGATTCTGTGGGGGTGGAATTTTTGTGTGATGGACTGTGTTTCTTTTACTGTCGTTGCTCTGACAAAAGTCATGAGTCTTGGCTCTTCAGTTGAGTTTTGTAAGTATCTGGACTGCGTTGACCACAACTGGCTACTGTAGGCAAAAATGTTGGTAAAAAGCAGAGGGAAAAAATATTGGTAAAAAGCAACTCTTTAAGAATTTTGTCTTAATAAACCTTACTGATAGCCATAGGACTATGCTAAAGTTATGATACAATTGAAATGTTTTGATCTCATTATGTAATCCTTTATATTTATTAATTGTTTGCATTTCTAATCAGTAGAAATTCATATTTTATAACACAGGCAATAAAATATATTGAACTGTTTCTCAGCAGGACTTTTTTTTTCTATCTAAATAAGACTATTTATAATCTTATAAATAAATAGAAATGTGATTTCTATTTATATCTTTGACTTATTCTAAACAAAAGACATGATTACTTTTAAGAGACATAAAAAGTAGGTAACAGTTATGAGGCAAAGAGGAAATTAGGTTAAGAATATGAAATAGTATATCATAAAATTCAAGAAGATACCTACTCTCTGGAATTAATAAGTGTTGAGTTCATTAATTACAAAATAATAATTCAACCTCCTAATGATGCTAGATACTGGGGATACAATGATGACGGTAATAGAGAGTCTCTTTCACTCTTTTTCACTCAGAGAATTTAAAGTTTGATTACTGCTGTTCAAGTCCAAGATTTAAAGTTGTCTTGTGGAGAAATGAAGCAAATCTCAAGGCACAATGAACTGAGTAATTTTGAATTACCTTATGAACTTGAACAATTCTATTAATACATTAAGTTAACCCTTTTGAAATCTGCAGGCTAGTCAGATATCAAAGCTGTTCTGGAAGGTTTCTTTCTTTACCTGCATTTAAAAAAACATTTTAAGTTCTGGGGTACATGTGAAGGTTTGTTACGTAGGTGAACTTGTGTAACGGGAGTTTGTTGTGCAGATTATTTCATCATCCAGGTATTAAGCCCAGTACCCAGTAGTTACATTTTCTGTTCTCGTCCCTCCTCCCACCTCCCCTGTCCTCATGTCCTCTTTATGTTCATGAGTTTTTATCATTTATCTCCCACTTATATGGGTGAGATCACATAGCGTTTGATTTTCTGTTCCTGTGTTACTTAGCTATGGAAAATAGCCTCCAACTCCATCCATGTTCCTGCAAAAGATGTACATGTGGATAGCAAGCATATGAGAAAAAAAGCTCAATTTCACTGATCATTAGAGAAATGCAAATCAAACCAAAATGAGATACCATATCTCACCAGTCAGAATGGCTATTACTAAAAAGTCAAAAAATAACACATGCTGGTGAGGCTGTGGAATAAAAGATAACACTTAATAGACTGTTGGTGGGAGTGTAATTAGTTTAACCATTGTGGAAAGCAGTATGGCAATTCCTGAAAGAGCTAAAAGCAGAACTATCATTTGACTCAGCAATTCCATTATTGGGGATATACGCAGAGGAATATAAATTATTCTACTATAGGACATATGCATGCGAATGTTCATTACAGCACTATTTACAATAGCAAAGATGTGAAATCAATCTACATGCCCATCAATGTCAAATTGGATAAAGAAAATGTGGTACATATATATCATGAGATGTTTTCATTGAAAAATATTATGAATAAAATAGATGGGAAAGAGGTAAATAGTAGCTCATTTGTCATTGTTTTGAATTTGTTATTTATAATTTTCAGAAGAAAGTAGTCAACTCACTTTTCACAGTTTAAGTAAGTGAACTCTGCCAAATATTAAAAGGAATGTAGCTTCTCAGTATTTATTGTTAAGAGAGGTTTTTAACTAAATTTTCTTATTGAGATAAAAATATTTACCTTTAGATAAACCAACCTTGTACTTCCTGATGGCTTAAGGATTTCTCCTTGAAAAGCATGTCATCAATAAAAGAACAAAAAGAGTATTTTATTTGTCTGTTCAAATAAAAAATACAGGATTTCAGGTTAAATTTGAATTCAAAATACACAACAATTTTTTTATTTTTATAAATTGATGTGCCATGCCATATTTGGCATATTGTTACACTAAAGAATTATTTGTTTATCTGAACCCCAAATGTAACTGGGTGGTATGTATTTTATCTGGTAACCATACTTTATTTATTAATCTTATATTTACATGATACTTTTTTTTTTAAATGCCATCAAATTTTATTTTCTAATCTGTTAATGTCATGGAGTAAAAAAAAAAACACATACACACACATAAATCTGAGATATTTTAACAGCTGCTAATTACATCATTTTGGGGTGATAATGATTGCCAGATCAAAGCAAATTGTCATGTCCAAATCAATTTCTAAATAGTTCAAAATATTTTTATCTTTGATTTTTTTTCAACATAGATATTATAAATTGACTAGAAAAATGATCTATATTCTTTACAGGATATTAGGCAAATAAATTTTTGAAAAAAATAGTAATCTAAGATTCCTCATGATTTACTGAATCTAGAAGGAGCATTGCCAAGTTGATTTATTTAATCTTCTCAGAAATACTGATGTACAGATGAAGTTATACTGGTGTTGAACTATATATAGTAGGTACTTCTTGTGTAGTGTCCAGAAATGTTAAGGATATATTGTTGATAATTTATTTTTTCCTGCAAACAAAAGCAGACTTAAATTTGTATAAAATAATTGTAGAAATTTTTTTATAAGCTCCAGCAATTCAATTCAGGTTGTATAAAAGATAGTAATAGCAACATGAGGGATACTTGTGCAGAGTAATGGTGATGTTGTTTGGCTGTGTGCCCACCCAAATTTCATCTGGAATTGTACTCCCATAGTCTCCCACCTGGTGGGAGATAATTAGAATCAAGGGGGCAGTTTCCCCTGTACTGTTCTCATGGTAGTGAGTAAATCTCACGAGATCTGATGGTTTTATAAGGGCTTTCTGCTTTTGCATCTTTTTCATTTTCTCTCATCACTGCCATGTAACAAGTGCCCTTTGCCTCCCACAATGACTCTGAGGCCTCCCCAGCCATGTGGAACTATAGGTTTAATTAAACATCTTTTTCTTCCCAGTCTTGGGTATGTCTTAATAGCAATATGAAAATGGAGTAACACAGTAAATTGATACCAGTAGAGTGGGGCGTTGCTGAAGAGATACTTGAAAATATGGAAGCAGCTTTGAAACTGGGTAACAGGCAGAGGTTGGAACAGTTTGGAGGGCTCAGAATAAGACAAGAAAATGTGGGAAATGTAGGAAAGTTTGGACATTCCTAGAGACTTGTTCAATGGTTTTGACCAAAAACCTGATAGTAGTATGGACAATAAGGTACAAGAGTCACCTTTGCTCCAGTTCCCAACAAATTTGTCATCTGTGGTCTCAGATAGAGATGAGGAACCTGTTGGGAATTGGAACAAAGGTGACTCTTGTTATGTTTTAGCAAAGAGACTGGTGGCATTTTGCCCCTGCCCTAGAGATTTGTGGAAATTTGAACTTTAAAGAGATGATTTAGGGTATCTGGTGGAAGAAATTTCTAAGCAGCAAGGCATTTAAGAGGTGACTTGGGTGCTGTTAAAGGCATTCAGTTTTATAAGGGAAGCAGAGCATAAAAGTTTGGAAAATTTGCAGCCTGAGAATGTGATAGAAAAGAGAAACCTATTTTCTGAGGGGAAATTCAAGCCAGCTGCAGAAATTTGCATAAGTAACGAGTACTCATCCATCATAGCAAGAAGTCCTTAGATAATATCTAAATCTGAGAAACTCAGAAGTAGTGCTCAAAATAATTCTTAGGTATGTTGAGTAGCCACTGGTGGAAATACTTAATTAAAATTAATTGTGTCAAAGTATAATTTTCAAAAAGGCAAAATTATGACTCTTAAACATAATATGAAGATGTGGTAAATATCTAATTCAATTAATTGAAGAGGGAACCAGTAAGATATAGTACAAAGGGCATTTGAGCTGTTAAATAGTGTTAGAAAATTTATGAAAGAAATGTTAGGATCTGATTGCTGAATCAGATCTAAAACTGCTTAATGTTTCACAGGACAATAAACTGCATCTATTAGAGTTATGTTTTCCACTGGATCAAAACTGGTTACATTCTCAGAAAAAAATCCACAGATTAATATGTAACCTCACTAACTTGAGCTTTTATCCTTGGCCTAACGTGTTGCTTTTGTTGAATTGGTCTACAGATAGAACACAACATTTAAAAAATGTTGTTTAGCCATGTATGATTATTACTTAGATTAAAAAAAGAAAATATTTGCCTATTAAGATTAGCCAACATTTATTTAAAGTTTGTTATGTGCTGAGCACCTTGAAAATATTTTACATAAATTGCTTGTTTAATTTTGCCACATCCTCCAAGTCAGATAGATGGTCTTTAAAAATTTGCTACATCCTATGCAATAGATAAGATTACTTTGTGCATCATACATATGAGGAAAGAAGTTCTAGGTAAGTTAAGAAACTAGGCCAAAGTTACATATATACTAAATGGCATTTGCCTGTCTGTGATTTTAACTGTGTACTGATTATACCAGAGAATGAGGAGAAGCTGGCTGTTTCAAATGTTAGAATAGAATACATTAGGATATGGAGATTATTCAGGAATTTGAATAATTCATTAGGAAAATAAAACTCATTTCTGATTTGATGTTATTTGTGTTTAGGAGTTTCAAAAACAAGTTCTAAAGCAGACAACATTTAAATGTTTCTGTACTCAGAACAGCAGAGACCTTCCATTTGAATAGGTTTAGATTTCTCTTGCACAACTTTAGTCTTGTAAGCTCATTTAAGCTGATTAGGTTTTTGAAAGTTAATAATTCCTAATTATTAGCATCTTCAATAAATGCCTTTGTTTATTTAACTGAAGTTTTTCCACATGACTAAATATACCAAACTATTTTACTGTTCAGATTTCCTTTCTTAATTAAAATTTACATGATTAGCTTTTGAATATCAAATATCTACTTGTTGCCAAATTGTTTTGTTTTTACTATAATAGCTAATGTCTTAATATAGGTGTGCTTGAGAATATCTCATTTATTTGTTTCATAACAGTTTTTTTTTCAGTTTTGCTACTTAAAACACTATGCTATGAATTGAGTGTATGCTATTTCAATTTTTTGTGTTTCTTCAAAATTCATTGTTAGATGACTATATATATGTACTAATTAATGGTCATTGCCTAGAGAAACTAATTCCTACCACTGCTGAATGTGGAAAAGGAAATATTGAAGGAATAGTGTTACCAGAGGAATATGATAGGGAAGTGTGTGTGTGTGTGTGTGTGTGAATATTCCCATAACCTAGCTTTAGCTGAAACCCACCTCACACCTCCCACCCCAGAGGACTTGCTTTCCAGTCAGTTTGTTGAGATGCTTATTTTTTTCTCACATCACACAGGCCATACTTAGGAGTGATGTCTTCCTTGCTTCCCTTCAGGGCTCCAGACCTTGGCTCTGTCACCTGTCCACCTAATTCTTTGGGGCTAGAACATTCTATTTCTCTTCTTGTTGATGTCACCTCCTCTCCTGCTGTCATTCTTCCACACCCAGTGGAGACTTTAGCTTCCAGACCTTCATCTTCTCTCAGATGCTTTTCATCCTTCACTGCCATATCAGCATCCTGAGGATAAAATATCTAACATCACACTTTGTCCATTTTTTAAACTTTTTATTTTTAATAATCATTTACCCCATACTCTTTACCATCTACCCTCATTGCCATATGCTAGATTTTGCTTTTTAGTTTCTCTATTTGTGCCTTATTTTATATTAAAGAGACATTTTCTTTAATTTCTTTGTAATTTCTTTTACTAAATTTTTTGAGTTAGTAGTTCCTCTGGAGATTACAATACTTAATTTATAGCAATTTAGTTCAATTCATACCAATGTATTTTAATAATATAAAAAACTTTGCTCATATAAATATAGCATGGACCTCATATTTATATTGTTATTGCCCTAAATTACATCTTTATAGATTTTGTGCTCATCAACTTAGATTTATAATTGTCATTTTTTGGTAGTTCTCTAAATCAGATAGAAAAAAGGGAGTTAAGGATAAAATACAGTTGGCCTTCATATTCTTAAATTTGGTACTTGTGGATTTAACCAACTGCAGATCAAAAATATTCATAAAAGTATCCAAGGAGCAAAGTCGTAAAGAGCAAAATGTGAATTTGCTGTGTACCAAGTTCTATGTTAAATCCTCAAAAATAAAGGGATGTGTTGGTTTGTATTAGGTATTATAAGTAATCTAGAGATGATTTAAAGTGTATGGGAGGATGTATATAGGTTATATGAAAATACTGCACCATTTTATGTAAAAGATTTGAGCATTTTATGTAAGGAACTTGCCTGTCTGTGATTTTAAGTATGTGCTAATTACACCAGAGAATGAGGAGAAGTTGGCTGTTTCAAATGTTAGAACACATTAGGATGTAGAGTTCTATACCATTTTATGTAAGTGACTTGAGCATCTGTAGATTTTGGGGTCCACAGAGATTCCTGGAACAATCCCCCACGGATACTGAGGAATGACTATATACATTTATACTGTCTGTTATATTTTCCTATGTATTACATGTCCAAGTGTTTTCTTTCAGTGCTATAGGGTGAAATAAAAAACACTAGACAATAACTCAACTCTACATGAGTTGTTGTCTAGCGTTCTTTATTGAAGGTTAAGGACTCCCTTTAGCGTGTCTTATAGGACAGATACGCTAATGATGAACTCTCTGATATTTATCTGGGAATGTCTTAATTTTTCTTTCATTTTGAAGAATAGTTCTGCTGGATACAGAATTCTTGTTAGACACTCTTTGTTTCTTTTAGTGCTTTAAATATGTAACCCAGTGCCTTCTGGTCTCCATGATTTCTTTTTTTTTTCATTATACTTTAAGTTCTGGGATACATGTGCAGATCATGCAGGATTGTTACATAGGTATACAAGTGCCATGGTGGTTTGCTGCATCTACCCCCGGTCACCTACATTAGGTATTTCTCCTAATGTTATCCCTCCCCAATTCTACCACCCCCTGCTATCCCTCTCCTGGCCCCCCACACCCTCCAACAGGCCTCAGTGTTTGATGTTTCCCTCCCTGTGTCCATGTGTTTTCATTGTTCATCACCCACTTATAAGTGAGAACATGTCATGTTTGGTTTTCTGTTCTAGTGTCGGTTTGCTGAGAATGATGGTTTCCAGCTTCATCTATGTCTCTGCAAAAGGAACATGAACTCGTGCTTTTTTATGGCAGCATAGTATTCCATGGTGTATATGTGTAACATTTTCTTTATCCAGTCTATCATTGATGGGCATTTGAGTTGGTTCCAAGTCTTCGCTATTATAAACAGTGCCACAATTAACATACATGTGCATGTGGAAACAGAAAATGAGGAAGAGGCAACTATGCAAAGAGTTTGGAAAACTACCTTCTAGAAAGAAGTAACAGCATATTGTGTTTTTGAGGACCCTAAACCAGAAAAGATCTTTGGCTGTTTTGTTAGCCAAGAGGAATAGTGATTGTTATGTAACTCTTTGCATATGCAATTGCGCACTACTGTTCATAAATGCAATTACAGTCAATCCTAATTATTTGCAAATATGCCTGCTTGCTAAAATTTATTGCATCATGTAGTACTTCTGGCATTTTGTGGTCTTTCTCAGATAAGACAGAGTAGTAAAAATAGTCACCTGCCATGTATGTTACTAGCTAACGTCAAACAGGGTGACCCTCTGCCTTCTTGTTTCAGATCTCATTAGGTTAAAACACTGTCTATTTTCTGGTCTCTTTAGTACCACATTTTTTTTTTAATTTTGTGCTTTTTTTGTTGGGAGGTTTTGCTCTCAACAATGGTCTCTGAATGTAGTGCTCATGTGCTATCTAATGTTTCTAAGTGCAAGAAGGCTGGGATGCACCTTATTGAGAAAATATGCATGTTAAATACTTTCATTTAGACAGGAGTTATAGTGCTGTTGGCTGTGAGTTCAATGTTAATGAATCAACAATATATATTAAAGTGTCTTTAAAAAAACACAAATAAAACATAATTTGTTGATAATAATGTGACCAGAGACTCACAGGAATCTAACTTTTTTTCCTCTAGTGACAATAAATCAGTATTTGCTAATCCAGTGTTCTCGACAATATTGTAGAAGACAACCACAATAAATAATGAGACTTCATTATACAATGCCGTGCTGATGCTTACATGACTATTTCTCAGGTTTATAAACTGCATTTGTCTATATGCTCCCAATCTCTACCTTTGTATTGGCCCTAGAAGTAGTATTAGATAAATGTTTATTGTGCTGCATAAAAGAATGAACTATTACTGCACATTGTATTCAGTCATTTGTACTTCCTTTGCTTTGCATACTGCCAGTTTAAGCCAGGATTGATTGTAGAGCAATACTTTAGCAAATCCACAACACAAAAGCTGGTAACTTTTTACTCTGTTTAAAAACTAATACTATGAATTTTTAAAAAATTCTGCTGCAAAATCCAACTTTTTTTTTTTAAGCAGCAATGGGTTTTCACCATTTTGTCCATGCTGGTCTCGAACTCCTGACTTCAGATTACTATGAAGCCATTTTGTCCAAAAAAGTAATAGATTTAAAAATTTAAATACAATAGATATATGTTGAGATAAGTGTAAATGAAATTTCTCTGAAACTGGTAGTTAAGGACTAAATTATAATTCTGATGTCTTTTAGCACAATATTTTCTCTCACATTGTTATCAATTACTCAGATTATATATACCTTGAAATATTTTACTGAGCTATAAGAGGAAAGGATTTACTTCTTTTTTTTTTTTTTTGAGACAGAGTTTCACTCTTGTTGCCCATGCTGCAGTGAAGTGGCACGATCTCAGCTCACTGCAACCTCCACCTCCTGGCTTCAAGTGATTCTCCTGCCTCAGACTTCTGAGGGATTACAAGTGCATGTCACCATGCCCCGCTAATTTTTGTATTTTTTTTTGTATTTTTTTTGTATTTTTTTTATTTTTTATTTTTAGCAGCAACGGGTTTTCACCATTTTGTCCAGGCTGGTCTCGAACTCCTGACCTCAGATGATCTGCCCTTCTCGGCCTCCCAGAGTGCTGTGATTATAGACATGAGCCACTGCTCCTGGATTGACATGTTTTAGACAGCTGATGTGAAACACGTTAGTGATTTACTTCGTTGCTACAGGGCCCTTGCTTTCATGTTTGTGGAAAAGCACCGCTGATTATGCATCATGGACTAAATTTATCATTACATAAATAGATCTCTCCCATATTCTTCTTCTTATTTGTATCTTAGGGAGTTGTATACATAACTTCTTTTTTCACACCTGGTGTCTCATAGACAAATGAACTTAGACATAGGATAGTGAGGAGGACAATAATTTCCCTTAATTACGCCATAATGGGGAATTCTAAGGCAATTTCTCCATGCATAAATTGTCTCTAATTATTTTTCAAGAAAATGACTTTATTAGTTGAATCCAAGCTTGTAAGAAAATTGTAAATTGTAGGCTCTTTTTGTTTCTTTTTCTTTCTTTCTCTTTTTTTTTTTTTTAACATCTTGTCCCAAACGATTTGTCAATTTGGTCATACTTTGAAGTGAAGTACATGAAAATTTCTGACTTCTTTTACAAAATGTATTTTTTTAAACAAGTTGTCTGAGATGGGCCAATATATATGAATCAGGGAGGTCTCTAGATTGTGTCTGATAATTTATGGCAATTTAAGATATTATTAATGAAATAATTATAATTATTAGCAAAGAGTTTGAGGAACAGCCTTTCTAAATGTGTAATTTAGTATATATCAGTTGTATAATAAGTGATTTATATATAAGCATAATACTATTTAATTTTCACAGTAACTTAGGAGCCAGGTGCTATTACTTTTTAGATTAAAAAAAAATCCCTCAGGCTTATTTAATCTAAGTAACTTTCCCAAAGCAACAAAGCAAACAAGTAAACCTTCAATCCTCTCAGATCTAATTTTCTCGGAAAGCCTGCTGCAACCCTGCTCATGACGGGCAGGGTCTCCTCAGATACCATATGCTTTTGTGGTATCATGCATCTCTACTGGTTTGAGCATCCATTTGACTGATAGATGATTCATGAGTGGATGGACCGTGTACATACCTTCAAACCCAGCATGATGTCTGGCGTGTAAAAAACTATAATTATTTGTGAGACAAATGACTGAAGTGAAAAAGCCATTTGATTCAGAAAATTTTTGATTCAGAAACTTGTTTTAGAACTGTTGCTCTTCACCAAAACACTATAAGATGCTTATATTTGAGAATGACAGTAAATTAGTTGGTAAATCCTGATTATATGCATGTGAATTATTAGTTTTATTGAGTTTGAATAATTGCCTCTGGACTGTTTTGTGTACGTTGAGAAAAAAACAACAAAATTTTTCCTTCTCAAGGTATAGTCAGATGGGAAATTTGCTATATAATTTCCCAAAGTTCTAAGCAGCAAAACTAGTCATCTTCAAGATAATCTGCTATTCTAATTACCTACATTATATTTCCTAGATAGTTAATTATGTTTTCTATATGTTGTTAAAATATGTTGTAGAAATAGCTGGCTAAAGACACATAGTAAGGAGTCTATGTTAATAATAAAAACTCATAAGTAAGGTGTATAAATTGTCTCACAGTTTACCTTCTAATTGAATTCTTTTGTAAATTTGTACTTTGGAATATGACAGATTTAAAGTCAAGTAGAGTTCAAATTTAATTAGTAATCATTGACTATTTTACTGTGCTAGAATGTGAGGTTATTACATGCTTTTAAGGACATTTTTCAATAGCTTGATTCTACTGACATAAATTTTCATTCATTTCAAATCAAAATAGTTATAATCAACATTTAAACATTTTGAAATAGATTAAAACATAACTATATTTTATGTTTTTATATCCTACTGCTTCAAATTAAAATGTTTTATATCCAAAGGAAATCATTTTATGTACAGTGAGGAGTAAAACTGCTTGTGTTTGCTGATAAAACTTCCTCTGAAAAATTACTAAAAGAAGAAACATTTTTGGAAACTTTCAAGGTATATTTTCATTTCTCATATTTAATAAATGGGAAATGATTTATAAATGATAATGATACTTCATGCCTTGAAAGAAATCCTCATATTCATAGAACTAAACACATCTGGTTAGTACCCACAGTATTATTTTTTTAGCAGTAAAACAGCAAGACAACTTATGCCAAAAAGGTATAACTTTATACCTCCCATTTTACTCTAATTTTATATCACTCTGAATTCTAGTGTTTCTGTTCCATTAGTAGTGTGGTAAAATAGCTCCAATCTACAAGTTAAGTCTATAGCAACATCATGTTTTGGAATTCCACCAAAATTCTAAACATTAGCAAAAGAGACCTTTGGCAGCTACATTTAGATGCTCCAAACCCCATGTGCCCAAAATTCATGTACTTTGTAGAAGTATTTCAGGCCCACACTCATGTCTTATTTATGTGCATATGAACCTCGACCTTAATAACCTGGTTATTTATTTTACAAAATAACCAAAAATTAGAAACTCTATTAGCAGTTGAGACAGCTGCCATACATAGGCAGGCATACTGAGGGCAGTGATGATAGATGTGGAGACATGAGTGTGGGAATGAAATACTACTTCTACAAAGTACATGAATTTTGGGCACGTGGGATTTGGAGCATCTTGATATAGCTGCCAAAGGTCTCTTTTGTTAATGTTTCGAATCTTGGTGGAATTCTAAAACATGATTTGTAGAAAGGAGTATAAGAGAATGCAAATCAATACAAAAGTAAGGATTAATTGTCTCACCAAACCGAACACCATCAACAACAATGAAATAAATAACAAACAGAGCCACAGAAATGTGATTGAGACTCATTAGTTCAGTAGCAAAGTTCTGTTTTAATTAGTTTCTGCAAGTGTTTCACTATACTTGGTGTCCGTAATAATCAGTGTTAAGCATGATTTCAGTTAAGTTAAAATGAATTAAATATATTCCAATCATTTAACCAAACTGAATAATAAAATACATTGTGCATAAAGGAATTAACCAAGAACTCTTAAGTTTTTAATCAGCCAAACCTATTTTATATTGACTTCCTATAATCATAAAATCACCTTATAG
Organism: Saguinus oedipus; assembly: GCA_031835075.1. Taxonomy (NCBI): domain Eukaryota; kingdom Metazoa; phylum Chordata; class Mammalia; order Primates; family Cebidae; genus Saguinus; species Saguinus oedipus. The sequence goes on from CM063172.1 coordinate 88,513,832, forward strand.
CGATTGTTAATAGGATACATGAAGGGTGCCCAAAATAGAACAGGAATCTTATTGAGTGTCTACTCTAGATTAGATACTCTCCTAAACTTAAATACATTACTTTATTTAATACAAATATTTTTCTTGCAAATTTGTCCAGGAAATTTGCAAGAGAAAATTAGAAGGTAAACTACCTATACATGAAATATGCTGCACAGGGTCTTGAGTAATGGAGCATTCTAGGAGCTCTCACCAGGGAGGAGGTAGTGAGCTGATTAGGTGACATTGACTAGAATGCCAAATCTGAGCAATCGTGTAAAGCTCATGTTGGATCCAGCCTGAGGTAATTTGAAAAGATATATTTAATCTGTGAAGGAAGGAACAGATCTTTGATGAAGCAGAAGTGGGCATCATATAGCTTTCTAGCTTAGCTGCTACTAAATGTCCAGCTAACTTACAGTGTTGAGGGGGAATATTTCAAGGTTCAGTTAGCTTAGAAGTCATTCTCTTTCCAAAAGGACTGTTTTTGCCTTGGGCTGGTGTCTTTCTCATATACAAATTGACTACTGCATCCCAAACTTTTGCTCATGGTAAATTGTTCTGTTGGATTTTAGTAAGTGTAATGATAAAAGCAATAAAGTCTTCCCTTGATGTATATATCTGTGGAAATATATATGTATACCCAAATGTGAACAATATTTAATAATCTTAGCTTATAATACAATTTTCTTGTTCTATTAGTATTCAATGGGTGAAAATATTGGAGCATCCCTGCTTTATAAAGTTCTTCAGGAACCAAGGTTGATAGTCTTTTCCCTCTTTAAAAAGCTGCTTCTAAGATTACTCTGGAGGGTCCTTTTTATTCTAGCCTGCCAATAAAGGAAAATAACTAAAAAGAGCACAATATTGGAGAATGAATTAGATGTGCAAGTGGCACTCATTACTTTCATTCACATTCCTGTGGTTGGAACTCAATGATATGGCCACACTTAATTACAATAGACTGGGAAATGCAGGGTCTGGATGGACAAACACTTTCCAGTCTCAAATCTAGCGTAGTTGAAGAGAAGCCAGTATTTTGTGGGCTGATAGTCACAGCATTTGTTTTATATAACCTACGCACCAATCCATCCATTCATTAGCCACTGATGACGACAGTTTGTTTCTGGATCTTGATTCATTGATGTAAAAAAATATATAAAAATTGATAATCAAATCAGAATCTGACCACTAAGCATATGTATTTTATAACATACAAGGCAAATACACTGGTGCAATACAAGATGATTCTGCTTTCGACATTGAACTATGCCTGATGTTGAAGGGAAAGGGGTGCAAAAATGTTTGGAAATGAGAAAAAAATTAAAATATTTTAGAGTGACATTAAAGCTAATAAAAAGATATCCAATGGGCATTCACAAGGCATGATTTTTTTTTAGTATTTTGTAGAAGCTGAGGCTATCAAGATTTATAAACTAGGCTGGACTTGAATGCAAATTCCTGGCTTCCACAAAAGAATCAAATCTGACAGAAGTTCAGGCATTTTATTGTTTCCTCATCTGAAGCATGACCTCCTAGTCACTATAGCAGAGAAGAAAAGAGACTGGATACTCAAACAGGCTTTTCGATGGCTCAGTGAAAGTGCTTCATCTCAGAAGTGATAGTGCTTCAATGTCACTCTCATTTCATTGGTCAGAATAAGTCACATGACTACCCTTATTGCAGAGAAGCTGGGAAATGTTGGAGAATAGTTGGTGAACATGTTTGGTAATATTTGAGCATCTGCCAAAGCAGCTGGGAATATGTTTGTAGAAATAGCTGGCTTAAGGTATATAGTAAGGATTATAAGTTAATAATAAAAACTGGAAAGCAGAACAGAGAACTTTTTTTCTTAAGCTTTTATTTTAAATTCTGGTGTACATGTATAGTATGTGCAGGTTTGTTACATAGGTAAACATGTGCCAATGGTGGTTTGCTGCACAAAGCAGCCCACCACCTAGGTATTAGCTATTCTTCCTGATGGTCTCCCCCACTGCCCAGCCCCTTTGACAGGCCCCAGTGTTTGTTGTTTCCCCCCCAACCCCACCATGTCTTTGTGTGTTCTCATCAGAAAGCTAAACATTTTCCAGGGATTGATACATTTCCTTATTCATCTAAAAAATAAATGAAAATTTTATTACTGGTCATAATTTAAAACCCTATTCAAATGTTGTTGCAGAATATGAACTAATAATTTGCCAGAGCCCAATATAACCAGAAAGTAGATAATAGATTGGTGTCAATTCCAAATTAAGATAGTCAACCTTCCAGCATTTAAATAAGAAAGTCATCCATTTATCATCAAATGGATTTTTGAAAGACATTGTTCTGTTGTTTCTGAGTAGATGTCTATCCAATTATGCAAAACTATCTCAAAGAGACACCATATGCTTTGCTTTTTTTCTAACTGAATGAAAGTTATTAAATATATAAAATTGGATGTTTTAATTTTTCTAAATTGTTATGGAATTTTCTGCATGAGAACCAAAACCCATTAAGTGAATCAAGAATGTCCAAAGAAGACATATATGAGGCCAACAAACATATGAAAAAATGCTCATCATCACTGGCCATTAGAGAAACACAAATCAAAACCATATTTAGATAGCATCTCACACCAGTTAGAATAGCCATCATTAAAAAATCTGGAGACAACAGATGGTAGAGAGGATGTGGAGAAATAGGAACACTCTTACACTGTTGGGGGGAGTGTAAATTAGTTCAACCATTGTGGAAGACAGTGTGGCGATTCCTCAATGACCTAGAAATAGAAATTCCATTTGACCCAGCAATCCCATTACTGGGTATATATCCAAAGGATTATAAATTGTTGTGTTACAAAGACACATGCACACGTATATTTATTGCAGCACTGTTTACAATAGCAAATACCTGGAACCAACCCAAATGCCCATCGATGATAGACTGGAGAAGGAAAATGTTGTACATATACACCATGGAATACTATGCAGCCATTAAAAAAGGATGAGTTCATGTCCTTTGCAGGCACATGGATGAATCTGGAACCCATCATTCTCAGCAAACTGACACAAGAACAGAATATCAAATATCGCATGTTCTCACTCATAGGTGGGTGTTGAACAATGAGAACACATGGACACAGGGAGGGGAGCATCACACACTAGTGTCTGTTGGGGAGGACTAGGGGAGGGACAGTGGGAGATAGGGAGGTTGGGGAGGGATAACATGAGGAGAAATGCCAGATATAGGTGACGGGGAGATGGAGGCAGCAAACCACACTGCCATGTATGTACCTGTGCAACAATCCTGCATAATCTGGATTTTTTGTTTTTTAAATATATATTTTATTGCACTTTAGGTACCCCAGAACCTAAAGGGTAATAAAATATATATTTTTTAAAAGACTTTGAAAAAAAATATACTGTGTGATCAAACTCCAGAAGATCCTCAGAGCACTTGAAAATTATATGTGAGAACTTTTGTGAATGGATTTTATGTAAATAAGTAAAGCCCATTCACAAAAATGGACTTTATGTATAAAATCCATTCACAAAAATTCTTTGCATATATATATATATACACATTATATGTATATACATTATATATATACATTATATATGTATATAAAGTCCAGTCACAAAATAGTATATATAATATATGTAGCATATATAGTGTATATATATACTTGTGTGTGTGTGTGTGTGTGTGTGTATATATATAGTGTATATATATATATATATATATAGTGTGTGTGTATGTATATATATGTGTATATATATAGTGTATATATATATGAATAAATGGATGACTGTTTCTTATTTAAATTAGCTAGGTGTGGTGGTGCATGCCTGTACTCCCAGCTACTTGGGAGGCTGAGGCAGTAGAATCACTCTAACCTAGGAGGCGGAGGTTGCAGTGAGCCAAGATCACGCCACTGTACTCCAGTCTAGGGGCAACAGAGGGAGACTGTCTTAAAAAAAAACAAACAAAAGAAATATTGATTATTCATTTGTTTCCTTTGATCTTTATTAATCCTTTAAAAATGTAATAATTCTTCCCCAAAAGGGTATGTATGTATATTACATATATATATATATATACTATATACCACATTTAATCACACTTGTGTGTGTATACATATATACTATATATGTACATATATATACACACATATATGTATACACTATATATATGTATATACACACACACACATCTATATATTTAATAAGAATATATTGGTGAGCTTGGTGCGGTGGCTCATACCTGTAATCCCAGCACTTTGGGAGGCTGAGGCGGGTGGATCATTTGAGGTCAGAAGTTGACCAACATGGTGAAGCCCCATCTCTACTAAAAATATAAAAATTAGCTAGGTGTGGTGGTACACACTAGCTATTTATATATATAAACAATATATATACAGTATATACTATATATATACACACACACAAGTGTTTATAGTGTGTTTATATATAGTGTGTATATATATATATATATATAGCATATATATACAGGTGTGTATATATGTAGCATATATATAATATATATATGTAGTATAGTATGTATGTAGTTTATATGTGTAGTATAGATATAGTATGTATACGTAGTATACAAACACACTTTTTGGGGAAGAATTATTATATTGTCAAAGGATTAATGAACATCAGAGGAAACAACTGAATAGTCAATATTTCATATATTTTTTAAAGACAGAATCTCCCTCTTTTACCCCTAGACTGGAGTACAGTGACATGATCTTGGCTCACTGCAACCTCCGCCTACTAGGTTCAAGTGATTCTCCTGCCTCAGCCTCCCATGTAGCTGGGAGTACAAGCATGCACCACCACACCTAGCTAATTTTTGTATTTTTAGTAGAGATCGAGTTTCATCGCGTTGGTTAACTTCTGACCTCAAATGATCCACCTGCCTCAGCCTCCCAAAGTGCTGGGATTACAGGCATAAGCCACCATGCCCAGCCCATCAATATTTCTTTATTAAATTTAAAAAAATGCTTACAGATGTTATTTAAAATTTCCTTAAAATGTGAATGATGCTAAATCAGATATTTCGGAGCTATTCAAGTTGCAAAGTAGCTCCTATAATGTTTTAGCACAGTAAGGTACATAAATGGGAGGGCATGTTTACTGAGTTTTGTACTCTAAGACAAATAAGAAAAGGAGAATCTTGGCAGACTTAAATTCTATGTTAAGATAGGGATCAGGATCTTGACAAGGAGAAAAATTATTAAAATATGTAAAAGTTCAAAACTTTGTCATATCTCCAACTATGTTTTTTGCATCTAGAATATAAGAAAGAATTACTAAAAAGACATCCAAAATTCTGAGCCACGAATTAATCAGAAGGAAAGACAGACGTCTGTTCTTCTCCCACTTAACATTTATCACGGAGCAGGACTGGAAAGCATCTCTTTTGGCAGTCTTTTAAAGGAGTGGTCAGAAGGCACTTAGTAGATGAATGGATGGTTCTAAAGACCTCAGGAAACCTTGGATAAAAGGATTAGCTGGAGCTAAGAACTAGACCACAGCTTTCCTGTGGAATAATGCACCTGGGCTTGAAATCTAGGGTTGGGTTTGAGGCCTTTTTGGACTTGTCCTCCCCACAGCTGTCACAGACTGACAAAAATAGTCTGAGCTGTTAGGCACATTGTTGTGACCCTGCATGAATTTGGGTTAGAATTCAGTTGATACGATATTAGAAACAATGGTAATTTCAGAAGACCAGCCAACACATTAGACATGTTTACATCAACAGGACTTAATTTACTACAAATATATTGTATGGACATACTATCCAGGTGGGTATTGAATATAATTTAGGTCAATTACTTTGTGGGTTTAAAAATAATCTGAAGATGAAATTTCAGTTGCTTCCTATTTTACTTAATTATTTCTTACTATTGCTTTTTGTTTGTTTCTCTTGGTAGGTGTTAATAACAGTCTTTTTAAAAAAATTTATACTTTAAGTTCTGGGGTACATGTGCAGAATGTGTGGGTTTGTTACATAGGTATACACGTGCCGTCATGGTTTGCTGCATCCATCCCCCTATAATCTACATTAGGTATTTCTCCTAACGCTAGCTCTCCCAAATCCCCCACCCACTAGCCCCCCACAGCCCCCGACATGCCCTGGTGTGTGATGTTCCCCTCCCTGTGTCCATGTATTCTTATTGTCCAACTCCTACTTATGAGTGAGAACATGTGGTGTTTGGTTTTCTGTTCTTGTGTTAGTTTGCTGCGAAGGATGGTTTCCAGCTTCATTCATGTCCCTGCCAAGGACATAAACTCATCCTTTTATATGGTGGCATATTATTCCATGGTGTGTATGTGTCACATATTCTTTAGCCAGAATATCATTGATGGGCATTTGGGTTGCTTCCACGTCTTTGCTATTGTGAACAGTGCCACAGTAAAGATATGTGTGCATGTGTCTTTATAATAGGATGATTTATAATCCTTTGGATGTATACCCAGTAATGAGACTGCTAAGTCAAAGGGTATTTCTATTTCTAGATCCTTAAAGAATTGCCCACTGTATTCCACAATGGTTGAAGTAATTTACATTCCCAGCAACAGTGCGAGAACATTCGTATTTCTCCACATCCTCTCCAGTGTCTGCTGTCTCCTGATTTTTTAATGATCACCATTCTAACTGGTGTGAGATGGTATCTCAATGTGGTTTTGCTTTGCATTTCTCTAATGACCAGTGATGATGAGCATTTTTTTAAATGTTTGTTGGTTGCATAAATTTCTTCTTTTGAAAAGTGTCTGTTCACATTTTTTTACCCACTTTTTGATGGTTTTCTTTTCCTTGTAAATTTGTAAAGATTTAAACATACGACCAAACACCATAAAAAGCCTAGAAGAAAACCTAGGCAATACCATTCAGGACATAGGCATGGGCAAGGACTTCATGACTAAAACGCCAAAAGCAATGGCAATAAAAGCCAAAATAGACAAATGGTATCTAATTAAGCTTAAGAGCTTCTGCACAACAAAATAAACTATCATTAGACTGAACTGGAAAACAACAGAATGGGAATTTTTTTTTTTTTTTGCAATCTACTCGTCTGACAAAGGGCTAATATTCAGAATCCTTACAAAGAATAATCTTGATAAAATAGTCAACTTGGTTTATTCAGTTTAGTGTTGTAAACATTTATTGAGTGTCTACTTTGTCATATGTTATGGGCTTTAGGAACCAGCCAGGTAAATAAGATCTTGCCATTACTTAGTTCTTAGTGAAGAGTATTTTAAATGCTATGCTTAAAGATGTTTAAGGATTTGGGAGAACCAAGGGAAAAAATGAATTCAGTAAAACAAGAGGACATGAAAGGTTTTATAGAGAAGAGCTATCTGAGAAGAGTTTTGAAAAATAAGTGACTTAGAAGGCAAAGATAAATGGTGGAGAGAAGGGAATTACAGAGAATAGTGAAGTATGAGCAAACAGGGTACATTTGATGTATGACAGAAATTTCAGTAGATTATGGGTGCAGTGCATACAGAGTAGGGAGACAGGAATGAAAGCTGAGTCAGGCATAACCATATCATAAGTCACATGTACTGTGAAGGGATAAGATAATCACATTTTAGCTCTAGAGCTATTCTAGGGGAGATCAGAGACAGTGGGAGGAATGGGGGAAATACTGAAGGCTTAGGAGGCCATACAGTGGTCCAAGGGAGAAACTGATTTCATGATGGGTGGTGAGGATAAAGACAGAAGGGATCTTAGAGATCCTAAGGGGGAAAACAGGCAAGACTTATGATCTACCTGAACTAGATGATGAGAGAAAGGCAAGAGAATGGGATGACATCAAAATTTCTATCTTAGGTGAGTGGGTTTCACTACATATGAAAGTCAGTATAATCTAGTAAGTAATATGCTTTAGAAGCATCTGAAAAATTATCTTTCATTAAAGATAGGATATAACATTTGCTGGCTGTAAATTATGCCCAACAGATTCTGTAACATGGAAATACTGTTAAGCTTTTTTGGGTAAAAATACGAAATCTGTAACTAAACATCAATGAACAAATTGTTTCAATATGGGAATCCTGACAGGCCCAGCTTTTCCAGGGGCTCTGGTGTAAGAATATGCCGCTGTGTATTTTGTAAGAGGGATGTGGAGGTTTGTTTCGTTAAGAAACTTGCAGAAAATAATTTTGCATTAAAAAAAACTCATTTTAGCTCTTGTCATTTGAGAGTATAGTATAAAGTGTTTTTCTGTTCCTCTTATGACTTAAAATGTTTCTAGATATGTTTTCCATTCATACAAATCAATAGGAGTCAACAGCAATAGACATATTTCTATAATATCATGCATTTTCCAAATGGTAATTTCAGTTTGTCTTTTTGTTAATCATTTATTTTTTTCTGTATCCAAGTCGGAATAACTGAGCTTGGGAAATTTGTTATTTTGGCCCTCAAGAGATTTTGAGATAGTCCTTAGATGACATGAAATTATGATAATGTTAGCTCAATATTGAATTCTTAGCAAGTATTTTATCAGGTGACACAAAGCCTGGACTTGATGTAGTGATGATTGTAGTCTGGCAGATGCTTCCCCCTTTGATAAATATCTCGCTATGAGTTTCTGTGTCTTTTCAGGTCTTCCCTCTTGCCATACTTGACATTTCCAGGACTCTCTCTACATGAGCTACTTTTGCTTTAGCCATGATTTCAAGAATTTGGCACTTGAAGGTTAAACAGATTATTTGGGTTGTGAGTTAGCATCAGGCATTTAATACTAAGCACCTGATTTTATAGTCAGCTCTGTTCATAAACCTCTGAAATACAAACTAAGTGAGAATAGAAGAAAAAATCTACAGAAGTTGGCCTTAACTGTGGTTACTCTTTCTTAGGGAGTGTATTATTTTTTTGCAAATTTTCATGGGCACAAATAGCAAACATTCAGATTCATAACATTAATTTAAATCATCAGCAATCTATTGGCAGTAGTCTAACATGGCATATATGTTTTATATTTCAAATAATTCACCAGCTGGATGAAGTAATACATCTATAAATAATTGATGGCACACTTTCTTTTTCATGAAGGTAATGCTATCTGTAGAGTTTCCTTACAAAAGTTAACAATGGAATTATGTGGCCACGGTTCATGCTTTATAAATTTAAACTTCCAAAATGTGTAAGAAACCAGTTAAATTCTATGGTAAATTTTTGTTGCCCTTTAATGTTTTTCTTTATGTAAACTTGACCATGACTAACCCAAGCAATTGTAAATTATTAACATGTAATGTATTTTGGAAATTTTCAGAAAAGTGCCAGGAGTTAGAGTAAAATAATGAAAAGGTTAAATCAAGTTAGATCACACAGTGCCTTTAAAAAAAAATTCAGTAGAGATTTTAGACTCTATCCTAGATTTTTATTTCACCTATTGTAAATCCTACTTAAAAAAAATTGTTAACTTACATAGAAAGATGCTGAGTTTGGAACTGAGAAAGATTGTACCTTGTAGTGCTTATCAAGGCAGGGCATTTTAAGTTAGTGTTTTGTCAGAGACACTTGTCTTGCCAGGCCATGGTTAGCTTGAAAGACTTGTGGTAGATGAGAAAAAATGATGGAGGTGAAATGTCAGCCATGGCTTGCAGAGAAAGAGGCCTTTCAAGGCAGTTACAGGGAATCTCTGGCAAGGAGATGGCTGGTAAGATCTCTGCACCTAATCAGATACTACATTAAACAGACATACTATTACGTATTTTTACTTTGATTTTTCCTATTAACTATAACTCATGTATTTCTGATGAAATGGAAAATATAGAAAATAGAAGGAAATAAAACTATAATACATATTATTGAAGAAATAAAAATGCAGAAAATAGAAGGAAATAAAAAATATGGTATGATGGTAAAGAAAAGGTTGTGAGCCTGGACATAGGAATATCTGTGTGGGACATGTGTAAGTTTGGATTTCTGAGCCCACTGTGAGTCTGAGGCAGCTGGGGGTTCCTTTCAGTGGAAAAAGAGAAGGACAGAAAATAAAGGCACAAGGTTGGGAAAACATGGATCCAAGCATTAGCAACTACCGTTGCAAACTTTTGTGTATGAACTTGTTATTTTAAAACATATGGTTCATGAATTGAGAACCATAGGAGGAGGACTCACTGTCTACAACACTGAGGTTTTCAAAATTGTGAAGAAACCTCCTGGGTTACAATGATATGCTGTGTCTCTTTATAAAGAATACAACATGCCCTCTGCAGCTGAAGTATATAAAAGCTAGAAGATTTCCTCCAGCTCACTGTACACTTTATGAAAGATGGGTACAGACCAGAGGCCACTTCAGTCAGTTTTAGGTACAGTTTATACTGAGCTTCCTTTTATTCCCCACACAGTGCTTCAGTTTTTCTCAAAACTCCACCCTGTTCGTCCTCTAGCCACAGGACTCTGTTGACCCATTCATTTCTTTATTCCCATGAAGTCCCAAATTACTCTTCCTCTGTCAGCACTGCTGTAGTTTCCAGTATCCTCAACCTCACCTTCCCATAGGCAATTATAGACATTTAGAAATAGACATGATTTGTCAGTGTAAAATATTGAAAACAAAAATATAGCAAATAGAAAGGAAAGTTGAATAATTACTCTCAGCAGAGCTAATGTGCAATCATATTACACATATATGGCTTTGTTTTTTTTTTGCCTTTGTGGGTCTAGTGTGCTATGATTGCATTCAGTGCACAGCCCTTTTCTAAGCCACAAACTCTGTTCTGACTGTCCACCTATTTAACACCTTTGCTGTGTTCTGGGATGTAATCACAATACCAACAATCTGGTGGAGAAAGGAGAATGTATATGATTTAATTAAATGATCACACAAACGTAAACTTCCAGCCATGCTAAGTGATATGAGGAAAGTTATAGTGAATGATAATTAAGTTTAATTTGATGTTACAAAAGCAATTCTTTCACACATGGCACCTAATGTTAAGGAAAGAAATGAATCAGACCTACTTACCCAGATCAGATTTGGTATTTTGAATTACAGAGAAAAAAACTACAGTAGATATAAGTAATGATTACTTCAGCTACAGCCCATATACCTCTAGTGTGTCACTTAACAACTTTGTAACTTCTCTTGAGTTTCTATAAAAATGACTTTCTGCAAAGATGGGTGGATTCGGTATCACTAATTATCGAGGAAATCTCAGGTATCACCTGAAAAATATCATCGGGCATATAAATGAAAAACTTTGTTTATGTTTAATACCAGGAGACTGAACATTCAGTCACAACCTCAAAATCCTGATAAGTACACAGTGTATTTGGTACATAGTAAAAGGAGTCATTGAACATTTCACTTTTGATAAATGTGTTTCTTAGTTCTTATGGTCTGGTCACGCCTGTGGTAGGACAACCCAGAGATCTGAGCCAAACCATGTCCTCAAATTATATACTGGAATCCCCTAAAATTTAACTGTAGCTATTTGTGTGTTGACTGATCACTATTACTATCGCAAAATACCATTTTAGTTTAATGGAGTTATTTATAGGGCTAGATTTGTTTTCAAGCAGTATCACATGTATATATTACATAAGAAACCTCTCCATGTGAAAAATATGAATATTCAAGAAAGTGTTTTTACATCATTAATATTTTATTATCTTCTTTATTGGCTGATAGCTAGTATGTTACTATTAGTTTTTATTAGTTATATAATAGTTAAGTTTTATGGCCTGACAAGAAAGCAAATGAGGGCATTAAAAGGTAAAGAATTTACTTAATGTCATTTTTGGTGCTAGTAAAATATATTTTCCTTGGAAGCTTTTCTCTGTGCTTCTGTCAATGATTTCTATCCACATTTCCACAGGAGAGCATACATTTTCACTCCCTCCTTATTAAGAAACACCACATTAGGAATCTAATACCAACTTTATTTTTATCATTTTTTTGCTTCAACCTTAATTGTGTCTTTTGCTACATTCTTAGGCAAACCCATTCTCTCTGAATTTTAAATTTCTCATGTAAAAATGAGCATTATGTTGTTGTCATTGAATACTCCAAAAGGTTACTATGAAGATCAAGTAAAATGACAGTTTTAAAACAACTATGTAATCTATGAAATGCTATGCAAATATATTATTACTTAACTAATTTCTTATTTTTAATGGAAAAACTGGCCTCAGATGGAAAACTGCTTAGAAAATGATGCAGAATTTTAGACTAATGATTTTAAACTTAGAATGAGTTTGGAAGGAGTAGGGTGGAAATCAGGCAGGAAGGGATTGAGGGAATGGTCTTGACATGAAGAAACCTACAATAAATTATCGTGATCAATCTCTAAAAATTTATTAGGATATTCTTTCTTTAATGAATAAAGGTTTTCTTATTTACAGGATTGGTTCTAATTTTGATTTCTGAACATACTTCTCTATATTTACTCAATATTTTCTAAATGACAGAACTTTATTTAACATTTTATCTTATTAGATTTTCTCATCATTCCATGACATTCTAGGACCTCTTTGCATTTTATTTTAGTTAATCAAATGAGTGGTCTTCTTGGTTCTAGGTTTTTAAAAATTTGTTAACCACTTTGTTGGATTTTAAATTTAGTGGTAGGTACATGTTAGTATGTGCTAGGTCTTGCATAAAGTCTTGGGGAAAATACAAAGATGAATAAAAATCGTGGTACCTAACATCAATGTAGACTTCCTTATAGTTTACTAGGAAGAGAGAGAGATAATGTAGTAACTAAAAAGTTACTTTTATATAATACAAGGCTAACATTACCCCATAAACATCTATATCAGCAAAGCTCAAGATTATAAAGAAAGCCCACTAAATGTAAATGAAATAAAAAAATTTCTATTATTGTTTAATGTTTTTCTTTGGTCTAATGTATAATGTTGGAGAGAATTTTAGATAATTATTCCAAGAAATATATTTGTGTTCCTTAAAAATTATAGCTTTTACATTTTCTGAATATAAAAGTCAGCATGTTCTGAATTGGTTGAGAATAAAAGTGAAAAACAGGAAGAAATCAAAGTGGTTTGGGGATTTCTATAAGAAGGAGAAGAAAGAAACTGGAAAATCAATGGGACAAACTAAAAAGTGAAGGGAGGAATGGACAAGACAGACTCTTGGTCCTGTGTTGGATATATGTTGTGACTCCCTCACATTCCTCCCTTTGTGGAAATATATGTCAGCTATATTGTCAGAGACCATACGTGATTAATTCTCAAAAAATTATATGTTGGAAGAATGCTTACTGTCCTCATTATGGATAAGAAATCTAAGGCATTGAGAGATTAAATATCTTCCCCCAAATCTCAGCTATTTAGTAATGGGGATGAGATTCCAACTGAGAATCTAACTCCAAATAATTAATCCTAGCCTAGTGTCCACCATTTTTAAAAAAAATTCTGAAATGATTGTCTTAGAATAAAGGTAACAGAGAGGGAAAGAAAGGAAATATGAGGGAGTAAGAGAAACAAACCAGAACAAAAAGATGGAAAGAGACAACCCAAACTTGGCTGTACTTGGCCAAGCTGTGTCTGAAGACAGACCTCCCTTGGACTTTTCATTTACTCTATGGTTATCAATAGAATTACCATAGAAACTAACTCAAGTTTACAGCCTGGTTGCTATCCCAACCTAGCGCTGCTGTGCAGCGCTGGGGGTAGTCTACACTGGGGGCAGTGTGACCTACCAGTGCACACTGCCACCTTGGCCCTCTGAACCTTTAGCAATGAGGAACTCAGGGAGAGGGGGCCAGGCAGGTCCGGAAGACAGCTCATTGTGGGCCTACAGGCACCCCTTGGCATGAACAAACTGGGTGCCATGGATGGCATGTTGATGGTGGGAGGCAGACAGGTTTCTGGGTGGAAAAGGGCAGGTTCCTGGTGAAACCCCACCTTCAAGCTGTGAATGGCCTGAAGCCTGTGGGCCAGGATGTCAGTCAGTTCTGTGTGGAGTCCTTGGCCTGGAGTGAAAAATTATGGGGCTTTTCTCAGGCCCAGCCATGGACACCCATGGACCAATCAGCATGTATTTCCTCCTTTCTGAGCTTATAAACATCCTGGACTCAGCCAGACTGAGACAGATACCCAGACAATCTGCTTGGGGAAAGGAGCTACCCACTGTGGGTCTCCCCTCTGCTAAAAGCTGGACACTCCTCAGGATCACCTGCCTGCAGAGGGGAGGTGCCCACTGCTGGTCTCCTGAGAGCCGTTCTGTTGCTCAGTGAAGCTCCTCTCTGCCTTGCTCACCTCCTGGTTGGCTGTGTACCTCATTCATCTTGGATGTCGGACAAGAATTTGGGACCTGATGAATGGCAGGACTAAAAAGAGCTGTAACACAAACAGGGCTAAAACACACCCCTTCACCCTCCACCTCACCCACTATGTTGCAGGTCATGAGGCCAAGAGAAGAGCTCTGGCCTTTTGGGGAACCCACACCTAGTGGCTCCCTGAGCCAGGGCTGTCACTCCCTCTTTAGGGCTCTGCAGTTCCTGGTGTCTCCAAGCTTTTGGGCACCACTGCATTCCCCTCATCCAGACATGTGTGCCCACAGTGGAAGCCACACGTGGTACATCTGATCTAGCTGCAGCTTTGCATAGAGCTGGCACCTGTGCTGGTGCCTGGAGATACCCACCTTACCATAGCAGCTAGTGTGTCTGGCTGTGTGCAGTGGTTAGACCCCACACTTGCTTGCCCACACAGCTTGCTGCTCCATGCCTGGCTTTCCCTTGGCAGGTGTGTGATCTATGCTGGTAGTGCAAGCTGAGCACAGCCTGCCAGGCTAAGTGAGTAGTATGAGCCCAGAAGGCCTGAGCAATACTCAGGCAGAAGGCATGGCTGGCCACAGAGATTTCCAACTGGCCAAACAACACCCCAGAATGCTGTGACACTGGGGTAAGTTGGAAGAGTTAGAAAATGGTAGCTGTGAACTTCGTGGACTTAGAGCAAACCTCATGATATACTAATCATAAAAATAAGTTCTTCATGGCCTCTAGGGTCATGATAAGAACTACCCTGGAAGTGTACAATTCCGTATTTCATACCCTAGTCAAAACACCTGATTTTCAAGCAAACTTAGCGTCAGCCAACTGAGAAGGCAGTTGCCTCCTAGGGGTTAAGTGTCTTTAAGGAAAATTAAAATAGTAATTCTAAGTGACGAAATAAACAAAACCACAGTACTGCTATTTTTTGTGTGATAAAACATAATTTGTGCAGATTTTGGCATTTTAAGCCTTTTAAAAGCTTATGTAAGATTTTATCTTATTAGAGTCACAAATTGAGTAATTCATTTAAACATTGGTTTTTAGTTGTAATCTGATAGCATTTTAAAATATTAGAAAATGTAGGAAATCCAAAACCTCATTATATTTATTAGTATAACTTTCTGAGAATTCCTAAAGTACATAGGAAGACTTCTTTAATCATTCTGGTGTACTTCAAAAAGAGTATGTACAGCGATTTTAACCACAGTTTAAAATATTTAAGGGAATAGAGATAATTAAATCGTAAAACCTTTGTTATAAATCATTATTAAAATTGACTTAATTGACAAATTGAATTTAAGATTTGTAAATTGAATTAAAAGTGTGAAGAAAAAGTGTTTCAAATTGGTAACTTTATTATTTTTTCAGATTGGTAACTTTTAAAAATAAAATATCATACGCCAAAATTCTCAATTATTATTTTGGTTTAAAAAATTACCCTATAGGGCATGAAAAATACTCGACAAGATAATTGGCTATGCCTGGAATCAAAATTGTTCTTGAACTTTTCAGTTACATAAACCAATACACTTTTTCTTTTCTTTAAAGTATAAATTATTCCAAGTTGGTTATCTAATTATCTAAAACTTGGAACTAAAAGTGTTTTGACTATGCAGTCAGGTTTGAGGGTATTTTGGAGTGTGAGGAAAAAGAAGGACTTTGGGAGATGTGTTGGGTAATTGAGAGTATTTGGAGAAATAGGATTTTAAGAAATTTCTTCTGTATATTTGGATAAAATTCCATGTTGATATTGGGCAATATTAGGAATTTGCTTTTTGAGGGTTGTGGTGAAAATTTGGGAAATGCCAAAATATCTGAAAAAAATTCAGGCATGATTTCACCACTCAGAAATAACCACCGTTAACCTTTTAGTGTCTTTTCCTCAAGTCTTTCACAATTTTTATGTGTGTATATGTATGTGTTTGTATAAAATGTATACAAACACATAAAACATACACAAATATATAAGATACAGATTAATATGTAATCCACATAATATGGAGAATATATGCTCTCTCTTTTTATATATTATCACATATAGTTTTATATCCTGCTCTTTCAGTTAAGTTTATTATTTTCTCTTCTTCTTTTCTTTTCCTTTTCCTTTTCCTTTCCTTTCTTTCTTTTCTTTTCTTCCTTCCTTCCTTTCTCTCTCTCTCTCTCTCTCTCTCTCTTTCTTTCTCAGAGCCCCACTCTATCTATCACCCAGGCTGAAGTGCAGCCGCTGATCTCTGCTCACTGCAACCTCTGCCTCCTGGGTTCAAGCGATTCTCTTGCCTCAGCTTCCTGAATAGCTGGGATTATAGGCACAACCCACCATACCCGGCTAATTTTTTTTTTGTATTTTTATTAGAGTCAGGGTTTTGCCATGTTGTCTGGGCTCAGGTCTCAAACTCCTAAGCTCAGGTGATCCACCTGCCTTGACCTCTCAAAGTGCTGAGATAACGGTGAGCCACCACACCTGGCTTCATTTAACTTTTCATTGTGAAATAGTTTATATCCATATTCCAAAACTTTTTTGGTGGGGTGTACTTACCTTCACTTTAGAAGTAAAGTTTAGATTCTGCCTATTCTACTTAAAAAGACAGAGTAATCTAGATTCTCCACAGATCTTAGAGCCCAGTTTCAAACATTTTTCTATATTCCATGGAGTAAAATTTACCTAGAGGAGTTTCAGGTTCCAGGCTATCCTAGCCCTAAAATCCTGACTGCTGAGAGAAAAATGCACTTGGTTTCTCACACTCTGCCCTGAATTAGATATGATGGAGGAGACACAGATGAGGCATCTTGAATGCATGGCTCAGGTACTATTACCACCCACTAAGGCTGCTGCCAGAATAAATACAGAATGCTTGGTAAAAGTTGAATTTTAAATAAGCAACAGATAATCTTTTAGTATAAGTATGTCCCATAACATTTGCCACATACTTATACCAAAAATTATTCATTATTTATGTGAAATCCAAATTTATCTGAGTGTTCTGTATTTTTATTTGCTCAATCTGGCAACTCTACATACAACCCTGTCAAATTTATCAGGTTGAAGCAGAGAATGGTCTCAATGTCCTGCTATGTTTTTCTCTAGTTCAAATTCAGTTCTTCCAGCTTCTTGTGGGACCTCAAATATAGTTTGAAAGCCCCTGGTCAAAGTAAAATGCAATGAGCTACTGACCTAAAGTGGTTGTTAGTGGAATGGAAAAGAAGTAATGGGTAAGAAGCATTTTGGATATAGAATTGAGAGTGAGGAGTCAAGGATGATTTGAAATTTTCAATTTTTGGCATATAGGGCTATGGCTATGCCATGAAGACAGGGAGCAGGAGTTAAGGGCAGTTTGAAATGCCAGCAGGACATCAAGTTGGAGACAATTAGCAGGCAGTTTGTCCAACACTGCTCCCAATTCCAAGGTTTTGCCTTAGAACAAATTATTGGAGATCTGATTGGAACTCCTTTAAAAAGAATCATCCTTTTTTGTTTTAAACACTTGGAAGAACTCAGCCCACAAAATTTGGTTTGGTATATTATCTCTGGCTTATTCTTCACTCTCACAATTCACTATCCTTTTCTATATTGTGACAGGTGGATACCACCATACTCTGATAAGCTTCAATTTTTTTGTAGAGACATAGTCTCACTGTTGTCAAGTCTGGTCTCAAATGCCTAGCCTCTAAAATCCTTCTGCATTGGCCTCCCAAAGCACTAAGATTATAGACATGAACCACAATTTTTAAGTCATTAACAATTCTACAATATACTGTTAATGTCTAGATGCTATTCTATTAAATAGAAATATGTAAATGTATTTAACTCATCTGTCATTAATGAACATTTGGAGGTTTTCAATATTTAGCCTTAATAAGTAAGGATAATAAACGAGGGCTTGAAATAATGGCATCTCTAGGAAGTATCCAAGTTCTGATAACCAGGAAGTTTTGTCTCAAATAACATTAAAAGTATTCCTTGTGGCTCAATAAGGAATGAATTTACCATTAAGAAAGCAAGCGTCTTTAGATTAGGTTCTATCTGGCTTCTGTGGTCTGAATCAAAGGTTCACTCAACAGAGTTGTTTAGCTAGAAGAGTACCCATAGTAACTTAGGAAAGAATAGCATTCCATAAAACTACCTGTTCTTTACCTTTTCTCCTCCCAACAAAACTTGACAACAATTTAACAAAATGTTAAGGCCTAATATAGCTAAGGGCTAGGGAAAACAACAATTTCAGGTGTGTGTGTGTGTGTAGATAAATATACCTATATATTAAAAACTTTCTGGGGGTTTTGCTATTTTGGCAAACTTAACTAAGCTAATTAAAAATACTTTTATCAAATTAAAAATTTCCATTTAAAGAATTAAATCGAGAACTTATTCAGAACATAGACAAAAATCTTTATACAAAGATGTTCATAGCAAAATTAAAACTAAATATTGAAAAATTTAGCTTAATGTTCATTAATGATGGATAATGTTATCTTCTTTAATGACAGATAAGTTAAATACATTTACGTATTTCCATATAATAGGACAGTATCTAGACATTAACATTATATTGTAGAATAGTTAATGACTTAAAAAAATGTTCATAATAAATTATTCAATCAGAAAATCAGTTCTAAGCCTGGCTTGGTGGTTTTCATCTATAATCTTAGTGCTTTGGGAGGCCAAGGCAGAAGGATTTTTGAGGCCAACCATTTGAGACCAGCCTTGGCAACAGTGAGACCTTGTGTTTACAAAAATAAAAAAATTAGCAGAGCATGGTTGCATCCACCTGTAATTCAGCTACTCAGAAGGCTGAGGTGGAGGGATTGCTTGAGTTCAGGAGGTCAAGGCTTCAATGAGCCATGATTACACAATTACACACCAATATGAGTGACAGAGCAAATTCTGTCTTTAAAAAAAATCATTTATAAATATTATATCATTTATAAATATCATGGTATTCTTTGTAGTTTTCTTAAAAGTAATACATGTATAAATATTCATAGAAAAATAGGCTGGGTGCAGTGGCTCAAGCCTCTAATCTCAGCATTTTGAGAGACCGAAGTGGACAGATCACCTGAGGACCAGAGTTTGAGACCAGCCTGGCCAACATAGCAGAACCCTGTCTCTACTAAAAATACAAAAATTATCTGGGAATGGTGGTGCGTGCCTGTAGTCCTAGCTACTTAGGAGGCTGAGGTAGGAGAATCGCTTGAACCTGGTATGCAGGGGTTGTAGTGAGCTGGGATCGCACCACTGCACTCCAGCTTGGGGTAAGACTGTCTCAAAAAAAAAAAAAAAAAAAGGATATGAAATGAAATGTTAATTATATGTGGCAAGATTTCAGATGTTTCTCATTTTCTTCCACCTTCCTTTATTTTTCAGTTTACTACAAATATACATTACCTTTGAAATTCAAAATCATGCCATTTAAAATAAGCATTTAACAAAAACTAGGGAACCGTACTGCATACCTTTAAAACTCAACTTTGGTGGTGAAGGGAAAATCCTATGAAAAACATTTGCTTATTGACTTAAAAAACTGAAAGTAGACTAGCAGAAAAAAATTCAGTTCTTTAAGCCTAACTTTTTTTTTTGTATTTGGAGAGTTGATCTGTTTGAGTTCATTTAATTTTGTATAAAGATGACTTCCAGCTTTTAAGGATGTCTTTTAAATGTGTCTCTAAATTGCAGAAAAGATTTTTTTGAACGTAAAAATTGCTCTTTAACATTTGATGACTTGTGCATAAAAGGACTAGAAACATAGATTTAAAACTTAAAGGCAAAAATGCTTTGTAAAATAGCTTTTAGGTTACAATTCTGACCAATTGAAAAATAACTTTAAAATTTGAAACTAACCTGAGGTGATAGTTACCATAACTTGTAATTTCATGCAAGGTGTTCAAAGCAAAAGTTGATCATTTTATATTACTGACATTGACCAAGTAGATTCTTCATAGGTCTATTTTGTCTTAAGTCAAATAAAAATGCTCTTAAACCAAACTATAACAATTCTTAAAATAGAAACTTCTTGAGGTTATAGGGAACCACAAGCTTATAGCCACCCAAAAAGCATTCTACAAGTAGTAATAGGCATCTATTTTGGGTAAAGTATTCTGAGTTCAGTTCTTAGTGACAATGCTTAAGTTATTCCTTCGGGCATTTCTGGGGTACTGTGAGGAAGCACCAGCTTTGTGTGTGGTCTGCATTCTTGTAGTAATGACATACAACGGAAAAGATCGCAGAAGGAAAGCAGTTAATGCATCCAAATTTCTAGGTCACTGTTCTCTGGGTAATGAAATCTTCAATGGATGACACAAACAGACTTACTTGTTTATTTTTTTAATATTTACCACTGCCTTGTTTTATGCTTGCACATGATACTGCTGATTCAGCGTTTCTGAGCCAGTCTTTCTGTTAACAGAAGGGCTTATGTTGAGCTGTTTCTGGAGAAGACTTGACACATGGCTTCAATCTCTTTTCTCTGGCGGCATGTGAAGCCAGCCAGTTGGCAGATTCCAGGTCTGTAGCAGAAATATAGGCTGCTATTCTCATACTGAGCTTGGGTTCTGCTGTTATAGCAGAAATGAGCTTCTCACAACATGTGAAATGTGATCTAGTAGGAGAGGAAAAGAAGTAAGGCAGAAGGGGCAGAGGTGAGGAGCATATGGAGCCACATGTAGATTACAGATAATACAATAAAAAAAATACAGAGCTAATGCTGCTAATTGCTATACAGGTAGCTATCCATAAAAACAGGAGCTTTCACCATTTCATTTGTTCATGTATTTTGAATGTAGCATTTATTCAAAACCCAACATTGTTGCAAAATTTGATTTTCTCAGGCTCTAGTAATTGTTATCTAAGATGATTGTGATCAAAAATACATTATTATCCATTTCTTTGGTATGTGAATTGAACTGAAAGGAGTCAGAAATCTGGAGTTCTAATATAGTTCCACTGTCTGTTAGTTATATGGTATTAGACAATTAATTTATCTTCATTGGACGTCAGGCTTCTTATTTGTAAAATAAAACATATGGAATAGTTAATCTCTAATATTTGTATTGACTCTTGAATTCAACATCTCTCATTCACAAATGCAGCTGCTCCCTCCTGGAGCAGGGCTTCCTGTCAGCCTTCCAAGGAACCTGAAAGACTGAGTTGAAATGTTTAATGCTCCTTTAGGTCATTATCCCTCTCCCAGCTCAGTCTTCTCTACAGGATTTAATGATTAAGCTTCTTCGTTCTAGTGTATCTGACATATATAAATATAGCCTGAGAAGAGAGTGTGGTTTTCCATATATTTAAAAAATTGTTGGATGAGACATTATGATAGATAAATTATAACGTAAACATTTTATTTAAATAATTGAATGATTTAGAGCAAGCCATTTTACCTCCTAAGAAGTCCATTTTATTTATGGAAAGAACATAATACATTTCCAACTTTTTCACAGAACTTTGTAAATATTGAAAGGGAGAATGTTTAAGATAATTTTTTAAAAATATTAATTTCTGTACATGAGCATCTTGATATTATATGTTTATTAAAATGACAATAGGGAAAACTGTTGAAAACCTTAAAGCAATTGCTTCTTAGTATAAATAGTCAGAATTTATAAGAGAAAGAAAATTAGCTGGTTTGGCATGATTTATTTTTCTATTTAACAGATATTTATTGAGTATCTACTAAGTACCAGGCACTATTCTCTGTGTAATATATCAGTAAAAAAGCAGACAATGCTTTCTGAGCTTATGGAACTTACATCCTATTCATTGTATTGACTCCTAAGGAACATGAGTTACTTTGTGATTTTTGAAATAAATTTTAGCAAAGATTAATAGATAAAATGTAATTTAACTACTTTTTCAATTTATTACTTCTAAAAATATTATGTGCTGTTTCTCCAATCATATGAGAACTTGCTAAATAGCTTGCAAATGAATTTTGCCAATCAATGAGAGCTTGTAAGGTTGCTGAGGTTGGTTGGCCTTGAACTCTTGGCCTCGCCTTCGCAAGCGCCACGACATCCGGCCGGAGCCACTTTGGGCCCCGCAAATGAATTTTATTAAATAACATGACAGATAGTTGTATTCTCCTCTGCTGAATGTTAGCAGGTCTTAGTGTTGCAAGAAGATTATGTTTGGACAACTGGAGGACAGAGCTATAGATATTTCCTTAAAAACATGAGGGATAGCATTAGGGGAAACACCTAATATAGATGAGGAATTGATGGGTGCAGCAAACCATCATGGTGTGTGCTTACCTATGTAACAAACCTGCATATTCTACACACGTATCCCAGAACATAAAGTATATATATATTAAAAAAACTAAACAATAAAATTAGTAATGCTTGGCTTCCCATTGAAAAAAATAGTACATCACAACAGTAACAAACACATAAAGCAGTGAATAAACACAGAGGTAGAAAGAAATTTTTTCATGTGGAATTATTAATTTGGTAATAGTTCTATCTTGTCTAGTAAATAAAGTATTTAATTTGCCAGTTTTTGGATGGTATCAAACTATTAAGCACATTTCATGTTATGCCTATTTTATTTGATTAGTTATGATAATTATGTCATATATATGCAACACCCAGTTACTTCAGTTTCATGAACTTTTAAAATGATTGAACATTTTAATACTTTAATATGTATTTTTCAGTGGATAGAGAGCTGATAACTCATTTTAAAAAAATTTGTTGATAGATGCTTTTCCTCCTAAAATTCTGAAACGCATTCTCATTTATCAATCTCTTTGCCAAGAGCTAAGCAGCTGTACATACTTGAAAATAAAAAGTAGACTAATTTTGTTTTACAAAAATTCTGGAAGTTAAAATTTTCTTAGCAAGCTCAGTGGTTCATATTGAAAATAAAATTTAATGGCTCTTGTTAAAACTCTCTTTGCTTTGTTGGTGTTTGGGCAGTGAAATATTTTTATGTATTTCATCCCTCTTTTCTTGAGGGATTATGTAAAAGCTAGCCTCCAGTATTGTTCCTGGTATTAATTGCCTAAGACAGTAATTTGTTGATGTCAATTTGTTTGTGGATTGATGACCCAGAATTAGCCAGAATCTAGTTCTGTCAGGAAGTATTGTGAAATATTTGTAAAATACTCCTAAGTACTTTTTCCACCTCTAAAAGATTCCCTCATACAATGACAAAAGAGATGTAAAAACTAGTCTGTGGCAGGGCCATTTTTTCTACCCTAAAGTAAATTAGAGATGAATTCAGCTAATACCTTTGTGATTGTACATTCTAAAATTTTTGCCCCAGTATTTTAATGTAGCTTTTGAAAAAAAAATAATGTGGAGAGAACATGGTAGTGACTTTGAATGAAAAATTGTCTTCCAAAAATGGCTATTGAAGCCTCAAGAAAGTAACCATAGGGCTCAGACAGCCCTGGAGCTAGCTAGGCTGGGTCTGCAGTGGGAGGGAAGCCTTTGATGAAAAACTCTTTTTTTGTCCTTCTTTGATAACATTTATAGGCTCGTTGTAGTCTTAGAATTGTCACACTAAGAAGTTTTTTATAAATTATGCAGAGCAGTAAGTATCTACTCATCTTTTTTCCTTTGCTTCTAAATTTTGGCATAATCAATAAATGTTTTTTGATGTAGGACCTTTGTGATTAATGATTTATTTCTCCCAGGGCAGTCATTGGAAGAAACTGCCTATGATTAATGATTTATTTTTTCCAGGGCAGTCAGGGTAAGAACTTAATCATGGTTAATAAAATCATATTATTTTTTAAATACATCTTGATCATACAATTGGAATGTGCAAACAACTACACATTGCCATAGAGCCCTATCACGTGCCATGAACACATGAATGCTATGAACCTGTGAAGATCAACAGGACTCATTTTTGTAAGATCTGTGATTATTTTTCTTCTTTTCAGAAGGTTTTATAGATTAAAGAAGAGCTATCTCTCTCAGATAATCAGCTCATTTTGTATTTGTCCTCTGACAGCTTTTATGGTATCTAAAAAGTAATTAACTAGAAAAATAACCAACTGATCAATCATCAATTTATTTGTTTTTCTACTGAATGTCCAAATATTTAGTTTGATAGATTGCCGTACTACTTTGATTATTTTGGTATTTTACTAACAGAACTAACCTTTGCATTTCTCTCCATTGATGTTTATAATGGAGGAGCCATTGATTCTAGTTATTAAGCAAATACAATATAGAGATTATTCATGATTTGAGTAACTCTTCTTGAAGAATATACATAGTCATAGCAGGTATTAGTCTTATATAACATGAAAAATGTTAGATAAAAACACCTCCATAAGCCTTGATATTTTATCATCTCTATGAACGCTATACCCAACCTGACCTTGAACAAAAAATTTTCTGCCAAACCTGGCTCTCGAAGTCACAAGCAAGTAACGGTAGGGCACAGGCAACCCTGTAGCTAGCCAGGCTGGGCCTGCAATGGAAGAAAAGCTTTTGATGAAAAACTCTTTTTTTCTCATTCTTTGATAACATTTATAGGCTCTTTGTAGTCTTACAATTGTCACACTTAGAAGTTTTCTATAAAAAAAGGCGTAAGAGGATAGAGGAGTGACTATAGGACTGAGATGTAGCAATGGCAGATTCAGCAGTGGCAAGGTAGATCTTAACAGGAGAGTATCATGAGGAAAAAGGGATTTGGGGGTTAAATAAGGAGAAGAGATGCAGAACAAATAAGGAGTCAGGGATCATGAGAAAAGGATAGACTTTGGGGTCAGCAAACTAGGGAGTGAAAGATCTAGAACTCTTCCAGAGAGTTTCAAACTTTCTTTGGAAACTTTTGGAAAAGCAGTCCTGGTTTGAACAGGAGTCAGGGACTTGTCTTGAAGCTGCATTTTAGAGCAAACAATTTTAACTAGCTCAGTGGTTTTCAACATGAGTGTGCAGCAACATCACTTGGAAGACTTGTTAAAACACAGATTGTTGACTTTCACCCATAACTCTAGAATGTTTAATTCAGTAGGATTTTAGGGGCAGGCTGAGAATTTGCATTACTAACAAGAGCTTAGGTAAGAATTTTCTTGCTGGACTGAAAACCACTGATATGGAGAATATGTTCACCTGAGGGGACTGGAGGGTTTGGCGTTGATTTGGATGGAGGTAAACCTGGCCTGCCAATGGCTGAATTTTGCCTAGCCTCACTTCTCTCATTGACAAAGAGGAGAAATAATACCTTGAGTGTTAAATAAGACTTAGAGATAATAAATATAGGTTCTAAAGGCAGTATCTGATTCATGTTAGGAAATCAATAAATGGTAGCTATGGTAAGAAGAATGATATAAACAAACAATGCAAACAAGAATACCCAACCATAATACTGGAATTTTAATCACCTTTGGGAGTTCTGAGGTTTCATGAAAACCTCATTATAATCTCTGACTTTATTCCCTTCAAGAATGAATTTGCAGATTTTAAGTTTTTATTGAGTTTAATTTTTTAAATTTAAATGCTTAAAAATTGTCTAATTTTTATTCAAATACACCTTGTGTAGATGATTATTTCTTATAATGCTCAAATCACTTAACCTGATGGTTAAAGTATGTGCAATTATTTGAAAACATAATGTAAAGAGAGAAAAATAAACATCAAATTCTCCCGTGAAACCAGTACAGAAAAAGTATGTTTTAATGGTGGGGTTAAGGCTAATGGGGCAAATGTAAGATTTGTATTATTTTATTTCCTCCCTAACTTAAGCGTTTCTGTTTTTTAGTTTTTATAATTGTAGTTGTTTTCTAGCAGTTTCTAATTATTATGAACTGATATTTTATTAAGCTTAGCATATATGGTTCTAATCTTGATTGCCCCATAAAAGTCTATTCCAAAATGTAATCACAAAAGGATGATTACTTTCAATCCAAACACATATTTTACTTAAATAAAAAAATGCTGCTTCTTGCCCTCACACCCTTCCAAGCTTCAAGCTTCACTTTCAGATTATGAGCTTGTTATCAAAACTTGGTTTAGAAAGATTCTTTTCATTGTTCTGAATGACAATGGAAATGATTTACAAATTTTGATGATTGGGGAGCATGCACGCTATAGCAACACTCCTTACCAAATTAGTCTGTTTTAACTTAGAAAGTGTTTTCAGGGACAGACTTTTTAACTGAGGAACACTTCCTGAAATTATAGGCCACGTTTATATAAAGACCCAGATATTTTCTGATTGTTTTATATGTAAGAAGAAGAGTAAACATGAACACCTGGAAGACACTGGGTTTTGAATGAGAGATAATAACTAATAGCACACAACGAAACTTTTATCTTGACATGTTCTGATTTCTTTTATAGTTTTCTTTGTAAGTTCTGGCTTAGTTTGGATATTTTAAGGTACAAGGGCAACATGAAGAATAGGTGATCTTTATGCATCCTCTGTCCATTGATTTATTCAATATTTATTGAATACCTTCTATGTTCCATTCCATGCACCATAGAATGTATTCCGTAAATGTATATTGTGCATATAAAGATGTTAACCACATTTTACAATATAATCTTTTATTTTTTTCCACAATCATTCATGGACAATTTACCTTATGCTGAGTACTTTTCTGGATTCTGGATTACCAACATAAATGAGACACAATCCTTACTTTCAAGGAGTTTATAGTGTAACAGAAAGGGAAAGCTATAGTCCTTAACTAATTATTTAAATATTTAATGAGCATCCATCAAGCATCAGACAGTGAGCTCAGATGGAAGGGTGCATCAGTATCCAATCAGATAAGGTTCTTACCCTCATGAAGCCCTCATATTCTAACACATAGTATTTGGTATATATAGGAAAATGGGATGATACAGTCTAGAGTACTGTAGGGAGAGGTTACTTTAGATAAGAATAATAACACTTTTTGCAGGTAACACTTGAGCAGACACCTGAAGAATGGCCATGAGAATCCCACACAGGAACTAGAAGCTACAGAGATCATCAAGGAGGGTAAGCTCTGAAGTGGGAAAGGGTACAGAGTGTTTGAAGAGCAGAGTGATAATCCTAGCGTTTGAGAATAATGAGGAGTTGAGGTGGAACGTGATGTGAGATGAGGTTAGAGAGTCAGGTGGGCCCAAATCATACACGGCACTGCAGGCCATGGGGGGACTTCAGATTTGTATCATAAAGTAATAGGAACATATTAATATGCAAGTCAGCATGATCTAGTCTGATGACATTTTTAAAAGATCGCCTTACAGGCTTCAGGAAATGTGGGTTGGAAAGAAGCCAGAGTGGAAGAAGGGAGATGAGTTAGGAGAGTATTGTAATCAGTAAGACCAGAAATGATTTTGGTATGGATTGAGATAAGTGGTGGTAAAGGATATAATGAGAAGTGGATAAATTTTGGCTATATTTTAGAAGTGAGAACAGTGGGGTTTGAAGATGGATAAAATAAAAACTGTTACATGTGGTAATATGTTATACATGTTACGCTAAATGGCCCAAATGAAAAAGTGATGACTTCTTGGGGTGTGATGCCAGGAAAGCCATGAAAAAATATGCTTTAGTTGAGTTTGTGGGATGAGCTTATGTTCACAGGCAGTCAGGGCATGTGTAAAGCAGAGGAAGGGTAATTTGGACAGATGCACTAGCATGAGCAAAGACATACAGAAGACAGAAGAGTAGTGGGTGGGAGCAAATGGCGAGTCAGAGCAGGAGAGGTGAGTCAGGCTGCTGGAGTTCCTAATGAGAATTTAGGTGTTACCTGGTAGTATATAGAGAGATTCATTATCTGGAAGAAGAGGCAATGCAGCATCATTGGAATATGGAGAAAAACTAGTAAATGTTCCTACTTGTAGAATATCGACCTAGTTCACCATTTGGTTGCAGCTTAATCAGTTGTGAATACCATTAGTTTAAATATTCACAAATATTTATAATATGAAAACTTTAAGTTCTCTAAATTTTAATGTTCTCTAAGCCTATATTGTTCTTTACTAATGGATAACGTGTTCTCTAGCAGAAAAATTGACTTTGTTATTTGCAGCAAAGGCTATGACACAAGAAGTGTATAGATAATTTATATGTAATTAAAATATATTTCTTTTGCATTTTTCTCTCAAGTTTCATCCTACCAAGCCAGCTGCTGGTTAAAAATTAACAAATCGTAATTTGTTTCGTTTTCTTTTCTTCTGTGATCTGATGGTATGATAATGATAATTGAAATGACCACAGTAATCTGGAATCTTCAAACCATATAACTAACCTCTGATTTTTGAACGACTTCTTTTTTTTGTCAAGGATGTTTTGTTCATTTTTTAAAAAATGTAAAGGGTAAATTTAAATCTGTTTCTGTAGTGTGAAAGTTTCTCAGTGGAGAATTTTGAGAGCAATTGTAAGTGAAAATAGGATTATAACATAAATTGTCTTGAGACTATAATGAGATAAAAGTGTTTTATACCACAAAAGCTACAATCACATTCATTGCAGCATGACCAGCATGTCAAGCACTTTCAAGGTAATGAATGCATTCCAGAAGATTGTCTGTATTTTTTCCACACTTTAAATAGCAGGAAGATGTTTGAAACAATTTGCTGTGGCATCAAAGGCACTGTGATGGGCGTTACCCTCACAATTCTGAGGCAGAATTTAGCTTTGGCAAAGAGTGGGTATTTTAATGAGTACTAGCTTACATTTTTCTTGGCATTAGGTTTATATAGGACCATATTTCTTCCTCTTTGGAAAAAGATACAAAAATGCAAAGAATGGCTATAATGGTTAACCAAAATGAATGTCCACTGCTGTTAGGGATTATAAAGAACACCAGGTAGCATTTTGTGAAAGATTTAGTGACTTGTTGGTACCCTGTGGTTGTTGTTAAAGTGAAATAAACCATTTTGAAGAAGTGAATGAATTTTTCTGAGGATTTTATTTATTTGCAACAAGGAAAAATTCAGAATCTTATGTTGGCAAAAGTTAATGAAAGTAGTCAGCAGTGTGACT
Source organism: Saguinus oedipus (assembly GCA_031835075.1). Taxonomy (NCBI): domain Eukaryota; kingdom Metazoa; phylum Chordata; class Mammalia; order Primates; family Cebidae; genus Saguinus; species Saguinus oedipus. The sequence continues at coordinate 88,543,025 of CM063172.1, forward strand.
TGCTGGTATTCTAATATGTTACATTTATGCACAAGAAGAGTTACTGTTTTTTAAGTGGTAAATAATTGAGTTTCCTAAGATGAAACCCAGGAAACCTGGTTGACTCCAAAATTTCACCTGGAATTATTTTTATATGATATATAGGTAGATTAAGAAAACAAATTAAGTTAAACAAATTCAGTTCATGTAAAGCTTTGATAATAAACTTTAGAAAGAAATTAATTCATACAGAGAGACTTTGAGTTTTCTTTTATAAGAAAATGGAAGAATATATCTTAGTTTTTTAGAGAAGGAAATGTCTCTCGGTACGTGCCAAAAAGGATAAGGAACAAATTTCTTTCCAGGATTATGGCATTAATTGTACAAAAATATCAACATTTGTGAGAATTGTTACTTGCCTTTCTGTGAAGTATTCTCCTTCCACAATCTTCTTATGTTCAGCCCTATCGTGTGCTGATATTTGGTATAACTTTTCAAATTAGTTTAAGCTGTAATTTTAAAACATGGTTATTATTATTATTATTATTATTATTATTATTATTATTATTTGAGATGGAGTCCTGCTCTGTCACCCAGGCAGGAGTTGCATTGCTGCGATCTTGGCTCACTGCTACCTCCACCTCCGGGGTTCAAGCGATTGTCCTGTCTCAGCCTTCTGAGTAGCTGAAATTACCGGCATGTGCCACCACACCAGAGTAATTTTTGTATTTTTAGTAGAGACAGTGTTTGGCCATCTGGGCCAGACTGGTCTTGAACTCCTGACCTCGTGATCCACCTGCTTCAGCCTCCCAAAGTGCTGGGATTAAAGGTATGAGCCACTGCACCCAGACAATTATTCTTAATAATTTAAGAGTTTTTTTGTGAGTCTGAGTAACACAGGAACCTAGTCCTCAAATAGAAGTAAAAATATGTTTTTTATATGCTTTGTATGCAAGTTTTTTAAAAGGTAGTTTAAGGAGCTATATTAGATAAAGTAAAACTTTATCAGGATTAAAATTATGGTATTTTAGTGCACATTGAGTACATATAATTTAAAGGATATAAGTATAATTTGAAGCATATTCACATTTTATCAGGGTACAATGAAGTATGTGGTATAGCATTATGTTGTAGCAACTCCCTCAGATAGGATAAACATAAACAAACCAAATAATCAAATATTTTCCTGGGCACCTTCTGTGCGCCGAAACAGTATTAGGCGTCTTTGGAAAAGAAATGATCATTGAGATGTGTTTTCCTCTCTATCAGCTTTTAAGGTACTAGGGCCAAATCAGTTTCTTCTAGGAAATTTGAAAGATTCAGAAGATTTTAACTATCAGGAGAACACATTTCAAAGGGTTGAGCAAAAATGGAAACATCTGGGGCATATTAGAAAAGAAGGAGATCAATTTGGCAAGAAAAAGCGTTCTGTAGAGGGCATGAGATGAGATGGGGGCATAGTACTGGGTTTCCTATGGAAGACTTTGACTAGGAGACAGAAGGGTCTTTAATTCTCTAGTGATTTTGAGTAGGTCTTTAATTCTTTATTGATTAGAGATAAATACCTACTCAAAATCAAAAAATTTTGAGTAGGGTAGTGACATCATCAAATTTTTTTAAGACAGATATAATTTCCCATAGTATTAAAGACAAATTTGATTTAGGAAAACATTCAGGGCATTAGGACCATGTGCAATTTTCTGCAATAATCTTGAAGACAGGCAGCAAGGATCTGGTGGTGGCAGGAAAATAGAAAAGGGAATGCTGATCACAGCGGTCCTGGGAAATTTGACTATAGAAAGTTGGGGATCACAGAGGCTATAACATCTTTTTAGGTCAAGAATTTGTCTTTCACTTTAATAAACATGTATCTGTACAAATTTTACATCCAAATGAAACTTTACTCCTTGTGAAACAAATTGAATTCTCTTGTTTATGCATAAAACTTGGAAAATATAAAAAGTGCTATCACTTACCAATTAAACCTGTTTATTGTTGAATATTTAGCAAAAAAGAATAAAAATACTAGTAATGAGGATAATTAATGAATGTATTTTTGTACCATTATACCTATTGGTTTAAATGAAAGTTATTGATATAATGTTGATGGTTTGTTTACTTAGTAATTTCTCAATATTTATGATTTTCTTTCTCAATATAAACATAGTGACCCATATGCTATTAATAAAAATTTCAAGCACAGATGGAGGTGAGCAGCTTTCTCAGTTTGTATTGAACACGTGGAGAATTATCAAGAAGAGTAAATAAAATAAAGCTCTACTTTTTATTAAAGAAGGTTTGCCAATGAAGTAAAAACTCACTGAAAAGGAAGTTCAGGGGTTTTTTAATCTTTGTGAACCAATAAGATGTAAATGCCAACCACACTAAATCCAAAATACACATTGTATTTCCCTGTAATTTCTTCTCTGAACTCTGTTTATATCTTTTGGCTTGTATGTGGATTAGTATTTGCAGTCTAGAATGGCAAGCCTTGATTATTAGCAAATAATATTATTTCTCAAATTACACTTTGACATTTATTCTGATGCATTTTCCCCCAGCCAATCTATTTCATAATAAAACCTTGGGAAAGGCATCACAAATATTTGAAGCTTTTGATAAGTACATTGCAATAAATATATGAGACCATGTTTTACCAACAATTTTCAGGTTTCAAATAGAAAGTAAACTGAGTGTAAATTGAAATAGTATTTAATTACTGAAAGCACAGTAAACATTATAGTGAATATATACAATGTTATTAAAATAGATCTTTAGAACTATATTGGCTATGTGGCACATTTTCCATTACACCAGTTTAATCTCATTTTATCTTTGAAAAGAGCAAGAACGTGTTAATAAGGTGTCGGCCCACTATCCTTTTACTTCTCTTCCCTGAGTTTTAGCCTCTATGTTCCTATCTGAATTTAGAGAAGAATTTACCTTTCCAGCATTGCACTAGTTTCATGATATACTCAACATCTCTGAAACTAGGGCCTCTTACTACCTGACTTTGAGTTGACTCCCTGCATGTGCAAGATCTTTCTCTGCTAACTTTTCAGAACGTGCTGCTTTGTGCACTCAGCAACACCTGAAAGACCATTTATGTTTATTTGAACTCTCATTTTTCTCCTCTTGACAAGCTCAGTTTGTTGGCTTGTGTTTCCTAAATATAACTGTGGAACTTTATGGACTGACGATGCCATTTCCTTATTTTCTGTTTTTGCTAAATCAATATAAATAAGAATGAAATTCCTAGACTCTAAGATGTTGTTAAGTTAGCTTCAGTTTAGAATTTTGGTATGAAAGATATCTAACAGTTTATTATATGCTACACTAATATACATTTATTCATTCTAAAAAAGCCACTATGACTAGTGCCATAAGCATATTTTATGTCTATGCCTTCTTTTGTAATGTATACCAGATTCATTATGTATGAGGCTTAATAGTTTGGAAGATTATGAAAATATCTTCTTAATATATGAACTATTGGCTTCTGACAAACTAATACATTGAGGCCTTATGTAGTATATAAGCTTCCTCTGCAGTGACCCTCCCACAAATCAGAATGAAGACATGAAATTTTCATTTGGTGTGGTCTTCAGAAAAACCTATAAGATTTGTGATTTGAGATTCACAACCTAGTACATGGGCAATTGAGAAAATTTCAAAGTACTATTAAAATGAGACAGTCTGATAGGTTGGCCTGAACCCTTATCTAGTGTGGTCAGAAATAAGGTATAAAGCCTTAATTAGGATTCAAATTTAGCATTTTTTGATTTAGTAATATTGCCTACTTTATACCTCATTTTAAAATTATATCTCAAGTTGTCTTATTGAAACATTTGTAGACTATAATATTTTCTGAGTTATACATTTACAATTTTTATAATACAGTTATGTCCTGCTTAATGACAGGTGTACTTTCTGAGAAGCGTCTAGTTAAGCAGTTTCCTCATTGTGCAAACATTATAGAATGTACCTACACAAAGCTAGATAGTATAGCCTACTATACACCTAGGCTCTATGGTGTAGCTTAGTGTTCCTAGGCTAAAATCCTGTATGGCATATTTCTGTACTGAATACCATAGGCAATTATAACATAATGGTATTTGTGTATCTAAAAATATCCAAACATTGAAAAGGTATAGTAAAAACGTGGAATAAAAGATAAATATGAGTATGCCTGTATAGGGTAGCTCCATCATCTAATGAGATCACCACTGTATATATCTGTCATTGGCCAAAACATTGTTATGCATGACTGTATATTGGTATTATCTCTAAAATATGGACAAGGAAAAAATTCCATAACGTATCAAAAAACATCAAAATCTGGTTCTAAAATGAGAGTTCACTCCTTTTTTGTTGTATTTCTTCCCTCCCTTCCTCCCTTCCCTCTTTCCTTCCTTCCTTTTTTTAAATACTGAGTTTATCAATTATCTGTTCTATGAAAGTTGTTACTCTTGCAAAGTCTTTAGGATAAAAGGACCATTCTGTCTAGGAATAAAAATGACTAAGTGGATTCTTGACTTAAATTTATTTTAAAATGCTTTCTTTTAGTATAATGCTATATTAAGTATTGAAATACATCAGTTCTATAGTGTATTTTTAAGATTTGGTTGGACCACAGACCCTGATAGAGCAAGAATAAAAATACATTGTGTTCAACAAGTCAGTTCTTGATCTGAGTCACCTATGATGTGGCTGGAAGTATACAAAGGGTTTATATATTTTTAATTTTATTTTTTACTTGATAAAAAAGAATTGTACATAATCACAGGGTTCATAGTGATATTTTCATACATATAACATATGGTAGTTAGATCAGGATAATTAGCATATCCATCATCTTGAACATTTATCATTTGTTTGTGTTGGGAATATTCAATATACACTTTTGAGCTATTTAAAATTACATAATATATTACTGTTAAGTATAGTCATACTACAATTCTATGGAACACTAGAACTTTCTCTTCCCATCTAGCTGTAATTTTTTATTCTTCAATAAATATCTGCCTATCCCTCCTTTCCTCATACCTTTCCCAGTCTTTAATATCTTCTGTTCTACTTTTTACTTCTATAAGATCACTTATTTTTTTAGCTTTCACCTATGAGTGAAAACACAGTGTTTTAGTTTTTGCTACTGGCTTATTTCACTTAACATAACATTCTCCAGTTCTAGCTATGTTGCTGTGAATTACAGGATTTCATTATTTCTTATTGCTGAATAGTATTCCATTGTGTGTATATACTACTACACACCTAGGCTCTATGGTATAGCTTATTGCTCCTAGGCTAAAAACCTACATGGCATGTTTCTGTACTGAATACTATAGGCAATTGTAACATAATGTAAGTATTTGTGTATCTAAAGAATATCCAAACATTGAAAAGGTATAGTAAAAATATCATATCAGAGATAAATATGAGTACATGTAAATAGGGTAGCTCCATTATCTAATGGGATCATTAGATCTAATGTCCAGCTGTTGTTGGACACCTAGGTTGATTCTATATCTTGGTTATTGTGAATAGTGGTGCAGTAACATTGGGGTTACTTTGAATTATATCATTCAAATGTCTCTTTGATATAATGATTTCCTTTTCTTTGGATAATTCTCAGTAGTGGAATTGCTGGATCATATGTTCATTCTATTTGTAGCTTTGGAGGAAGCTCCATACTGATTGTACTCCATAGTGGTTGTACTAGTTTACATTCCCACCAACAGTATTTAAAGGTTCTCTTTCTTCTACATCCTCACCAGCATTCATTATTTTTTCTTTGATAATAGCCATCCTAAATGGGGTGAGATGATATATTAGTGTGGTTTTGATTTTCAGTGCTCTGATGACTAGATTTTCATGTAGATGTTGGCCATTTGTACATCTTCTTTTGAGAACGATCTAGTCATATAATTTGCCTATTTTTATTCAATTATTATTATTATTATTTTGCTGTTGAGATGTACAGCTGTTCCTTGTCTATTCTAGATGGATATTAATCCTCTGTAGGATGAGTAGTTTACAAATATTTTCTTATACATTTTAGGCTTTCTTTTCACTCTATTGATTATTTCTTTTGCTGTGCAGAGCTTCTTAGTTTGATATAATCCCATTGTCTTTGTTTTCGTTTTTGCTTTTGTTGCCTGTGTTTTGACATCGTATTCATAAAATGTTTTCCCAGACAAATAACCTGACATGTTCCTTCTATGTCTTCTTTTAGTAATTTTACCATTTTGGATTTCACATTTAGTCCTTTGATCCATTTTGCCTTGATTTTCCTGTAGGGTGAGAGGTGGGAGTCAAGTTTCATTCTTCAACATGCGAATATCTACTTCTCCCAGCACAAATTAAGAGATTTTCTTTTTCAAATGAGTGTTTTTGGCACCTTTGTCAAACATCACTTGGCTGTAGATAAGTGGATTAATTTAGTATTCTTTATTCTGTTCCCTTTATCTGTGTGTCTGTTTTTACGCCAGTACCGTATTGCTTCTGTTACTACGGGTTTGTGGTATGTTTTGAGGTCTAGTAGTGTGATACTTCCAACTTTGTTATTTTTGATCAGGATTACTTTGGCTATTCAGGGTCTTTTGTAGTTCTATTTTCAATTTAGATTTGTTTTCTGCTTCTATGGAGGATGTCACTGGTATTTTGATAGGGATTGTGTTGACTCTCTAGAGCAGTTTGGGTAATATTTTAATAATAATCTTTCAATCTGTGAGTATAGAATGTCCTTCTATTTTTTGTATTCTGTTCAGTTTCTTTCATTAGTGTTTTCTATTTAGAGTTCTTTCATCTCCTTGGTTAAATTTATTGCTAGATATATTATTTTTTGGAGGTGGCTTTTGTAAATGGGATTACCGTCTGGATTTCTTTTCCGGCTAGTACCTTGTTCATATATAGAAACACGACTTATTTTTGTATGTCATTTTTGTCCTGCAACTTAACTGAATTTGTTTCCCACTTCTAGGAGGTTTTTGGTAATGTCTTTGGGTTTTACTATATATATGATCATGACATTTGCAAGATGTTCACATATGCAAATTAATAAACTTCATACATCTATAGAATGAAGGACAAAAATTACATGATAATCTCAATAGATGAAGAATAAGCTCTTGATAAAATTCATTATCTCTCTGTGATAAAACACTTAATAAATTAGGTATGGATAAAAATACTTCAACACAATAAAGGCTAGGTATGACAAATCCACAGGTCTTATTGAATGGAGAAAATCTCAAAGCTTTTCCTCTAAGAACTGGAAGAAAACAAGGATGCTCACTCTAACCACCATCATTCAACATAATATTGAAAAGTCCTAGCCAGAGAAATTAGGCAAGAGAAAGCAAGACTATGCAATTAGAAAGGAGTAAGTATTTACCTCTGACCTCTGAGGATTTGATGTGAACAGAACTAGAAATACAGATCTCTTTGATGCTATTAATATTAATCTTTTCCATCACTGGGAAGATGTCTGAGTATTTTTGCTCCACTTTAATTTAAAAACTACAGCTTAAGGAGGTTTTCTACCTAACGTTAGGAAATATCATTGGTGGTCTTTCCTATTGTAATTGTGAGGCTTAAAAGATGTCTTTTCTGGTACCAAAACAGAGATATAGACCAATGGAACAGAACAGAGGCATCGGAGGCAACACAACACATCTACAACCATATTATCTTTGATAAACCAGACAAAAACAGGCAATGGGGAAAGGATTCCCTATTTAATAAATGGTGTTGGGAAAACTGGCTAGCCATGTGCAGAAAGCAGAAATTGGACCCCTTCCTGACACCTTACACTAAAATTAACTCCAGATGGATTAAAGACTTAAACGTAAGACCCGACACCATAAAAACCCTAGAAGAAAATCTAGGCAAAACCATTCAGGACATAGGAGTAGGCAAGGACTTCATGAACAAAACTCCCAAAGCATTGGCAACAAAAGCCAAAATAGACAAATGGGACCTAATCAAACTCCACAGCTTCTGCACAGCAAAACAAACAGTCACTAGAGTGAATCGGCAACCATCAGAATGGGAAAAAATCTTTGCAGTTTACGCATCCGACAAAGGGCTGATATCCAGAATTTACAAAGAACTCAAACAGATTTACAGGAAAAAAACAAACAAGCCCATTCAAAAATGGGCAAAGGATATGAACAGAAACTTTACGAAAGCAGACATACATGAGGCCAGCAAACATATGAAAAAGTGCTCATCGTCATTGGTCATTAGAGAGATGCAAATCAAAACCACATTGAGATACCATCTCACACCAGTTAGAATGGCGATCATTAAAAAATCTGGAGACAGCAGATGCTGGAGAGGATGTGGAGAAATAGGAACACTCTTACACTGTTGGTGGGAGTGTAAATTAGTTCAACCATTGTGGAAGACAGTGTGGCGATTCCTCAGGGACCTAGAAATAGAAATTCCATTTGACCCAGCAATCCCATTACTGGGTATCTATCCAAAGGATTATAAATCGTTCTACTATAAGGACACATGCACACGAATGTTCATTGCAGCACTGTTTACAATAGCAAAGACCTGGAACCAACCCAAATGCCCAACGATGATAGACTGGACTGGGAAAATGTGGCACATATACACCATGGAATATTATGCAGCAATCAAAAATGATGAGTTTGTGTCCTTTGTAGGGACATGGATGAATCTGGAGAACATCATTCTCAGCAAACTGACACAAGAACAGAAAAAGAAATACCGCATATACTCGCTCATAGGTGGGTGAGAAAAATGAGAACATGTGGACACAGAGAGGCGGTCTACTATACACTGGGGACTGTTGGGGGGAATGGGGGAGGGACAGCAGGGGGGGGCTGGGGGGGATAGCCTGGGGATGAATACCAAGTGTGGGTGAAGGGGAGGAAAGCAGCAAAGCACACTGCCATGTGTGTACCTATGCAACTATCTTGCTCGTTCTGCACATGTACCCCCAAACCTATAATGCAATAAAAAAAAAAAATAAATAAAAAAAAAAAAAAAAAAAAAAAAGATGTCTTTTCTCCAAAGAAAACATACAAATGGCCAAACAGGTGCAGAAATTATCATCATCACTAATTATTAGAGAAATGCAAACAAAATTACAATGATATCACCTCACACCTGCCAAAATGGTTATTAGCAAAAAACAAAGGACAGCTTTTGGCAAAAATGTGGAAAAATTGAAACCCTTGCCTACTGCTGTGACAATGCAAAATATAGCAGCCACGGTAGAAAGTAGAATAGACATCCACCAAAAGTTAAACATAGAACTTTGATATGGTCTGGCAATCTCACTTCAGAGTGTTTATTCAAAATAATTAAAATCAGGATCCTAAAAAGGTATTGGCACTCCCATGTTTATTTAATTTCCAGCACTATTAATAATGGCAAAGATGGAAAAACAACCTGCTCATTGACTGATGATGGATTAAAATGTGGTAGACACATAATGATTTACTATTCAGCCTTAAAACAGCAAGAAATCCTGCAATATATTTCAACATGGATGAATCTTGAGGACATTAAGCTAAGTTAAAATAGCTGGGGACAAAAAGACAAAAACTGCATGATTCTACTTATATGAGGTATCTAAAATAGTCAAATTCATAGAATCAAAAAGTAGTACAATAGTGCTTGCCGGGGACTGAGGGCAAAGGAAATGGGAAGTGAGTTACTGACCTATAGGCATAAAGATTTAGTTAAGCAGGATAATTAAGCTCTAATGATCTGCTGTATAAGAATTACGTCTGTGGTACCCTATAATGTTTTGTACATTTAAAAATTTGTTAAAATGGTAGATCTCATGTTGTCATTTACCATAGTAATAAAGATTATGAACATTAAAACTGTTATTTACAAATATAGGATGAAAATATTTAGATTTCTAAAATTTCAACATGATTTACTAGTCTTTTAGAGGGACATAAATGTCTGTCTATGCCAGTCAATCCAAAGATTCTTATTCTTTATTCTAAAAGCATTTTTCATCATGCACAGTGTAGGTGTTTTCAAAAATTTTTTCTATATGCCTAGTCTAACCATATATCTAATCTAAACTAATGGCTTAGGAAATTGAAGTTAAGAGGTCAACTAGGGCCTCTGTAGGAGCTAAATGGCTTAGAACTTAACCAGTAGACTGTAGTGTCATTTCTCTAACACCGAAACAGTCACTTCATTGTAAAAGATCTGTCACCAAGAAACATTATTTTTCTCACATATAGATGGCGCTACTGAACTATCATCACAAACACCTTTGCTGAGTTTTCACCAATCTATCTATGTCTGGTCCCCAGATAGTTTGTATTTTTAGAACTCTAATGACTTTTTGGGTGGAGTGAAGTCCTAAACAAGAAGCTGTTGGTTATTGTGTGTAACCAACCATGATAATATTTAGAAACAAAACGTGCTGGCTGACTGGACTTTTCATGTTTCAACTGATTAGTTGGTATTGTGAGTGAAGACAATGGAGACTAATCTGGATCCTTTTGATTGCTCAACATCCTACAAAAGTAATCACTCTGGGATACTGAGCATTTCATTGCATCATATTTGCATCTGTTTTCCTATTTTGAATGGGAGGGAAGAAACCAAAATTTATTGCCAATCTAGTATATGCTAATTATTGGGTTAGTCCTAAATGATATACTATTTAATCCCCTCATGCCAGTGGAAATTGAATTATCTTTATTTTACACAGCAAAAAGATGAGAGTCAGATATGTTGTATGGCCCTAGATCTCATAAGTAAGTCACCAAGTCACCATGGTCTTGTGACTGAAGCCTAGTTCCAAATGATTTAGGATTTAAGTCAAATGTTCTTATATAAAAACTTGTTCTGGGATTAATAATAACTTTCCTGTGATCTCAGTACTTTGGGAGATCGAGGCAGGTGGATCATTAAGGTTAGGAGTTTGAGACCAACCTGGCCAATATGGTGAAGCCCCATTTCTACTAAAAATGTCCCAAATTATTTCAGTGTGATGGCACACACCTGTAATCTCAGCTACTCAGGAGGCTGAGGCACAACAATCACTTGAACCTGGGAGGTGGAGTTGCAGTGAGCATAGATGCTGCCACTGCACTCCAGCGTGGGTGACAGAGTGAGACTTTTTCTCAAAACAACAAAACAAAAAATTAACTTTATAGTAGTCTTAATATTAACCTTATACTAACACAGCTGCCACAGAGAAAGGTAAATATTAGTTCTTTAGAAGGATAGAATATGTACAGTTGCTCTCTTAAAAGACTGTCATAGAACTGAGTCTTGTGATTAACCAATGTTCTCTTTGCTTTTTTAAAAAATTATTCATTTATTTATTTGAGTTGGGGTATTGCTGTTGCCCAGGCTAGAGTGCCGTGTCATGATCATGGCTCACTGAGGCTTTCAACTCCTGAACTCAAGTGATCCTCCCATGTCAGCCTCCCTAGTAGCTGGTATTACAGGTGTGTATCAACATGCCTGGCTAAGTTTTTGCATTTGTTAATTGTTTTAGAGATGGCGTCTCACTATGTTTCCTAGGCTGGTCTTGAATTCCTTGCCCCAAGCAATCGTCCCACCTCAGGCTCCCACAGTGCTGGAACTATAGGCATGAGTTGCTGTGTCAGGCTTTTCCTTTTGTATAGAACATACAAACTTGTGTAGGTAAAGGTTTAGAAATATACAATATAGTCCTTCTTTTGCTTTATATTATTTAGTGAAAACCTATTACCTATAATTGATATTTAAAATTTATAAATATATTTTTACAATTTTATTAAGGACTACATGAAGTTGAAAGCTTCAAGGTCCATGGAAATCATATGAAAAAGTATATGTTTTTGGTGGGTTAAGAGAATGCAGTTTTATTAACAAAACTTGGCTACTTTTGAGTTGACAAAATTAATACAACACAGACACTTTTATACATCATTTACACTGGCTGCTTCTGAAGATCATCAGGACCACTTCTTCAGAAACGAGGAAAAAATCTGCTACTCGTTACATGAAATTTGAAAACATCTGTATATTCCTCACAGAGTTCTCTCTCACATATCCACTTTGACTCTATTACATCAGATATACCTACTTTTGCTCTCTAAGACCATGTTAGTAAAATTTCATGAGACACAATTATTTTTTATAAATTATATAAATAAGAAAGGTACTTATTTCTTCAATTTGACATATTGTACCTAAGTCTCTATAGTGTAATTAGATTGTAAGATCTTCTCAAATGTTTTTATTTAAGTTATTTGTCATAAGTATTTGATAAAAAAATCTCATGACAAAATTTATGGTGACTCATAGAAAAGGATATCCAACAGAAGAATCAACAAAAAAACAGAAGCTGAGGCTGGTAGACACAAAGGCACGGAGGCATGAAGACTTAGGACTGAGGAAAATTTAAAAGTCAATATCTTTCAAGAGAAAAACAACAAATTTTGAGGGATCCCTTGAGTCAAAAGTTCAGAATGAGTTAAAAAGTTCTGATATTCATTTAACCTGAAATGGGTCAGATTTTTGGTAGATGACTCTAGACCAAGCATTTGGCTGTGATATTAGCAGCTAGAAATGGAAAGGTAGATGAAATGTTAGGCTTCATACATGGAGAGAGGGTGGTGGTGAAGAAATGGAATTTCTAGCTAATGGGAGAATTGAGTCTTAGGAAACTTGGACATTGGTTAGAATATTAGAAACAAATACCAGAACACAAATAACATGTCAGGGGAATTCTTTCACTTGGGAAAGGAAAGTTCCACATATTATCCATTTTATATTATCCTTATCTTTATTCTTGTCATATACACTCTTCCACTTAGTGGATCTTACTAGTTTTGCTTTTGCAAACATCCTACACCTGTATTTATTCTCCTTTGTTTTCTACGTTAGTGATGTCTCCCTCTTTCCTGTATATTCTTATCAGCATTCAAAGATTCAAACAAAATCCAGGATCTTTTAATATAATCAAAGCAAAAAACGTCCTGCATCACTAGTCTGCCTCCAGTTTCTACCACACTTCAATATTTTCCTTAATAGGATAAAACAAAACAAAACAAAAAAACCAACAAAAATCCAGCTAAAGAGTTGTTTAATTTCCAGTCTCCATTTACTCTCTAGCAGTCTGGATTTTATCCCCATTCCCCTCCAAAATTATTACTTCACAGACACCAGTGATTTCCATAGTATAAAATACATAGGGTACTTCTTTATCTTCATTTCCCTGTACTTAGTAGCTTTCAACACAGATGATTACTCACTCGGTATTGAAATTATTTTCTCTTTTGGCTTCTAGGACAGTATTTTCTGTTGGCTATCCATGTAAATGACAATTTTACTTTGAATAAGTAAAGGAGATTACTAGATGTCTTTTGAATGTAATACTGGATGTTCTGGGATTGTCTGATTCTGTGGGGCTTCTGAGTTACAATTGGGATTTACAGATAACTGAAAGCAATAGAAATAATTCTTATCTGTAGATATGAAAATGAATTCTCTCTAATGAGGGATACAATTCTCACCTTTACCCACTCTCCAAAATTATATTTTGGGCCCATTTGTAAATTTATTTTAACATTCCTTTCTTTACTCCATATATAATTTGACGTCTTTAGATTGGTTGTGACATCTGTATGGGTCTTTGTTGATTAATGAGTTAAATACATTTTATGTGTATCTATTGTATGTCTATATAAGTGATAGTTTTAACTTTTTACTTTTTAAAAATATATTTTAACACACACTCTCCTTGATAGGACTCCTCGATATGATCACAGCTTCTAGGTTTCATTAGCTGGCTTCTACTTTTACTGATAATTTTTGCTCTGTCTCTATTTTTCTCTGTAAGTGATGTAATTTACTCATCCTTGGTTTTCAGTGATAGCTTTACGCTGATTACTCCAATTACTTACCTATAGCCCTGACAGCTTACTTGAGCTCCAATATTATATATCCAATTTCTTGTATATCCAGGTTTTATCAAGATTTCACTTTTTACAAGAAGCAAATGGACTTCTTGATTTCTGTTCTTTTATCCATAAAAATGGCAAAATAAGCAATCCAATGAAAAATAAACAACCTACTTCTGTCTCATTTCCTCATTTCAATAAAATTAGTATCATATATCCAACTGCTTAAGTAAGAGACTCAATTACCCATATAACTTTATCCTTCAATAAGCTTTGTCTCTTCTACACTAAAGTATCTCAAATTTGTTCTTGGTTTTATTTTCCTTGTAGTTACCATATCATGTCTCCCTGGACCATACTACTAATAATAGCTTCTGTTAATACTTTGTCTTGCTCATCACTTCTATTGTCTTTCCATAGTCCCTTACTACTAAGCAATTAGATGGATTTTTAAACATAAACCTCATGAAGTCACTTTAATACCCTTTAATATTTTCCAATTTCATTTGGATTAAATTTCAAATTCTTATTTTGATTTACATAGTCCCTTTTCTACCTTCTCAAATCATTTCTCTTACTAACTTTTGTCTCATTTACTGTATTCCAGCTATTCTGGATTCTTTTTTTTCCCTTGAATTATCACAAACCTTTCCCAGCTCTGGGACTTTATACTTGCTTTTTCCTTTATCTAAAATACATTCTATCTGATTTTTCATAAGTTTGATTCTTTCCTGTTTGAATCTGGAAAATCACCCTCTTCACAGAGGCCTCCTCTTACCCTACCTAAATGAGCCTAATGTCTTGTTATTTTCCATTATACCACGCGGTCTTTTCCTTCTTGGGATTTACCACAAATCAAACTATGTATCTTAAAATTTTAGAAACGGACCTTAATCGTTCATAGTCTGCTCAATTCTGGGTTCCCCCGCCCTGATTGTATTTCTTACTCATAGGATGCAATACTCTAGGGAGGCAGGTAGGTGCCTGCCCTTTTCATTTTGTATTTTCTACACCCTGGATTCTTTCTGGATCATAAAATATACTTAAAATACTTAAAAAGTGAATGAAGAAATAAAATACTAATCTTATACTTTTGATGTAATTACTGGTTGATATCAACCTCTCTCTGCTATAGGAGATAAAATGGA
This sequence comes from Saguinus oedipus, assembly GCA_031835075.1. Classification (NCBI taxonomy): domain Eukaryota; kingdom Metazoa; phylum Chordata; class Mammalia; order Primates; family Cebidae; genus Saguinus; species Saguinus oedipus. The sequence goes on from CM063172.1 coordinate 88,558,056, forward strand.
ATGGAATTGCTTTTACTTGGTATTGTATTCCACTAGTATCACGCCTGGTCCATAGTATGTGCTCGATAAATACTTTTAAATAAATTAGTGAGCAAAGTAAAAAAAAAAATCCCAAAGCCAGAACAGATTCTCAAATGCCACTTTACTGCCATAGGCTGGCATATTGTTTCAGCCAAATGGATGCCCAATTCTGGAGTAGAACTGACTCTGAAGATGTGAAGAATTAGCTGTAGTAACTTGGTTAGAGGAGTAGGTGAACAACTGGCAGTTGGCTATACTATATTTAGTTTCTAGGTCTCTGTTTTAATGTCTCGTTTTTTTTTTATTTTAGGTTCAGGGGTACATATGCAGGTTTATATATAATTAAACTGCCTGTCATGGGGGTTTGATGTACAGATTTTTTTTGTCACCCAATAAGCGAGTAATAAGCATATTAACTAATAGGTATTTTTTTGATCTTCTTCCACCTCCTACCCTCCAACCTCAGTGTCTGCTGTTAGCCTGTGTCCATGTGTTTTTATTTAGTTCCCACTTATAAGTGAGAACATGTGGTATTTGGTTTTCTGTTCCTGTGTTAGTTTGCCTAGAATAATGGCCTGCTCCATCCATGTTGCTGCAAAGGACATGATCTCAATTTTGTGGCTGTATAGTATTCTATAGTATTAAATATACCACATTTTCTTATTCCAGTCTACAGATGATGGGCATTTAGGTTGATTCCATGTAGTTGCGATGGTGAATGGTGCTGTAATTAACTTACATGTGCTTGTGTATTTATGATAGAATAATTTATATTCCTTTGGTATATACCCAACAATGGGATTACTGGGTCCAATAATAATTCTGTTTTAAGTTCTTTGAGAAATCACCACATTGCTTCCATAATGGCTAAACTAATTTACACTGCTACCAGCAGCATATAAGTGTTCCCTTTTCTCCATAACATTGCCAACATTGTTATTTTTTGACCTCTCAATAATAGCTGTTCTGACTTGTGTGAGATGGTATCTCATTGTGATTTGATTTTGCATTTTCCTAATAATTAGTGATATTGAGTATATTTTCATATGCTTGTTGGCTACATGGATTTTTCTTTTGAAAAGTGTCTGTTCATGGCTTTTTCCTACTTTATAATGGGGTTGTCTTTTGCTTGCAAATTTGTTTCTTATAGATTGTGGATATTAGACATTTGTCAGATGGATAGTTTGCAAATATTTTCTTCTAATCTGTAGGTTGTCTATTTACTCTGTTGATGGTTTCTTTTGCTGTGCATAAGCTCTTTAGTCTAATTAGGTCCCTTTTGTCTATTTTTGTTTTTGTTTGAGTTGTCTTCGGCATTTTCATCATTAAATCTTCACCAGGTCCTAAGTCTAGAAAGGTATTTTTTAAGATTATCTTCAAGATATTTACAGTTTTAGGTTTTAGGTTTTACATTTAAGTCTTAGTTCACCTTGAGTTAATTTCTGTATATGGTGTATGGAAGGGATTAGTTTTAATCTTCTGCATATGGCTAGCTAGTTATCCTAGAACTAGTTATTGATAGTTTCCCATTATTTATTTGTGTCAGCTTTGTTAAAGATCAGATGATTGTAGGTGTCTGGCCTTATTTATGGGCTCTCTATTTTGTTCCATTGGTCTATGTGTCTGTTTTTGTACCATTATCATGTTGTTTTGGTTACTGTAGCCTTGTAGTATAGTTTGACTTTGGGTAATAATATGATACCCCTAGCTTTGTTCCTTTTGCTTAGGATTGCCTTGGCTATTTGGGCTTTTTTTAAAATATAAATTTAAAAAATTTTAAAAAATTCTGTGAAGAATGTCATTGGTAGTTTCATAAGAATAGCACTGAATCTGTAAATTGCTTTGGACAGTATGGTCATTTTAATAATACTGATTCTTTTTATCACTGAGCATTACATGGTTTTCCATTTGTTTATGTCATCTCTGATTTCTCTGAGCAGTGTTTGTAATTTTCATTGTGGATCTCTTTCACCCCTTAGTTAGCTGTATTCCTAGATTTTGTATTTCTTTTTCTTGCATGGCAATTGTGAATGAGATTGTGTTCCTAATTTGGCTCTTGGCTCGGGTGTTGTGATGTATAGGAGTGCTACTGACTTTTGTATGTTGACTGTATCCAGAAACTTTGCTGAAGTGGTTTATCAGATGATGAAGCTTTTGGCCTGAAAATATGGGGTTCTCTAGGCATAAAAGCCTATCATCTGCAAACAGGGATAGTTTGAATTCCTGTCTCTCTATTTGGATGTCTTTCTTTTTTTTCTTCTGGATGATTACTCTGGCCAGAGCTTCCAGCATTGTGTTGAATAGGAGTGGTGAAAGAGGGCATCCTTGTCTTGTACCAGTTTTCAAGGGGACAGTTTCCAGCTTTTGCCCATTTACTATGATGTTGGCTGGAGTTTTGTTATAGATGACTCTTACTATTTTAAAGTATGTTACTTCAATACCTAGTTTATTGAAAGTTTTTAACATGAGGGGATGTTAAATTTTACTGAAAGCCTTTACTGCTTGATTTTTTTGCCTATTTTAAAAATCAGATTATTTGTATTCTTTTTATTAAATTGAATTCCTTATATATTTTGGATACTAACTCCTTATCAGATATGTATAGTTTGCAAATATTTTCTCCCATGCAGTTTTTTCATTACTCTACTGCTTTCTTTGCTTTACAGAAACTCTTAATTTTGATATAATGCCATTTATCTATTTTTTTTTTGTTGTTGCCTGTGCTTTTGAGTTCATCTCTAAAATAGTCACTGCACAGATCAGTATCATGGAGCTTTACCTCTATGTTTCTTCCCAGTAGGTTCATAGTTCCTAGTGTTACATTTAAGTCTTGAATCAATTTTAAGCTGACTTTTGTATATGGTGGGAGATAAGAATCACTTATTTCTCTTTATTTATCTTCATGTGGCTATCCAGTTTTCCCAATGCCATTTATTAAAAAGATTCCTCATTGTGTGTTCTTGGCACCTTCATGGAAAATGTATTTGCTGTAAATGCATGTATTTGTTGGCCCTCTATTCTGTTCCACGGGTCTATGTGGAACAGAATATAATCTGTTTTTATACCAGTACCATGCTATTTGTTACTATAGCTTTGTAGTATATTTTGAAGTCAGGTAGTGTGATGCATCCAGCCTTGTTCTTTGTGATGAAGATTGTTCGGGCTATTAGAGGATTTTTGTCATTCTATATTAATTTTAAAATGGTTTTTCCTACTTGTGTAAAAATAGTCATTGGAATTTTACTAGGAATTACATTCAATCTGTAGGTTACTTTGGGTAATATGGAAGTTGGAACAGTATCATTCTTTCAATTCTTGAAAACAGTATATTCTGCATATTTGTGTCTTGGACATTTCTTTCAAAAGTGTTTTATAGTTTTCCACATAGAGATCTTTCACCTCCTTGGTTAAACTTTTTCCTAGGTACTTTTTGTAGCTATCAAAAATGGGATTGTTTTATTTCTTTCTCAGAAGTTTGCTATTGGTGTCTGAAAATTTCACTGATTTTTGCATGTTGACTTTGTATCCTCCATTTTTATTGAATTTGTTTATTAAATCTAACAGGTTTCTGTTTTTATCAACTGGAGTCTGTAGGGTTTTCCATATATAAGATTATGTCATCTGCAAACATGTATAATTTAACTTCTTACTTTCCAATTCGTATGCCCTTTTTCTTTCTCTTGCCTAATTGCTCTGGCTAGGACTTGCAGTACTATCTTGAATAGAAGTGGTGAAAGTGGGGATCTCTGTTTTGTTCCACATATTAGCGAAACATTAAGTATGATGATAGCAATGGGGTTGTTATATATGGCCTTATTCCACTGAGGTGCATTCCTACATACCTAATTTGTTGAGAATAGTTTTATTTGTCATGAAGGGATATTGAGTTTTGTTAATTGCTTTTTCTACATCTATTTAAATAATCATATGCTTTTTGTCCTTTTTTGTCTTAATGTGAGATATTAAGTTCCTCGATTTGCAAATGTTGAGCCATATATAGAAGCCTGGAATGAATCTCACTTGATTTTGGAGAATTATCTTTTTAACGTGCTATTGTATTTGTTTTGCTAGTATTCTGTTAACAATTTTTACATATATATTCATCAGGGATATTGGACTTTAGTGTTTTTGTTTGTTTGTTTTCTTTTCTAACCTTGTCTGGTTTTGGTAACAGGGTAACGTTGGTCTCTTAGAATGAGTTTGGAAGTATTTGGTCCTCTTCATTTTTTTGGAGCAGTTTAAGAAGAATTGGTATCAGTTCTTTGAATGTTTGGTAGAATTCAGTAGTACAGCCATCAGATCCTGGACTCTGCTTTGATGAAAGATTTTTTATTGCAGTTTTAGTTTTCTTAGCTACTGGTTTGTTCAGATTTTCTATTTCTTCATAATTCAATCTTGGTAGATTGTATGTGTTCAGGAATGTGTCCATTTCTTCGAGGTGATTCAATTTGTTGGCATGTACTTGTCATTACTAGTCTTTTATAATTCTTTGTACTTCTGTGGTAATGGATGTATTGTCTACGTTTTCGTCTCTATATCTATTTGAATGCTTTTTTCTTTTTCTTAGGTTAGCTAAAAGTTTAATTTTGTTTTTCAAAAAATCCAACCTTTCCTTTGTTGATATTTTTTACTTTTTTAGTCTCTATTTCATTTATTTCTCCTGCTTTCTTTTTCCCACCTTCTAATAATTTGGGTTGAATTTGTCCTTGGTTTTCTATTTCCTTGAGGTGTAATTAGAGATTGTTTGAGATTTTTCTTCTTTTTTGATTCAAGCAATTATTACTATAAATATTCTATTTAGAGCTGCTTTTGCTATATCCTTAGGTTTTGGTTATGTTACATTTTAATTTTGATTTTTCTCAAGAAGTTTTAAAAATTGTCTTTTAATTCCTTCATGGACTCCTTGGTTATTTAGGAACATGTTCTTTCTTTTTCATGTATTTACAATACTTCTGAAGTTCTCTCTATTATTTATTTCTGGTTTCATACCATGTGGTCAAAAAAGATACCTGATATGGTTTCAGTGTTCTTAAATTTGTTAAGATTAGTTTTCTGGCCTAAGATATAAGCCACAATTGCACACGGAACATTCTACCCTGGAGAATGTTCCATGTGCAATTGCAGAAGAACATATTTCTTTCTGCGGCTATTGAATGAAATGTTTTGTAAATGTCTGTTGGGTCAGTTTGGTTGAGAGTGTGGTTTAAGTCTGAAGTGTCTTTGTCAATTTTATGTCTGATTAGTCTGCCCTTTTCTGAAAGTGGAGTGTTTTTAGATCCATTAATATTTGCTTCAAATATTTGGGTGACCCAACGTTGAGTGTATATATTTGCAAGTATTATATCTTCTTGCTATATTGATCCTTCATTATTTAATGACCTTCTTTGTCTCATTTTATCATTTTATCCATTTTATCTTATACAAGTTTAGCTAAATCTGATCTCTTTTGCATGCCATTTGCCTGGAATATGTTTTATATTCATTCACTTTTAGTGTATGTGTTTCCTTACGGTAAAGTGTGTCTTTCGTAGAGAGAATATAGTTGAGCCTTGTTATCAGTTCAGCCACTCTGTGTCTTGTAATTGGATAATTTATTCTATTCGTATTCAAGGTCATGATGGGTAAGGACATATTGTGGCCATTTTGTTAATTGTTTTCTAGTTGTTTTGTAGATACTTTCTTTTTGTTCTCCTACTGTCTTCTTTTGCGATTGTGATTTTTCTCTAGTTGTATTTTTTGATTCTTTGCTTTTTTATTTTTAGTCTATCTACAATAGGCTTTTGCCTTATGGTTACCATAAGCTTAAAAAAAACCTCTTACAAATACAAGATTATTGTAAGCTGATAAAAACTTAATTTTGATGCTAAAAAAATCTGTACAAACCAAGAAAACTACACTTTAACTCCACTCCTTCCAAATTTTCAATTTTTGATACTACAGTTTCCATCGTTTTATATTGCATATTCTTTTTTAAAATTTATTTTGCTTTAAATTATGGGGTACATGTGCAGATCTTGCAGAATTGTTACATACATATACACATGCCATGGTGGTTTGCTGCCTCCATCCCCCATTCACCTACTTTAGGTATTTCTCCTAATGTTATCCCTCCCCAATCTCTCCAACCCCTGCTATCTCTCCCCTAGCCTGCCACCCCCAACAGACCCGAGAATGTGATGTTCCATCCCTGTATCCATGTGTTCTCATTGTTCAACACCCATTTATGAGTGAGAACATGCAGTGTTTGGTTTTGTTCTTTTGTCAGTTTGCTGAGAATGATGGTTTCCTGATACATTGAAGTCTCTGCAAAGGACATGAACTAATCCTCTTTTATGGCTGCATAGTATTCCATGGTGTATATATGCCACATTTTCTTTGTCCACTCTACCATTGATGGGCATTTGGGTTGGTTCCAAGACTATTGTAAACAGTGCCACAATGAACATACATGTGCATGTGTCTTGATAATAGAATGATTTATAATCCTTTGGGTATATACTCAGTAATAGAATTGCTGGGTCAAATGGTATTTCTGTTTCTAGGTCCTTGAGGAATCGCCACACTGTCTTCCACAATAGTTGAACTAATTTACACTCTCACCAACAGTCGAAAAGTGTTCCCATTTCTATGCATCCTCTCCAGCATCTGTTGTCTCCTGATTTTTTAATGATTACCATTCTAACTGGTGTGAGATAGTATCTCAATGTGGTTTTGATTTGGATTTCTCTAATGACCAGTGATGATGAGCATTTTTTCATATGTTTGTTGGACATATGTCTGCACAAATGTCTTCTTTTGAAAAGTGTCTGTTCATATCCTTTGCCCACTTTTTGATGAAGTTGTTTGTTTTTTCCTTGTATATTTGTTTTAGTTCTTTGTAGATTCTAGGTATTAGCCCTTTGTCAGATGGGTTGCAAAACTTTTTTCCCATTCTGTTGGTTGCTGGTTCGCTCTAGTGATTGTTTCTTTTGCTGTGCAGAAGCATTTAAGTTTAATTAGATCCTGTTTGTCTATTTTTGCTTTTGTTGCCATTGCTTTTGGTGTTTTAGTTATGAAGTCCCTGCCCATGCCTAAGTCCTGAATAGTATTCTCTAGATTTTCTTGTAGGGTTTTTATGGTATTAGGTCTTATGTTTAAATCTTTAATGCATCTGGAGTTAATTTTAGTGTAAGGTGTCAGGAAGGGGTCCAGTTTCAGCTTTCTGCATATGGCTAGCCAGTTTTCCCAACACCGTTTATTAAACAGGCAATCCTTTCCCCATTGCTTTTGTCAGGTTTGTCAAAGATCAGATAGTTGTAGGTTTGTGGTGTTACTTCTAAGGCCTCTGTTCTGTTCCATTGGTCTATATCTCTGTTTTGGTACCAGTACCATGCTGTTTTGATTACTGTTGTCTTGTAGTATAGTTTGGAGTCAGGCAGCATGATACCTCCAGCTTTGTTTTTTTGGCTTTTGATTGTCTTGGCTATGTGGGCTGTTTTTTGGTTCTATATGAAGTTTAAGGCATTTTTTTCCAGTTCTGTGAAGAAGGTCAATGGTAGTTTGATGTGGATAGCATTGAATCGGTAAGTTAGTTTGGGCAGTATGGCCATTTTCACGTTATTGATTATTCCTAACCATGAACATGGAATGTTTTTCTATCTGTTTGTGTTCTGTTTAATTTCCTAAAACAGTGATTTGGAATCCTTGAATAGGCCCTTCACTTCCTTTGTTAGTTGTATTCCTAGGTATATTATTCTGTTTGTAGCAATTGTGAATGAGAGTTCTCTCATAATTTGGCTTTTTGTTTGTCTGTTATTGGTGTATAGGAATGCTTGTGATTTTTGTACATTGATTGTATATGCTGAGACTTTGCTGAAGTTGCTTATCTTAAGAAGATTTTGGGCTGAGATGATGGGGTCTTCTATATATACAATCATGTCATCTGCAAATAGAGACAATTTGACTTCCTCTTTTCCTAATTGAATACCCTTTAGTTAATAAATTGCAGTTATTATCATTTTTAATCGTTTTATGTTTTTACTTTCATACTAAAGATACAAGTACCATGCTGTTACTAGTACCATGCTGTTTTGATTACTGTAGTCTTGTAGTATAGTTTGGAGTCAGGCAGCATGGTGCCTCCAGCTTTGTTTTTTGGCTGTTTTTTTGATTTACACACCACCAATACAGTATTAGAGTAATATGAATTTGACAGTGAACTTTTATCAGTGAGCTTTATGCTTTCAGATATTTTTATGTTACTCATTAGAATATTTTTCTTTCAACTTGAAGAATTCCCTTCAGTATTTAGGATTGTTCTAGTGGTGATGAATTTCCTTAGCTTTTGTTTGTCTGGAAAGTTTTTTTTAATCTCTTCTACATTTCTTAAGGACAGCTTTTCTGGGAAGAGTATTCATGGTCAGCAGTTTGGCTGGCATTTTTTTTTTTCTTCAGTGGTTAGAATATGTCATCCCACTCTCTCCTGACCTGTAAGGTCTCTACTCAGAGGTCTGCTGCTAGTTATTTTGAGACTTCATTATATGTCATTTGCTTCTTTTTCTTGCTGATTTCAGGATTTACTCTTTGTCTTTTATTTTTGACAGCTTGATAATAATATGTCACGGGGCAGTGATATTTGAATTCTATTAGAGACACTTCACCTTCTTGTACCTGGATATTTGTATCTTTCTCTAGGTTTGGAAAGTTTTCTTCTATTATTTACCTAAACAAGCTTCTGCCCTTTGTCATTTTGTACTCCCTCTTCAACACCAATGATTCATAAATTTTATTTTTTAATGCTTTTCCACAGACCCTGTTAGCCTTTTTTTCATTTGTTTTTACTTTTTTCTCCTCTACCTGTATCTTTTCAAATAACCTGCCTTCTAGTTCACAGATTCTTTCCTCTTCTTGATCAATTCTGCTATTGATGCTTTCTATTGAGTTTTTCATTTTTTGTGTGTGCTTTTTTAGCTCCAGGATTTCTGTATAATATTTTTAAATTACTTTAATCTTTCTGTTAAACTTCTCTGATAAATTTGTGAATTGTTCTTAGATATTTTGCTGGTGTTTGCTGAACTTTCTTAAAACAGCCACTTTAAAATTGTCAGCCAGTTCATACATCTCCATTGATTTAGGGCCAATCACTGACACCCTATTTTTTTCCATTTTCAAAACAAAATCAAGTTTGTTTTGCAGGGGCAATGGGTGCCTTTCTAGTGTTGGGGCAAGCCTAGAGGCTCAGCCTGGGGTACCAACCTGGAGCCAGGGGCTGTGAGGATCTCCTTGGTGCTGGGTTTTACTGTGGCAGACCCAATATTGGTGTTCAAGTCAAAGTCTCATGCTTACCTCAGCCTTTTCCCCTCAAGAAGATGGTATTTCTCTCCATGTTGTGCTGCCTAGGGTGAGGGGAGAGGTGATGTGGATAATGTAAACTTGTCCTTCCTATACTCTTTATTCATCTTTTCTTACTATTCAACCAGGTACTACAGTCTCTCACTTGGTTTCTTTAGCTTTGGGGAAGGTGAGGGGTGACAAATGTAATGTAAAACTGTCCTTCCTATTCTCTGCAATGTATGCTTTATTATTATGCTATAATTAGGTACAATTTTTTTTTAACTGATATACTTTGCTTATGTGAAGGTAGTTTTGTATGTAGATAGTTATTCAATTTAATGTTTCTGTGGAGAGACGACTACTGGATATTTCTGTTCTACCATCTTGCTTTGCCCCTCTCTGATACCTAGTTTTTGACTCATATTTACAATTTGGAAATCTCAAATTCTATGCACCTATAAATTAGAGTTCTTTTATATCTTTCTCAATTCATGAATACTCATATCCATTTAAAAATAAAACAGATTCTATTTTGTGCATGCTTTCTCTGCAACTAGGGAGAAACTTGCTTGAGGAAGAGATAAAAGGAAAACTTAAAAAAAGTAGATAAAGCTCATTTTTATTGCATTTATATTTCTTAAAAACACAAAAACTGAAATATGCAAAACATATTCCAAATCAACCAGAAATCTGAGGTAGTATTAATAGAACACAGTTTCTTTCATATAGAACAAAAATATTGGAATGGGAACTTAGAACAGTAGTTATAAAACTATTTTTACTGAAGCCAATCAATGAAATGTACAGTTATACAAATCTATTATATATATAAAAAAGTCATTTTAATTCATTCTGATTGTGATGTTTTAGGATTCAATTGACTTGGTGGGGAATTTTGAACTTAGAAAAATTTTAAATGTAAATACTAATTTTTTTAAAAAACAATTTTACTTGGAGCAAAATAAAATTTGGCTTTGTTGTTAACTTTTTATTAATGTGGTTGTAGAAGAATTGTTATAAATATAGAATTTAATTAATCAAAACTATCCACATTTTAGCAATAATCTCACAATATAAATTATCCTTTTATACAAATGAATAAGATAAGATAGATAAAAGTTTATGTGATAATGTAATAAGTTCAGTGATGCTCAGTTCTAACTAAGGTAACCTTTAGGGATAATTGGAGATATTGAAATGTATCCTAAACAAAGAATGAGAACTCTGAATTCCAATTCAAGTTCTTATGCTAATTTACTATATTTTATGACAGATAAGTATTTTTCTAATTAACTGGAATCTTCATCTACAAAATAAGAGGATAAGACATCTTAATTTGCTATATTTATATTTAAAACTAAGGTCCTCCTCAGTGTACAATAGTATTTAAAGAGTCATAATCAAGTCTTAATTAATCCACTGCTGTACTTACAGCTCACATTCAAATAGACAAAAAAACAAAACAAATAATAATCTAGTACAGGAGTCTTATCATACATTATACTTACTGTGATTTGTCTGGATAGTTATTTTTGTTTTTTTCTCCTCACTCACTCTTGACTTTCTGATCCAATTGGATCTTGTAGCTCTTACCAGTTCTGAATTCCACATTCTAACAAATAAAAAGGGCATAAGAAAGAATATTTTTGATTCTAGAAAATGATTTCTCACACTGTCCTTTTTAGAATTGTTTGTTTAATATACTGTCTCATCTATTCCACTTCCTACCTGGATTTCTTTATAAAATTTTAAAATTACTATAATAAATTTTGTGTATAAATGTTTTAAGGAAAATTGGAACATGTTTTAACTATAAATATATAAAATATAACTAAAATTAACAAAAAAGTAAATTTACCTAACACACCTGTATGAGTCAATTGGATATTAAGATTCACAGCTGAATTAATATAAAAGTAATTGATTTAGCCACTTCATAATGTATACACATATCAAAGCATCATGTTACATACCATATATATACAATTTTTGTCAGTTAAAAATTGATTGTATTATTATACTTTATAGAATATACCTTACATATATTATTTTGTATTCACCAAATATTTAAAACAGTATTTTAATACCTAAAAGTGTATGGAAAAAAAATGCTAAAAGAAAACCTGTAACACAGGAAACCTCATCTGTGTTAAATGCTGACGTTTTTGGAAATGTGAAATAGATGTTTCTAAAATTCTGGAGACCATTGTCTACAGAGTCTCCAATAGCTTCTTTTTTATAATTAAAATACTAAATAAACAAGATGGTAAACAAAAAATGTAAAAGTACTAAGGCAGTGTATTAGAGTAAAACTAAACAAGTTTTAAGTAATTGGAACCTTGAATTTTTTTTTATATTACACAGTGTATAAAGTGATTGAAATAAATAGATCAGAAAAAAGCATGCCCTTCACTTTAAATAAACCCAAATCATCATTAGGATTAGTTATTATGAAAGCTGAAAAGGAGACGAAATATTGTAGTTTAGAGTTAGATTTTTTATTGTCAAGTTTGCAGAATAAACTGGAAGCATCATGTTTGAGTGTACTGTTATACTGGACCGAACATAGGAAGTCAACACCAAGACAAAAGTATGCCAATTTGCAGGGTTTATTGCCGGCGACCACGGAGGACTCATGTCTCTCCAACCCGTGGCAGAGAAAGAAGGGTGACAAGACCTTTTTATACCTGTAAAACCACCTTGTGAGTGGGGGTGAGGAGCGGGGATGGGGATGAAAGGCTTCAGACATTTTGAGGGCTAGTGGATTCTGTAAATCACCTCCTGGGCCCGAGACAAGGCTGCGGGGGAGGGGGGCGGGGGCGGCTCCGGACATTCCAAGGGCCAGGGGACTTTTTGTCCTTCCGATTGTTACTTAAGTGGTTTACAGAAGTCAAGATAAACATTAGTTTATACATTGTCTGGGCAGTATTAGAATCCACAGATCTTTAGTTACTTATTACAAGTCGCAGGAGCCAGGATGGAATTAACTTGGGCTGCTTATACTGGTTATTACCGGTAAGCAAAGGCTAGCAACTGTAGCAGTTACTGATAAGAGAAGGTAAGCAGCTTTACCTCTTGGCATTCTGCAAAGTAAACTAGCAGTTTTATTTACAGAAGCCAAGGTTGGCAGTCATTGTGAGGAGAATGGGGTAACTTATTTTTGGAAAACAGCTTTTATCTTTTATAAAATGGCGTTGCTCAGGTTCCAGCTATAGCACAGTACTTAGGTCAAATATTTACAATTTTAACAAATGCGTATAGCTTTCCTTAGATTTCTGTCAGAGAAACCATGTTCTCTGCACTGGGAAATTTGTCTTTTTTCAATTCAATGCTGTAGGCATGACAGTTTAGCAAGATTATCCTATACTTACAGAATTTAGTGACCACACCCCATTGTGCTTCAAAATCTGTTATCTATGCTCAGATTCTCAGTTTCAGAAACTTTCTCAACCCTTCAGCTGTTTAATCCCCGAAGCAACCATTTAAACCTTAAAACAGATAATTTTGACATTATCTAGAGTCTTTCTGAACTGCACTAAACTTGTATATCTATACATAATCCTCCATCATCTGCTTTTTGAACCATTATCTTACCTAACCTGTAAACAATACCTTATTACTTCACAATAAGTGTACTTGCCTATACTCTGTATTGTGGTGGTTAGGCAATGTAGACATGCTGTAATAAAATCTCAGATCAGTAGGAGCCAGTGAACTCACAATGTAAGGAGATTTAAATAATTGAGTAATTGCAAAAAGGTAAAAAATTGGTTGTTTTTACTGAAATAGTAAAGTTTAACTGTTTGACTGCATCATAATAGGATCATTGCAAGAGTAATTGTGGTTTCAGGTAATACTTTGATATATAATTTAGAAATTCAGACATTTTAATTTTTGTTTTAATATTTTAGTCTCTTTGTTTTTAAAAAATCATACTTTAAATTCTAGGGTACATGTGTAGAACATGCAGGATTTTTACTTAGGTATACATGTGCCATGGTGGTTTGCTGCAACTGTCAACCTGTCATCCAGGTTTTAAGCCCCACATGCATTAGGTATTTATCCTAGTGCTGTTCCTCCCCTAGCTCCCCTAGCCCCCTACATGTCCTGGTGTGTGATGTTGCCCTCCCTGTTTCTTTGTGTTCTCATTGTTCAACTCACTCTTATAAGTGAGAACATGCGGTGTTTTTCTGTTCTGTGTCAGTTTGCGGAGAATGATGATCTCCAGCTTTATCCATGTACCTGCAAAAGACATAAACTCATCCATTTTTATGGCTGCATAGTATTTCATGGTATATATGTGCCACATTTTAAAAATCCAGTCTTTCATTGATGGGCGTTTGGGTTGGTTCCAAGTCTTTGCTATTGTGAATAGTGATGCAGTAGTCATAGGTGTGCCTGTGTCTTTATAGTAGAATGATTTATAATCCTTTGGGTATATATCCCAGTAATGGGATTGCTGGGTCAAATGATGTTTCTAGTTCTACATCCTTGAGGAATTGTCAAGGGCAGCCAGAGAGAAAGGTCAGTTTACCACAAAGGAAAGCCCATCAGACTAATGACAGGTCTCTTGGCAGAAACTCTACATACCAGAAGAGAGTGGGGGGCCAATATTCAACATTCTTAAAGAAAAGAATTTTTCAACCCATATTTTGATATTCAACCAAACTAAGCTTCATAAGTGAAGGAGAAAAAAAATCCTTTACAGACAAGCAAATGCTGAGAGATTTTGTCACCACCAGGCCTACCTTGCAAGAGCTTCCTGAAGGAAGCACTAAACATGGAAAGGAACCACCAATATCAGCCACTACAAAAGCATACCAAATTGTAAAATCCATCATTGCTATGAAGAAACTGCATCAACAAAGCAGGCAAAATAACCAGCTAGCATTATAATGGCAGGATCAAAAATTCACACATAACAATATTAACCTTAAATGTAAATGGGATATGTGCCCCAATTAAAAGACACAAACTGGCAAATAGGATAAAGAGTCAAGACCAATAGGTGTGCTGTATTCAGGAAACCCATCTCACATGCAAAGACAAACATAGGCTTAGAAAAAGGGATGGAGGAATATTTACCAAGCAAATGGAAAGCAAAAAAAAAAAGAGGAGGGGTTGCAATCCTAGTCTCTGATATAACAGACTTTAAGCCAACAATGATCAAAAGAGACAAAAAAAGGCATTACATAATGGTAAAGAGATCAATGCAACAAGAAGAGCTAACTATCCTAAATATATATGCATTCCAATACAGGAGCACCCAGATTCTTAAAGTAAGTTCTTAAAGATCTACACAGAGACTTAGAGTTCCACACAATAAGAGTGGGAGACATTAACACCCCACTGTCAATATTAGATCAGGGAGACAGAAAATCAACAAAATATCCAGGACTTAAACTCAGCTCTGGACCAAGTGGACCTAATAGCCATCTACAGAACTCTCCATCCCAAATCAACAGGACACACATTCTCAGCATCACGTTGCACTTATTCTAAAACTGACCACACATATTTGGAAGTAAAACACTCCTCAGCAAATGCAAAATAACAGAAACAATAACACACAGTATCTCTCAGATCACAGTGCAATCAAATTAGAATTTAGGATTAAGAAACTCACTAAAAACTGCACAACTACTTGAAAACTGAATAACCTGTTCCTGAATGACTACTGGGTAAATAATGAAATTAAGGCAGAAATAAAGATGTTTCTTGAAACCAATGATAGCAAAGACACAGTGTACCAGAATGTCTGGGACACATTTAAAGCAGTGTATAGAGGGAAATTTATAGTAATTTTAGTCTTTTAATATTGTGTTATGTAACTAGACTAATTTAATTCCAGACTGAATTATTAAGGTGAATAATTTTATTTTGATTTGAACATACCCAGCAAGCATATTTTTAGTGTGAAGTGTCATTTTTTTCTATTTTCTACTTGAAAATAGTTTGCAGTTTTGGCTGACATTTGATAAGTAATTTCTATAGTTCGAGGAACAAGTGAACTTCAATTTTAACTTGTAATGATTATACATGTTTATGAAAAATGATTCAAAATGTAGAACTGCAATTATTGTCTGCATTTTCCAATCTTTGGCAGGCCTAAATACCTTTTTATTTAGAAGATTTTCCATGCCTTTGGGTCACTTAGATTCAAAATCATGTTAACTGGTATATTTTTATTTGGTTAAATCTGTAGCCAAAAGGGAGAGACTATGAGCTTTAGTCAAAACATCATATTTTGCATGGGCTTTGCCTATGGCTTCTTGGAACAAAATGGTAGCTTATCATACATAGAGGAATAAACCATTCTGGAAGAATGGCCTTGCTTAGGGCTGACACTCAAGGAAGAATGGGAGAAAAGCAAATTTATGGTATTTAAGATCACAGTGCAATCTCAGGCTGATCACTGATAGTTATATTGTTAAAATGCACAATCTGGTTTGCAGGTGCTTAGCAGCAAATGAAATACTTCTAATTAGGCTGGTGGTTCTGTCTTGGATTCAGAAGGAGCTTAAGAGGTCTGAAATAAAACCTCAGCTATTAGCCAAAAAGGACTGGGACAGGCCCCATCTCCTAAAGGAGAAGAAGCTGGCTAGGGCCAGGCAAGTTTTCAGAATCCCAGCCAAACTGCAGTTGAAGGGGCTGGTATCAGAGGTCTACTGGAATACAAACTAGAATGTGGGGCAAAGCTCAAATATATAGAATTTGCAGAAAAATTTCTGGGTTTTAGAAAGACAGCTATAGAGAATCCAGCCAGCTTTAGATCCCTCCTGTTACCCAGGAGAAAAATCTCTCAATGTGAGTCTCATGGGTTTGGTGGTAAAAGGGGCTGGTGCCTCCTTTTGAGGGTCTTCGGTTACTAGTGATGAAAAGGTCTTAGAATAAATATTTTCAACTTGGTCAACCAAGTGGTTTTAAAAATTTTCTTTTCATTGGTTTGATTAATTGGCCGAACTAATCTTTTA
This sequence comes from Saguinus oedipus, assembly GCA_031835075.1. Classification (NCBI taxonomy): domain Eukaryota; kingdom Metazoa; phylum Chordata; class Mammalia; order Primates; family Cebidae; genus Saguinus; species Saguinus oedipus. Next base: position 88,574,363 of record CM063172.1, read on the forward strand.
CTTTAGAATAGTTTGAGGACAGTCTGAAGTACGTTTTGTTTTCTTCTTCAACATGATCTTGAATGCTAAATCTTTTTTCATTTAAAGTTTTAAGGGCTATATAGTAGAGTCTGCTTTGATGTTAAGCAGATTTTTGAATATTTGGATATGCCAAAACTATTCAATTTAATAAAAATATTGTAAAACATTAATTTTGTGAAGAAAAATTTTTGGAACTAGGTTGGCACGAAAGTAATTGCAGTTTTTGCATTGTTGAAATTTGCTATTTGATACTGGAATACATTCTAAATGTGGTTGTTATACACCATTTTAATGCATACTTCTTACTGACTTATTTTTTGCTAGTGACTTACTACTTGCTGTTTATTTTATACTTACTTTAGACTCTGGAAATCATGTTAGACAGAAAGCAAATTCAAGCAATTTTCTTTTTCAAATTCAAAATGGGTTGTAAAGCAGCAGAGACAACTTGCATTTGGTCCAGGAACAGCTAATGAACATGCAGTACAGCAGTGGTTCAAGAAGTTTTGCAAAGGAGATGAAAGCCTTGAAGATGAGAAGCACAGTAGTCAGCCATAGGAAATTGCCAGTGACCAATTGAGAGCAGTCATTAAAGCTGATCCTCTTAAAACTACCTGATAAATTGCCAAATAACTCAGTGTCAACTATTCTACCATCTTTTGGTATTTGAAGCGAACTGGAAGGCTGAGAAACCTCTATAAGTGGGTATCTCATAAGCTGGGAAAAATTTTTTAAAAATCATCATTTTGAAGTGTTGTCTTTTCATTTTATGTAAAAGCAATGAAGCATTTCTCAATCATACTGTGATGTATGATAAAAAGTGAATTTACATGACAACTGGTAGTGACCAGCTCAGTGACTGGATTGAGCAGAAGCTCCAAATCACTTCCCAAAGTCACACTTGCACCAGAAATAATGGTCATGGTCACTGATTGTTAATTTGCTGATGGTCTGATCCACTACAGTTTTCTAAATCCAGATGAAACCACTACATCGGAGAAGTATGCTCAGCAAATTCATGAGGCACACTGAAAACTGTAGTGCCTGCAGCTGGCATTGGCCAACAGAAAGGGCCTACTTCTTCTCCAGGACAGTGCCCAACCATATGTTGCACGACCAGTGCTTCAAAAGTTGTACAAATGGGCTATGAAGTTTTGCCTCATCTGCCATATTCACTGGACTTCTAGCCAACTGACTACCACTTCTTCAGGCATCTTTACAACTTTTTGCAGGAAAAACACTTCTACAACTATCAGGATGCAGAAAATGCTGTTCAACAGTTTGTTGAACACTGAAGTACAGATTTCTTGCTGGCAAAATTATTGATTATAATGGTTCCTATTTTGATTAATAAAGATGTGTTTGAGCCTAGTTATAATGATTTAAAATTCACCAACCTAAAAGTATAAAAAATACAGTGAGAAAAGTGGCACATCTTCATTATATAGCTCAATGAATGTTCACAAACTGAACATGTCCTGATCAAGAAACAGAATTTTATAGCTTCCCAAATGGCCACTTCTAGTTACTAACTCCCAGGGAATAACTGCTCTCCTGATAATAAATAAGATCTGTGTGTTTTGAAGTTTATATGAAAGGAATCATATAGATATTCTTTTGTATCTGGTTTATTTTGCTTAATATTATGCTTGTGAGATTCCACAATGTTGCCTTAGTCATAGATAAATGATCTAATTACTAATTGTATGCAGTGTTTCATTATATAAGCATATTATAATTTTTCACTCCAACTGTTAGAATTTTAGTAGTTTCCTGCATGGATGCTATTATTTGTTGTGTTTCTATAAATATTCTAGTGCATCTTTTGATAAACTGATATACACATTTCCGTGGATACTTTGAGTGAAATGCAGGGTCATGTATCTGTGAAAAATTTTACTGTGTCATATCAAGTTTGCAATTTCATCAGGTAGCCAGTTCCAAAGATTTTCTATTATCACAGATATGTCACAGGTCTATTTTGTCCTTGCTGTGCATTGTTTTCTTTGGGTTACTTTTTGCCAAAGTTTGTATGCATAACGGTTTAATTATGTGTCTACTTTGTCTGATTTATTTCTGTCTGTCTGTCTGTCTGTCTATCTTTATAACTATCTATATATCTAATTCCCTTGATATTAGGTTTGAAGTATAACTACTGGAATTGTAGTGCCCAGATAAAGAACACAACAGGCTATTATGTAGTTTATAAAATTTATACATTGGTCTACTTGGTTTTTAGGCTTTTGCCCACAAATAATAGAGGAGTATTTATATAACATAATGAAAATAATTCACCATTTTAAAAGTCGACCATATTAAAACATGACATTTCTGAACAAGTAAATAAATGGGTATTAATTCACATAAACAGCATTTTGTTTATAAGAAGATGAAGCTCAAGCTTTTAATTATTGAGTTCCCCAGTGAACTTATAATCTAATTCTCATTTTATATAGGAGACAGCAAAGAATATTTACTGAAAACCTATTGTACTCCAGCCACTGTGCCAGCTACTCTCAAATACATTTTCTTAATTCAGTTCTCATAAAGTACACTGAAATTCTACTAACTGTCCCCATTTTTCAGACGTGAGAACCTTAGCTTTGTTAAGTAACTTGCTGAAGGTTATACAGCAGTTGATGAAGTGGATATTGAAACCAAACAGGACCTGTGGGAATACAGAGCCTGTGTTCTTTTTCACATGTTTTATATCTAGCTTTCTAAGATTCTGTTTATTATGTAACATAAGAGAGTAGATGGAGGAATGTCTACATATAGAGAAATGTTTTTATAAATAAAATTTCATCCCTAAATGAGTGGCATGATTAAAATATTTGACTGAGGACATGAAAACAGAATTTGATGATTTAATTACGTATTTTATTATTTAAGTAGAACATAGGGAGGTTGTATTTTAAATGTTCAAGGTTTTGGAGCTGAAAAACTTTTTGCCTTAGGGTCTGCCCCACTCTTGACCATTTCACATTCCATTCCTGTGACTGACTAATGTGCATGACTATGACAAACGCTTGGCAGCCTCACTGGGCGGGGCCTGTCAGTGTGAGAATTCAGCTTGTCATTAAACGGGCCTGGAGCCAAGGACTGAGTGCATACTGAAGACACTGCTCCAAGCTTCACCACCCTATTGGCCAAGGAACAAGTGGAAATTGTACTTGTTAATTTATTATAAATTATATTTTTAAATGAAGCATTTTAAGTGAGACAAAGAAAATGCTTTTCCTCTGTAATGGAATCCCACCCTACTGCAATCTGAGTTTGCTTGATAAATAATGGGACAGGCTACTGAAGGAGATTACAAATTGTATCTCTCACGAGGTTCTTAAGAAGAGAATAACCGTCTCTCAAAGATGAATTCAAGGTGGATTGTATCTATGAATCTGAGAAGCCCAGAGTGTTGGAAAGAGCATTTTGCTAAAAGTAAGGAGAAGTGGTCTTTGGTTCTCAGCTTTACAGTAACACTTATTTTCATCTCAAGCAAGTTGTTTGAATTCTGAGTCCTCATTTCATGATGCTGTGATACTGCCAGAAAGTCTAGCCCTTATCTTCTAGCTCCTATATATAAAAAAAAACTCTTCATAAATTAGGATGAGAAGGTTGGAATAAAATGCATTCTGTACAAAATTAGCTACGTGGAAAATAAATAAATACTCTGTTATGGAAGTGTTTTGTCCTATATTGGGGGAAAGTAAACTGAACAAAATTCAGCTTTTTTTTTTTTTTTTTTTTTTTTTAAAGTTAAGATTTCTAGGAGCCTTGAATGTGCAAGAGATTTTTTTTTGGTGGTGGTGGTTGGGGGGGGTTAAGTGGCATTCACTGTTTCCCAAACATACTTGACTGTGAGCCCTGTTTTCTGCAACATATCATACATCTATTATTCTATGAAACAGTTTAATAGTCACAAATTTTAGTTATTAAACTTCCATTCCTGAAAATTCAGTGTACCTGTGTTTTATAAATATATATTTCTTTTCATACTTGTTAAGGGAAACATGACGATTTATTCATTCACTAGCACCTATTATGAACAGTGTTGAGCATGAAGGATGCATCAGTGAACAAACCACAATAAACAGGATTCCTGCCCACATGAAGCTTATGGTAAAAGCTTCATGTTTTACCATGAAGCAGGGAGGTAGATAATAAGCAATTAAGTAATAGCACATCAATATATGCTATGGGGAGAACTAAAAGATAGAGTTCTATGTTAACCGTAGTGATTCATTTATAAACAACAGAATTCAGTATAAGTGAAACTGCTCGATTTCTGAAGCTAGGTCAGGAAAGGCCATGTTACTTTGGCTGCTTTCCTTGGAATGGCCATTCTCAACGGATTTACAACATGACTGTGAACTAAGAGACTCATATTGGCTGCTCTGCATATCATCACTGTTCAGAAATCTCTATACAAGACATCAGATTGTTCAGACAGCATGAAATTGGAGCAAGAGTCATTTGATTAATTCATATAGCTAAAAAAAATTAAGCTATGGTAAACTAATCATTTCCATAAGAGACATAAACCTCTCAGTATAAGAAGTTGAGTTTAATTGACTGGTTACCCCTACACAGTGCTAGATAAGCATGTTTCATTTTGTTTTACTGAATATATTTGTTTCTGTTCTATGTTTATTTCCAAATTTTGAGATAGGTAGATCTTAAAATCCCATATGCCATTAATTTTATTACTATAAAATCTTTCTTTATACCTGAAAGCCATCCTGTTTCTTTAAGTTGAATTTTATCTTATGCCATTACTTCAATACTCAGATTCCTAATATTCTAGAAACCAATTATCTCTATCTTCATTACTGAAGAATAGAACATTTGTTCTTACATGGGATATTAACAGGTTGCATTTCCTAAAAGTACCATGACATTAGTAAGTAGGACACAGTCCTAAAGAAATCTATGAAATAGTACATTCATTTTTATATTTATTTTCTTTAAAATTTACATGAGAAGCAGAGGCAATTCACAGAATATAAATGTGACTTATGATAACATTGGTCTTTATAATATAACTAAGTCTTGGTTTGAATAAATATTGTAAAAGTTATTCTTAATAGCTTTGATGACAACTTATAGCATCCATACTTCCTTTACTGCTAGTCCGTATAATCAGTCCAATCAGCTTTTACAAACTTAAAATTTTCTTTCTCTAGGAATGTAAATTTCTGTGCCCCAAAATGCAAATCACCACACCTGTGCAATTTTGCCATATGTAGGGAGTTCTTTAGCCCCTTGGTTCTAATGATGCATAGTTGTCACAGTCATTAGTAAGAAAGTATATCGTCTCTGCAAGACTTCAGAATCAACAACATACAATTATATGGCTGTATGTATATTTATTTGTAATCAGAGTCTTCATGAGCTATTTTTTGGCTGACATCCCATTAGGAAGAAAGAATAAATGATGTGACATTTAAAGAGAAAAAGCAAACATTTATGGAGCCTACGCAGTCTTACACAAACATAAAATCTGTAAAGTGGCAAACCTAGCAGATCATCCTGTTCATCACTCCAATTATATGGGATTATTCTATATATAGCACATGAGGTTTTGTAGTAATTACCTCTCATTGCTTCATTTGGGGGGCTCATTCCATGAAATAAACTTTTTGATTAGGACAAAATAGACTTAGCTTTTTAATATGAAATGTATTTTTCTTAAAATGTGATACTTTGAATACAGTGAAATTGGTATAACTGTACAAAACCCAGATGGCTCTCAGGAAATACACACAAATTGACTTTTATAATTCAATTTTCATCAAACTTTGCTTTGTTGCTTTGGTATTTAGTGAGGTTGGAATGATTGTAAGTCAACTTGCCTGTACACTGTGCTTTTTTCAGACACACATTTTTCCAAAGTTTCATTGATTTCATGTTGGGTCAGAATTAGAGAGTTAACTTCTATCTGGGTTCACAAAGTTGTAGTCTTTTCCAGAGAAGATTCACTGTTTGGCATGTTTATTCAGATTGGCTTAAAAAGAATATCAGGAGAAAAAAAAATAAAATGATGGCCATAAAGGCAAGTAAATATTTGAGCTATGGAAGCATTGTGAACATGAGATGAAGAATGGGAAGAAGTGTAGTGAAAGATGGTTACTGAGATCGGAATAGCCATGAACAACCATCACTGAGGTCAAAATAGGTTACAGTAGGAGGTTTGTATGGAACCTCTAACCATTAGAAGAGTGTAAATAGCACAGCATAAATAGTTTTATACTAGTTTTATACTGTGCTGCCTGTGCATGAGGTATAGTCCATAAACATAGAGAAACTTACAGGATCAGATAGCATTAAGGCAAAGCTGAAAAATATGTTCATTGCTAACACATTTTATTGTGAAAATTAGTGAAGGTATTTGAATGTTTTATACTCCAGGAATACCTAAACAGGATTTCTAACAAGTAGTGACCAATGTAAAGACATTTTGTTCTTAAAGTTTTTAGTTCCATTTCTTCCTAAGCTGGAATACTGTGCCCATTTTTCCTTCTTTCCAATGGTGTCTCCAATGTATCAATGTATTCTGCTCTCTTTATTTCATGGCTACTCTATTATTTTCTTCCTTTACTTATTAATTTCCAGTGCATACTGGAAATGTATATTGAGAATATATAATATACTGTGCATTGAGAGAACACAATATACTCCCAGAACATTTGAATCAGTCACTGGGAAAGTAATGAATGAAGTGAAATGCTTTATTTCCCTGTGGAGTATAAAATTCTAGAATAAAGACAGGCATTAATTATGAAGCTGACATGACAAAACATGACTTTCAGTTGTTCTGAAAATAGACATATTAGTGCTTGTTGTATTCTATTCTTAATGAATTAATAATAAGTTAACATTTATGAAGTGCCTATTCTGTGCTGGGTACTGTGTTAAAGGCTTCACATGCATGAGTCAGTTTAATCTTCACCACATCTTATGATACTATTAGATGGGTAAAGTAGTTATGTTCATTTCTAGATGAAGAAATTGAAATGGAGAGATGAAATAACTTTTCAGCTATGCATAACTTATAACATTCAAAGGCAGAATTTGAATTAATAGTAGGCAGAATAACACTTCTCCCTTCTGCCTGCTCCTTCTCCCCAGCTTTCCCCCCCACTTTCAAAGGACAAACTAATCAGAATGAGTGCCTGGTTTAATCTTAGGCTGGTTAGTACCTTGGATAGCTCCCATGGAAGTTTTCAGATGAAGCCCAATGCCTCATTGGGTCTTTTGTTTCCAGAGCATCCCAGGTATCTAGTAGAATTTGCCTCTCCCTGCTTTCCTTTCAGTGGGTCTCTGAACATTAAAGAGGCTCTGCCAATTTCATTTAGTAATTTATTCACAAACACTTATTTAATATTATAAGGAAAATGCTATAGTGGAAGGGAGTATATATGGAAGCATATAGGTCAATATAGCATCTGAGATGAAGATGCTTTATTTTCATTCTCCTCTAATACCCCTCTCCCCGCTAACACACACATCATCTGTTAGAAGAAAAAGACAGGGCTTTTTAGCTAGTAAGTTATTCTACAGGGATTTAATGACCCCAGGATCTCTTGCAGACTTGTAATAACATGTTTTGAACAGATAATCAAGAGTTTAACCAACAAGGATTAAGAGTAAAAAATTACAATAATTTCACAACATGGGGTATAATTGGTTTCTTTTGTGCTTTGCTCTCTTGTTCAGTCAAATATATCTTACATTTACTCTAAAATACAATTACTTTTCCTCAAAGAACTGTGGTGAATAACTAGAGTAGCTCCCTCCCCCGACTAAACGTACCAGATTCTAACCTTCTGATTATTTTTGATAAAATAAGATGAATTTTTTCATTGCCTGGGGAAAAATGCTGCCAGTATTTTATTTCATGTGTGCAGAGTTCTGTCTCAAAATTATTTCTTGTTTGGGTTTCTGTACCATTGCTCTTTTCAGACCCAGAAACAAGGAAGGATTACAAAAGAATAGGAGAAGTAAATGATGTATGGATTCAGATCCTCTCTTCTTTAATATCACTGCTAAACCAGATGCATGCTAGCCAGAGTCTTTAATCTGTCCTATAATCCTATTGGCAAACTTTTGTCTGTTCCTTATCATATTGTGGAATGAATTCCATGAAAGAGCTTTGAGGCAGGGGAAAAATGGTAAAAACAGACTAAGAATCTTATGAAACAGCATTTTAGGGAAAAGTAAACAATGAGAAAACTGCTTATATTTTGAGTAATCTAAAATATTTTGATTTTAGTTTGAGGTTTTAACTACAATTGAGCAATTGTACTCATCAATCTGCTTTACTTTCTTTGGTTCTTGAAAATGAGCAAAAATTATTTAATCTACAGATATATTAATTTATACTCACAAGATATAAATATTTCACTCAAAGTAAGTGAGATCAGGCATTCTGACTTTCTAAGCTCCATTTCTTTCATCTGATTCTTCTTTTCTTAATAGGTTTTTCTTTATATATATATAGATACATATATATACATATATATTATTACATTTCAGGGTCTGGGGTACATGTAAAGAACATGCAGGATTGTTGCATAGGTACATACATGGCAATGTGGTTTGCTGCCTCCATCCCCATCACCTATATCTGGCATTTCTCCACATGTTATCCCTCCGCAACTCCCTACCCCCGACTGTCCCTCCCCTAGATCCCCCCACACACCTCAGTGTGTGATGCTCCCCTCCCTGTGTCCATGTGTTCTCATTGTTCAACACCTGCCTATGAGTGAGAACATGCAGTGTTTGATTTTCTGTTCATGTATCAGCTTGCTGAGAATGATGGTTTCCAGTTCATTCATGTCCCTACAAAGGACATGAACTTACTATTTTTTATGGCTGCATAGTATTCCATGGTGTATATGTGCCATATTTTTCCTTTCCGGTCTATAATTGATGGGCATTTGGGTTGGTTCCAAGTCTTTGCTATTGTAAACAGTGCTGCAATGAACATATGTGTGCATGTGTCCTTAGAATGATTTATAATCCTTTGGATATATACTCAGTAATGGGATTGCTGGGTCAAATGGAATTTCTATTTCTAGGTCCTGGAGGAAGCACCACACTGTCTTCCACAATGGTTAAACAAATTATCTCCAGATATTTTAATGATGGCCATTCTAACTGGCATGAGATGGTATCTCAGTGTAGTTTTGATTTGCATTTCTCTAATGACCAGTGATGTTGAGCATTTTTTCATATGTTTTTTGGCCTCGTATATATCTTCTTTTGAAAAGTGTTCATATCCTTTGCTCACTTTTGAATGGGCTTGTTTGTTTTTTTCTTGTAAATCTGTTTTAGTTCTTTGTAGATTTTGGATATTAGCACCTTGTCAGATGGGTAGATTGCAAATTTTTTTTCCATTCTGTTGGTTGCCAGTTCACTCTAATGATTGTTTCTTTTGCTGTGCAGAAGCTCTGGGGTTTGATTAGGTTCTATTTGTCTATTTTGGCTTTTGTTGCCAATGCTTTTGGTGTTTTAGTCATGAAGTCCTTGCCTGTGCGTATGTCCTGAATGGTTTTGCCTAGGTTTTCTTCTAAGGTTTTTATGGTGTTAAGTCTTATGTTTAAGTCTTTAATCCATCTGGAGTTAATTTTAGTGTAAGGTGTCAGGAAAAAGTCCAGTTTCTGCTTTCTGCACATGTCTAGCCAGTTTTCCCAACACCATTTATTAAACAGGGAATCCTTTCCCCATTGCTTGTTTTTGTGAGGTTTGTCAAAGATCAGATGGTTGTAGATGTGTGGCGTTGCCTCTGAGGCCTCTGTTCTGTTCCATTGGTCTATATCTCTGTTTTGGTACCAGTATCATGCTGTTTTGATTACTATGGTCTTGTAGTATCATAGATAATAAAATTAAACTGTCTTTTTTCTTTAACATGGAGTAGAATATTAAAAATTAAATTATGAGGCAAAACAAACCAAAAAGAAGCATGAGACATTCAAATGTCTGAGGCTGATTGAATTACATGATCTTAAAAATACTCAGCTTAGGCCGGGCAAGCTGGGAGGCCGAAGCATGTGGATCTCTTGAGGTCAGGAGTTTGAGACCAGCCTGGCCAACATGGTGAAAACCTGTTTCTATTAAAAATAAAAAAATTTTGGGCATGGTGGTGGGGGCACCTGTAGTCCCAGCTACTCAGGATGCTGAGGCATGAGAATTGCTTGAACCTGGGAGATGGAGGTTGCAGTGAGCTGAGATCCTGCCACAGCACTCTAGCTTGGGTGACAGAGAGAGTCCCTGTCTCAAAATGAAACAAACAGAAAAAAGTCACCTCAGTTTGGTATAATATGCTATCTACTAGAGAGCCTTTCTAATTTAGGCAGATGTGGAGATATAGCCTTATTGGATTATAGGGAAATAAATAATATATTACATTTGTATTAACATGAGCTATTTAAAAATATATTATTGATTAAAGATACCTTTCTATTTTAAATGTGATGAATAAATTAGAATCAATTGTTATTAAATAAATGCACACTTCTAACATTCCCCAGTACCAGTACCAGGTATACTTTTTTTTTTTCTTTTGAGATAGGGTCTCATTCTGTCACCCAGGCTGGAGTGCAGTGGCAGGATCTTGGATCACTGCAACCTCTGTCTTATGGGTTCAAGCGATTCTCCTGCCTCAGTCTCCTGAGTAGCTGGGATTACAGGTGTGAGCCATCACACTGGTTACTTTTTGTATTTTTAGTAGAGACAGAGTTTCGCCATGTGGGCCATACTGGTATCTAACTCCCAGCCTTAAATGATCTGCTAGCCTTGGCCTCCCAAAGCACTGGATTATGGGCATTAGCCACAAAGCCTGGCCCCAGGTATGCTTTTAAAATGTCAGAACATTTCCCTAGGGTGCCTTACATCATAAACTTATTTTAACAGACTTATATATGTAAGTAGTGCAAAAGTATTTATTTCTGTAACACAATTATGAAGCAAGTCTAACTAAAAATATAAAAAGCCATGAAATACTATATTATCACAGTTTAAGGTTACTGCTGAAAATAATCATTACTACTGATGAACATTGGTTACATAAAGGAAAATTAGCACTGCCTGTATCTATTTTAAAACTAATGTAGTATTGATTTTGCTCAAAAATTGGATTCAACATAAGCAACACTTTGCTTATACATCTCACATAGATTTATTACAACAATGAGCTTTGCAGGTATTATAATTCATTGATGACAAACCTCTTTATAAGATAACTAAATTTTTACTGTTCAAATTATGCATACAACATTACATTGACCTGATTGTTTTCAAGACATAGAACTATACATTATTTGATTTATAAAATAATTAATATATTATTAGCTTGTATGACTTAAAAAAAATTCCCAAGTTCCATGACTTGCACATTTTTCAGACTTTAGCATCATTTTTTTTTTGTTGTTTTATAAGGACATGGTATGACTTACCTGAGATTCGATAGGAGGGTTTCATTTATGGTATTTGGACTTTGCTCAGTTTTGATTACTAACAAAACTATATTGTAACCAGAGTCAACAGGTAAGTCAAAAAGTAAATACTATAATTTTTTTCACTTTCCAGGAAGATGTAAAAATATTTTTAAACATAGTTAACAGTTTAAAATCCAAGATTTCTTTGCTTCTCTGTCCTTTGTTTCATAAAGATCATTTATGCAATTTAAGAATCTAACATGATTATCTTTTGGCATTTCTTTTGGTCTCATTAAAACAAAAAGTACAGTTATTTTCTTTTTTTTTTTTTTAGTTTTTATTGCATTATAGGTTTGGGGGTACATGTGCAGAACGAGCAAGATAGTTGCATAGGTACACACATGGCAGTGTGCTTTGCTGCTTTCCTCCCCTTCACCCACACTTGGTATTCATCCCCAGGCTATCCCCCCCACCCCCCCCGCTGTCCCTCCCCCATTCCCCCCAACAGTCCCCAGTGTATAGTAGACCGCCTCTCTGTGTCCACATGTTATTTTCTAATAAAAATAACATTAAACGTCTGTGATTACAATAGAAGTAGGGTATTTTCCTGATAAATTCATTATTTATACTATTATCTCTCTAAATATCTCTTGGTAGATAAATTTAATTTTTGTCTTACTATGATAATAACCATCATTTATTAAGAATTTGCTCTGTTTAAAGTGTTCTTCTAAATACCTTAAATATACCATAATTCTAATTTTCATATGAGCTGTATCAAGGCATGTTATTATGTATTCTTATTTTTCACATTATAGAACAAGGTTCAGGAAGATTAAATACATTAAGCAAGATCAGTAAGTGGAGGAGTCAATATTAAGGAGTTAATATTAACTTCAAAGCTGTTTTATAACTGTTTTGCTACACTTTGTGTAGCCAAAATTGTGTATCAGTCTTCAAACACAATAGTAAAACTGGAGATGAATTAGCATTCAGAGATTTAACCTTAGGAAAAATAAGGATCCTGTCACCAACCAAAGAACATTGTTGAAATCCTCATATATTATGCTTTTAAAGGAGTTATACAGCTTATATCTAAATAACTATCTTAAGTACCTCCATTATCCTGGACAGTTACTTATCAGCATCCTAGAGCTGAATGCAATTTTCTCTAGCAAGTCTTAAGAAAACTTAATTCTCACATTTTTTAAATTTTAATTTTTTATTGACCCATTATAATTGTACATATTTATAAGGGCATTTGTGATGTTTTGATACATATCATTAAATCCGTGTAATTTAGTTTACCCATAATTTCAAACATGTATCCTTTTTTATTGTTGAGAACATTTAATTGATTTCTTCTAGCTATGTGAAACTATATATTATTGTTAACTGTAATCATCCCATAGTGTATAGAATACTAGAATTTTTTTCTACTATCTGCTGTGATTTGTTATCCTTTACTGAATCTCTCCCTATGCCTTCCTTTCTCCTAGCCTTCCCAGCTGCTAGCATCCTCTATTCTACTTTTTACTTTGATAAGATCAAATTTTTTCAGCTTCCACATATAAGTGAGAACATGTTGTATTTAACTCTGTTTTTGGCTTATTTTGCTTAACATACTGTCCTCAAGTTTCATCTATGTTGCTGTGAATGACAAGATTTCATTTTCTCTGACTGAATAGTATTCCATTTTGTATATGTATACCACAGTTTGTTTATTCATCCATGTATTGTTTAACATTTAGATTGATTCCATATCATGGTTATTGTGAATAGTGCAGCAACAAATATGGAAGTGCAGATGTCTCTTTGATATACTGATTTCCTTTCCTTTCCTTAGATAAATTTCCAGTAGTAGAATTCCTGAATCTTATTGTGGGTCTAAATGTTCACACTACCCAGAGCAATCTATAGATTCAACTCAGTCATGTCAAATAAAATTATATGAAGCCAAAAACTTCTGCACTACAAAGGAAACAATCAACAGAGTGAAGAGGCAACCCACAGAATGGGAGAAAATATTTGCAAATTATCCACTGGATAAAAGATTAATAATCATCATAGTTCAAACAACTCAAAATAAAAAAATACAATTTTAAAATGGGTGAAAGATCTGAATAGACATTTCTCAAAAGAGGACATACGAAGGTCAACAGGTATACCAAAATATGCCCAGCATCACTAATCATCAGATAAATGCAAATCAAAATTATGAGATGTATTACCCATGTTAAAATGGCTTTTATCCAAAAGACAGGCAATAATGAATGCTGGCAAGCATGAAGAGAAGAGGGGATCTTTTGGTAGGAATGTTAACTATTGCAGCCACTGGTGTTCCATGGTATTTTTCTGGTATCCATTGTGACATTTTCTTTTTCATTTCTGATTTTATTTGGGTCTTCTCTTTTTTCTTAGTCTAGCTGTGGGTTTGCTGATTTTGTTTCTTTACAAGAAAACAACTTTTTGTTTTGCTGATATTGTTTTCATTTTATTTCTGCTCTGATATTTCTTCTAATAATTTGTGTTTAGCTTGTTCTTGATGTTTTATTTCCTTGAGATGCATTGCTAGGTTATTTATTTGAAATCTTTCTATTTTTTGATTTAGATCTTTATTGCTAAAAACTTGCTTCTTAATACTGATTTTGCTGGGCCCCATAAGTCTTGGTATGTTGTTTTTAAATTTTTGTTCGTTTTAAGGAATTGTTTTTCTTTCTTAATTTCTTCCTTCACCCACTGATCACTCAAGAGCATATTTAATTTTCTTATATTTGTATAGTTTCAGATGTTCCCCCTGTCATTTATTCCTAGTTGCTTCCATTGTGGTCAGATGAGATACTTGACATGATTTTGATTTAAAAATATTTCTGAGATTTATTTTGTTTTCTCACAAATTTTCATTCCTGGAAAATATTCCATGTACAAATAAAAAATGTGTATTTTGCAGCTGTTGTGTAAAATGTAAAATATGGCACAGTTTAAATCTGTGCCATTGATAATCTGTCTAGATAACCTGCCCAATGCTGAGAGTGATGTTGGAGTTCCCAATATTCTATTGGGGTCTATCTGTCCCTTTACATTGAATAATATTTGTTGTATAGATATGGGTGCTCTTGTATTGGGTACATATATAGTTACATTCTCTTGCTGAATTGATATGATTATTATATAATGTCTGTCTTTGTCTCTTTTTATAGCTTTGGGTTTGAAGAATCTTTTGTTTCACATATCTATTCCTGCAAATTCTTCTGTTCATCTAATGGGGATTCCCTTGTATGTCACTTGACACTTTTGCTGTTTTAAACATTGTCTGTTGAACTTGTGACAATTTGACTGTAATTGTCTCAGAGAGGACCTCTTTCAGTTGAATCTATTAGGGGCTTTTAGCTTCCTGGATTTGGATGTCCATTTCTTTCTACTTGAGACATTTCGAGCTATTGTTTTATTAAGTATGTTTGCTACAGCTTTTTCTTTCTCTTTTTGGAATATTCATATTTGTGACTATTTGTTCACTTTAGGGTGTTGTATGTATAAATCCTATGGGCTTTCTTCATTCTTTTATATTCTTCATCTTTTTTTCTACCTGATTAATTCAAAATACTTGTCCACCTGTCTTCAGGTTCAGATTTTTTTTTTTTTTGCTTGATCTAGTCAGCTCTTGAAGCTCTTAACTGCATTTTTCATTCAGTGAATTATTCAGTGGTAGGATTTCTGTTTGGTTCCTTGTTAAATAATACCTATTTCCTTGTCGAATTTCTCATTCAAACAATTCATTATTTTCCTGATTTTGTTGAATTGTCTATCTGTATCCTCCTATATCTCATGGAGTTGCCTTAAAAATGTTACTTGATTTTTTTTCTGGCATTTTATATATTTCTTTATGATTGGGGCCTATTACTGGAGAATTACTGCATTCTTTTTGAGTTACTATGTTGTACTTTTCCTTATTTTTTCATGTTTTATGGGTCCATACATTGATTTCCATGCATCTGGTGGAAAAGTCACCTCTTCTGATTTCATAGAATAGGTTTTGTAAGGAAAGACTTATTCATACAAATGGATCTTCAGGTTTCATTTGAGCGAATTGTACATTGCTTTGGTTCTAGGTGTATGCAATAGTGTTGTCTCTGTGTAGTTTCCTCAGCTGTAATATATGCTAGTGACATTTCCAAGTGTCTAAGGGTCCTAGAGTGTGAGCGTTTGAAGTAGCAATGGCACAGTTTTGCTGGAGTGCACTCAGTAGGCTATTTCTCAGGTTGAGAATTGCATGCATGTACACATTGGGTTGGCCAACTTGGAATCTGACTCTGGGTTCGTGGCCACAGGGCTGTTTCTCCTGTCAGAGATTCAGACTTACAGCTGTTGGGCTGGTCTGAAGGCATGTCTGCCTGGGATGGCCCACAGGCTCTTTCTGAGGACCTGAGCATGAGTATGTGGCTATTGCACACGACTGGGGCATGTCTGCATGGTGTGGGGGAATCATGGAGCTGTTTTTCAGGCACTGCATACAGGTGTGTAGCCACTCTGCCAGTCCAGGGGTGTGTCAGCTGCTAAGTAGCTCAAAGATCTCTCCAGTTTGAGGGAGGTCCTCATGCAGTACCTTGGCCCCCTCAAGGATAGGTTCACCCTAGGTGGGACTGCCAGATTGTTCCTCTAGCTGAAAGTGCAGGCAGCAGGGATTGCTTGTCCTGCTGTGCAGGACCAGAATCACAGTTGATTCTGGTCCCACAGTAGGAGAGATGCAGCGGCTATTGGTCCCTAGAACATGGCACACTCCAGAAGGGGCTCTCGTCTCAAGATGGTGCTGTGTTGCAGCTGCTTGGCTCATAAGGGGTGGGTGGAAGATGGAAAGTGCTTATCTTGTGCTCCTAATCTAGGGTGAGGCAGCGGCATAAATTCATAGCAGCTCCCCAAATAAGGCTCATGACTTTCAAGGACTCTGGGATTCTCCTGTAGTAAGAACTGTAGGTTTTAGAAGTGGTAGTGGGAGCTGGTGGAATGGCAAGTCCCTCATGACTCTGGGCTGATCCAGGTGGAAGAAATCAAGCTACAGTGACAGGAACCTCCATCCCACCCTTGTGGGCTTCAAGTCATCACAGGTGCATCTCCACTAACTTACTGTGCTCCAGCTCCTTCCCTTCAACACTCCAGTCAAATGATAGCTGTTTATTTGCTGTCTTGCATTGGTTCTTTTTGTGTGTATGTAGGGGTGAAGAAGGGGGATGAGTGCCAGATGCCCCTAGTCAACAATCTTGCCAACATCACTATTTTCTCTCACATCCTTTATTTTAGACACTATTCATATGAATGCAGCTATAGAAATATAGATATATATTTTAAGAAAACATATTTTAAATTGACACAGACCCATTGACCAGGATTTTTGTGATATTCTGTTAAAATTACATATTCCTTGTTTTCTCAATTTTGTTATAAGTATACCATAAGAGGCTAGATCAGATGTCTAGCCTAAAGTCCAGTATATGACATTTATTACATTTTGCTGATCAATGGAATTATCACCTTAATAAATCTAAAAACAACCTAAAAACAAATACTTCTTCTTTAGTAATTACTTCTAGAATTTTGATTGAAATTCATTATATTTTTGGGCTTGTGGTTGATACACAATCTTTTTTTTTGATAAATTGATACCTCTTCTATTGAGATAGAATGAATATTGGTGTGCTGCCCCACTTCTAGGTCACATTTAGGAACTTGTTCATGAAGAAAATCACACTAATAATTGTAGACCTGCAATTTTTAGTAGTAACTTGTAAATACTTGAAACTCAGGGATTCATACTGTGAAACCATATTAAACTACAAAGTAAGTTACATCCAGTGGTGGGAAAGGCAGATAATGTAAACCTAGGAGTTGATATGGTTTGGCTCTGTGTCCCCACCCAAATCCCATGTCAAATTTTAATTCCCAATCTTTTGAGAGGGACCTGTTGGGAAGTGATTGTATCATGAGTGCAGACTTCCCCCTTGCTGTTCTTGTGATAGTATGTGAGTTTTCACAAGACCTGGTTGTTTAAAAGTGTATAGAACTTCCCCTTCACTCTCTGTCTTCTTTTCTGCCATAGTAAGACGGGCTTGCTTCCCCTTTGCCTACTGCCATGACTGTCAGTTTCCTGAGGCCTCCACTGCTATGCTGCCTATACAGCCTGTCAAACTGTGAGTCAATTAAACCTTTTCTCTTTATAAACTATACAGTCTCAGTTCTTTATAGCAATGTTGGAAGGGGATAATATAGGAGTCAAATGGAAGATGATGTTGTTTTATAGAAAGCCTTCCTTAGACAACTCTTCTTGTAGGGTTTAATTGACAAGCAACCCAGACACTAGAGAGACCAATATTGGAATAGGCAGTGCCTCAGTTTTAATGACAAAATGAGAGATATTGATAATTGTAATAAGCCCTAAAAATTAAGGTACAAATGCCAGACTCCAGTTAGATAATCTGATGAAAGGATGTTTATTTTAGGAATGCTTTGTGTATATAATGATTGGAGGACAAAGGACTCTGTGGAATTTCAGAATGAGTCTTCAGGTACAGCATCCCAGATCTGTCCAGCATCATAAATTCTGTAATAAGCAATATCAAAATTAATGAATTATATCAGTATATGTAGACTAGCTATAAGCACTTAATTTAGAGTCTGACTTCTGTTCCTACATATCCTTCTTAGTTTCTAAAAGTTCTTGTATAAGTGACTCAATTTTTCAGATCCTTAGTTTTACTAGGTGTTGAATGGAAATATCTACTTTCTCTGTCTCTCCAGTTGTTTTGTGTTGTTTGGTTTTGTTGGGAGATGAGGTCTTGCTCTGTTACCCAGGCTGGAGTGCAGTGGTGTGAACATAGCCCACTGCAGTCCTGAACTCCTTGACTCAAGGGATCATCCCATGAGGATCATGCCTACTGAGTAGCTGGGACTACAGGCAAAAGCCATTGTACCTAGCTCTCCCCAGACTTTAATAAGGATCAGTTGAAAGTATTTTGCTCAACAAATGTAACCATTGATGCTTATCATTAAGACTCATCAGAAATAGAATGGATCTAAAATTCCTAGGATAGCAACACAAAAGTAAATAAAAAATGTTAGAAACTTCTCTGATTGAAAAGGTCGTTACGGCTAATTCTTTGGTGAATCTATTTATTATCATGGCCCTCTCAAGTGATATTTTATGAGGCTGCTGAGCTTTTTTGGCTGCCATATCTTAGGGAAAACAAAACGTATTATGTACACTTAAGCCATGCAGTCAGCATTGTCTTGAATCAATATCTTATGTTTTAAATTGTCTCAATTTCCAATGAGAAGTCTTTCAAGCAGGAGACATAAGAAACTTAAGGAATTTTGTACATTTTAGTTTTATACATAATTTTTATTTTATATGCTTTTAAAAATTTACATTTGTAAACAAAATGTTTTCACCAGTACTTTCTGAAATTCTCTAGATAGCACTGCACAGTGATGAGTTTGTCCTATAAAATAAATGTGAAAATACAACAAAAGTGAACTTCAGATTATACACTTAGTGTTTTCCAAGTAAAAGATTGGAGAGAGATGTTTTGTTGTGATATAAATATTACAAATAAATTTTATTCAGAGATAGTAACTAATGTCAATTATATAAAATGTTCAGAGTCATTGCATATGTTAATTACCTTAAGGAAAGAAAGTTATAATTAGCAAAACAATAAAAGAAACCCTGTCTTTGGATTAGAATGGATGGTGTTGAACAATGAGAACACATGGACACAGGGAGGGGAGCATCACACACTGGGGTCTGTTGGGGGGGAAATGGGGGGGACAGTGGGGGGTGGGTAGTTGGGGAGGGATAGCATGGGGAAAAATGCCACTTATAGGTGATGGGGAGGAAGGCAGCAAATCACACTGCCATGTATGTACCTATGGAACAATCTTGCATGTTCTTCACATGTACCCCAAAACCTAAAATGCAATTAAAAAATATGAAAAAAATGTAAATCAATAAAAATAATTTCATGTATATTTCTAGAGAAAGCTATTTTTATATTTTGATATAAAATGAGTTATGGATAACTTTAACATTTTAATATAAGCAAATGATATTTAGTGATATTTTGTAAAATGTATAGTATTTTTTAAATGTATGTTTTTATAGCAGTGAAAGTCCAGACAATTTTATAGTTTTTAATGATTACTGTTATTTTCATCAACTAAATTACATATCTTTATGGACAGTTCATTAAGTTTTCATTTATTTTCAGATCTTACTCTGGGAATTCTCATATTATTCAAAGGTGTATTTTGATTAACTAATTTGTTTCCTTTCCTGTCAGTTTTTTGGGAGTAGGCAAAAAATAATATGCATGAACTCAGAAAATGAAAGTGAGTTATCTTTGAGAAGTAGAGGTTTAAAATTGGAATGTAACTGATTATTTTCCTGTGATTTGATACTGGGGAAAACCTGTGCTTTAGCTTTATGAGGTTTTCTTATTTGGCATGATAGAGTCTTAATAATTTCTAATTTTATTTGAAATTTCTATAAGAGAGAGAAAACAATTCAGATAATTTGTAGAAGGTCACAAAGTTTTGGGTATTTTGAATTTTTTCTTCATTCCTTTTCCAAAACAATAATAGAAAGCTAGAAACAGAAGAAAACTGAAATGTCAGTTAATAAGACCCCCAACCCTCATCCTCCATAAGAAGAAGAAGAGGGAGGAGGATGAGGAGGAGGGGGAGGAGGGGGAGGAGGGGAGGGGGAAGGGGAGAAGGAGGAGGAAAAAGAAGAATGAGGAGGAGGAGGAGGAGGAAAGAAGAAGAAGAACAACAACAACAACAAAGGTTAATTGCTCATAGGTCAATAAAATTATCTAGGCCTCCTCATTCTTACTAAATAGGAGTTCTGGGTTAAAATGCCATGGGCTGATGAAAGAAGAAACAGTCATTACTGTTGGTCCATGCCACAGTGAGCATTTGGAGGCACCCGGGAGGCTGGCAAATGCCTGCTAAAAAACTGAATCATGAAAGAAGATATGGAAGAAAAGGACAGCATTGAAGTAAAGGACTGGCTTATTCTCTGTCAGCAGACTCTCACTTTAGTCAGTATCAAAGAGATGGTGGCTACCTTAACTATTTTGTCTTCCTTTGTATTACATTTAATATGTTTTTTTTTGTTTATATTGGTATTATAGTGCTGCCCAGGGTTAATGTAGATCTCATTATTTTAAGCCAGAAGAAAAAAGGGGCCAATTTATATGTGTTATTTTAGTAAAATGTGATTATAATAGTATTTCCATCAGGAAGGTCCTACTCATCTTTCAGACCTGTCTCATATACTGGGCTTGGAAAGAAGACCAGTACAGCCTAACTAGAAGATAATTTGACAATATAATTACAAAGATTAATATGTCTAGAAAGTTAGACTGGATCCCTTGACTCACATAGAATAATTGCACTTGTAGATATTTAGCCTAAAGAAATAATGATGAATACTTTTCATAATATTGTTATTTATTTATTTATTTATTTATTTGCTATTATACTTTAAGTTCTGGGGTACATGTGCAGAACATGCAGGTTGGTTACATAGGTATACACAGGCCATGGTGGTTTGCTGCATCCATCCCCACTTTATCCACATTAGGTATTTCTCCTAATGTTATCCCTCCCCAATCTCCCCACCCCCTGCTATCCCTCCAGTAGCTCCCCCACCCCACAACAGGCTCCAGTGTGTGATGTTCCTCTCCCTGTGTCCATGTGTTCTCATTGTTTAGCACTCACTTATGAGTGAGAATATGCAGTGTTCGATTTTCTGTTGTTGTGGCAGTTTGCTGAGAATTAACAGTTTCCAACTTCATCCATATCCTGGCAAATGACATGAACTCATCCTTTTTATGGCTGTATAGTATTCCATGGTGTATATGTGCCACATTTTCTTTATCCAGTTGGCATTTGGGTTGGTTCCAAGTCTTTGCTATTGTAAACAGTGCCACAATAAATGTACGTGTGCATGCGTCTTTATAGTAGAATGATTTATAATCCTTTGGGTATATACCCAGTAATAGCATTGCTAGGTCAAGTGGTATTTCTAGTTCTAGATCCTTGAGGAATCACCACACTGTCTTCCACAATGGTTGAACTAATTTACACTCCCACCAACAGTGTAAAAGTGTTCCTATTTCTTCACATCCTCTCCAGCATCTCATCTCCTGATTTTTAAATGATTGCCATTCTAACTGGTGTGAGATAGTATCTCAATGTGGTTTTGATTTGCATTTCTCTAATGACTAGTGATGATGAGCTTTTTTTTTCATATATTTGTTGGCTGCACAGATGTCTTCTTTTGAAAAGTGTCTGTTCATATCCTTTGCCCACTTTTGGATGGGGTTGGTTGTTCTTTTCCTGTAAATTTCCGTAAGTTCTTTGTAGATTCTGGATATTAGCCCTTTGTCAGATGGGTAGCTTGCAAAATTTTTTTCTCATTCTGTTCATTGCCAGTTCACTGTAATGATTGTTTCTTTTGCTGTTCAGAAGTTCTTAAGTTTAATTAGATCCCATTTGTCTATTTTGGCTTTTGTTGCCATTGCTTTTGGTGCCATTGCTTTTGGTGTTTTAGTCATGAGGTCCTTGCCTATGCCTATGTCCTAAATGGTAGGTTTTCTTCTAGGGTTTTTACTGGGTTAGGTCTTACATTTAAATCTTTAATCCATCTGGAGTTAATTTTAGTGTAAGGTATAAGGAAGGGGTCCGGTTTCAGCTTTCTGCACATGGCTAGCCAGTTTTCCCAACATCATTTATTAAAGAGGGAATCCTTTCCTCATTGCTTGTTTTTGTCAGATTTGTCAAAGATCAGATGGTTGTAGATGTGTGGAGTTATTTCTGAGGCTTCTGTTCTGTTCCATTGGTCTATATCTCTGTTTTGATACTACTACCATGGTGTTTTGAGTACTGTAGCCTTGTAGTATAGTTTCAAGTCAGGTACTGTGATGCCTCCAGCTTTGCTTTTTTGCTTAGGATTGTCTTGGCTATGCAGGCTCTTTTGGTTCCATATGAAATTTAAGGTGGCTTTTTTCCAATTCTGTGAAAAAGGTCGATTGTAGCTCTTGGGTATAGCATTGAATCTATAAATTACTTTGGGCAGTATGGCCATTTTCATGATATTGGTTCTTCAACCATGAGCATGGACCGTTTTTTTCAACTGTTTGTGTCCTCTCTTATTTCCTTGAGCAATGGTTTGTAGTTCTCCTTGAAGAGGTCCTTCACATCCCTTATTAGTTGTATTCTTAGATATTTTATTCTCTTTGTAGCAATTGTGAATGGGAGTTTGCTTATGATTTGGCTTTCTGTTTGTCTGTTATTGGGGTATAGTAATGCTTGTGATTTTTGCACATTGATTTTGTATCTTGAGACTTCGCTGAAGCTGCTTATCAGCTTAAGGAGATTTGGGGCTGAGATTATGGGGTCTTCTAAATATATAATCATGTCACCTGCAAATAGAGACGCTTTGACTTCCTTTTTTCCTAATTGAATACCCTTTACTGCTTTTTCTTGCCTGATTGCCCTGGCCAGAACTTCCAATACTATGTTGAGTAGGAGTAGTGAGAGAGGGCATTCTTGTCTTGTGCCAGTTTTGAAAGGGAATGCTTCCAGTTTTTGCCTATTTAGTATGATACTGGCTGTGCGTTTGTCATAACTAGCTCTTATTATTTTTGAGATACGTTCAATCAATACCTAGTTTATTGAGAGTTTTTACCATAAAGGGCTGTTGAATTTTGTCAAAGGCCTTCTCTGCATCTATTGAGATAATCAGGTGGTTTTTGTCTTTGGTTCTGTTTATGTGATAGATTGCGTTTATAGATTTGCATATGTTGAATCAGACTTGCATCCCAGGGATGAAGCCAACTTGACCATGATGGATAAGCTTTTTGATGTGCTGTTGGATTAGGTTTGCCAGTATTTTATTGAGGGTTTTCACATCAATATTCATCACGGATACTGGCCTGAAATTTTCTTTTTTAGTTGTGTCTCTGCCTGGTTTTGGTATCAGGATGATGTTGGTCTCATAAATGAGTTAGGGAGGAGTTTCTCTTTTTGTAATGTTTAGAATCGTTTCAGAAGGAATGGTACCAGCTTTTCTTTGTATCTGGTAGTATTCGCCTATAAACCCGTCTGATAGTGGTCTTTTTTGAGTGGGCTATTAATTGCTGCCTCAATTTTAGACCTTGTTATTGGTCTATTCAGGGATTGAACTTCTTCCTGGTTTAGTCTTGGAAGGGTGTAAGTGTCCAGAAATTTAACCATTTCTTCTAGATATACTGGTTTATGTGCATACAGGTGTTTTTAGTAATCTCTGATTGTAGTTTGTATTTCTGTGAAATTGGTGGGGATATCCCCTTCATCATTTTTTTCTTTTTTTGCATCTATTTGAGTCTCTCTTTTCTTTTTTATTAGTCTGGCTAGTGGTCTATTTTGTTGATCATTTAAAAAAACTAGCTCCTGGATTTACTGCCTTTTGAAGGTTGTGTCTCTATTTCCTTTAGTTCTGCTCTGATCTTAGTTATTTCTTGTCTTCTGCTAGCTTTTAAATTTGTTTGATCTTGCTCCTGTACTTCTTTTAATCTGGTGTTAGGGTATTAATTTTAGATCTTTATTCACTTCTCATGTGGGCATTTAGTGCTGTAAGTTTCCCTCTAGACACTGCTTTAAATGTGTCCCAGAGATTCTGGTATGTTGTGTCTTCATTCTCATCAGTTTCAAAGAACATCTTTATTTCTGCCTTCATTTTATTATATACCCAGTAGTTATTCAGGAACAGGTTGTTCAGTATCCATGTAGTTGTGCAGTTTTGATTGAGTTTCTTAATCCTGAGTTCTAATTTAATTGCACTATGGTCTGAGAAAATGTTACGATTTTCATTCTTTTGCATTCGCTGAGGAGTGATTTATTTCCAATTATGCTGTCAGTTTTAGAGTAAGTGCAATGTGATGCTGAGCAAAATGTATATTCTTTGAATTCAGGGTGGAGAGTTCTGATGATGTCTATTAGGTCCACTTGGTCCAGATCTGAGTTCAAGTCCTGGATATTCTTGTTAATTTTCTGTCTCGTTGATCTAATATTGACAGGGGGGTTTTAAATTGTCCCACTATTTTTGTGTGGGAGTCTAAGTATCTTTGTAGGTCATTAAGAATTTGCTTTATGTATCTGGGTGCTCCTGTATTGGGTACATATATATTTAGGATCGTTAGCTCTTCTTGTTGCATTGATCCTTTTACCATTAAGTAATGCCCTTCTTTGTCTCTTTTGATCTTTGTTGGTTTAAAGTCTGTTTTATCAGAGACTAGCATCGCAACCTCTGCTTTTTTTTTTTTGCTCTTGATTTGCTTGGTAAACTTTCCTGCATCCCTTTATTTGAAGCCCTTGTGTGTCTTTGCATGTGAGATAGGGTACTGAATAGAGCACACTGATGGGTCTTGACTCTATCCTATTTGCCATTCTGTGTCTTTTGAATGGGGCATTTAGCCCATTTATGTCTAAGGTTAATATTGTTATGTGTGAATTTGATGCTGCTATTTTGATGCTAGCTGGTTGTTTTGCCCATTAGTTGATAAAGTTTCTTCGTAGTGTCAATGGCTTTTACAATTTGGTATGTTTTTGCAGTCGCTGGTACTGGTTGTTCCTTTCCATGTTTAGGGCTTCCTAGCTCTTGTAAAGCAGGCCTGGTGGTGATGAAATCTCTTAGCAGTTGCTTGTCTGAAAAGGATTTTATTTTTCCTTCACTTATGAAGCTTAGTTTGGCTGGATATGAAATTCTGGGTTTAAAATTACTCTTTTAAAATGTTGAATATTGGCCCCCACTCTTTTCTGGCTTGTAGGCTTTCTTCCAGGAGATCTGCTGTGCATCTGAAGGGCTTTCCTTTGTGGGTAAGCTGACCTTTCTCTCTGGCTGTCCTTAGCATTTTTTCCTTTATTTCAACCCTGGTGAATCTGACAATTATGTGATTTGGGGTTGCTCTTCTCGAGGAATATCTTTGTGGTGTTCTCTGTATTTCCTGAATTTGAATGTTGACCTGCCTTGCTAGGTTGGGGAAGTTCTGGATAATATCCTGAAGAGTGTTTTTCAACTTGGTTTCACTTTTCCCATCACATTTAGGTACACTGATAAAATGTACATTTGGTCTTTTCACATAGGGCCCATATATCTTGAAGGCTTGTTCCTTTCTTTTCACTCTTTATTTCTCTAATCTTGCCTTTTCACTTTACTTCACTGTATTGATCTTCAATCTCTGATAACCTTTCTTCCGCTTGATCAATTTGGCTATGGAAACTTGTGTATGCTTCACAAAGTTCTTGTGCTGTGTTTTTCAGCTCCATCATGTCATTTATGTTTTTCTCTATGCTTGTTATTCTAGTTAGCATTTTGTGTAACCCTTTTTCAAGGTTCTTAGCTTCCTTGCATTAGGTTAGAACATGCCCCTTTAGCTTGGAAAATTTTGTTATTACCGACCTTCTGAAGCCTGCTTCTGTTAATTCTTCAAACTCATTCTCCATCCAGTTTTGTTCCCTAGATGGTGAGGAGTTGTGATCCCTTGGAGGAGAAGAGGAGTTCTGGTTTTTGGCAATTACAGCCTCTTTTCACTGGTTTCTTTCCATCTTCATGGATTTATCTACCATTGGTCTTCGTGGTTGGTGACTTTTGGATGGGGTCTTTGAGTGGAGGTCCTTTCTGTTGATGTTGAAGCTCTTGATTTCTGTTTTTTAGTTTTCCTTCTAATAGACAGTTCCCTCTGCTGCAGGTCTGCTGGAGTTTGCTGGAGGTTCACTCCACACCCTGCTTGCCTGGGATTCACCCACAGGGGCTGCAGAACAGCACAGATTACTGCCTGTTTCTTACTCTGGTAGCCTCATCCCAGAAGGGTACCTGTCAGATGTCAGCCAGTATGTGGTATCTCTTAGGATAAATGGGGGTCAAGGATCCACTTGAGGAGGCAGTTGTCTGTCCCTTATCAGAGCTCATGTGCTGTGCTTGGAGATCCATTGCTCCCTTCAGAGCTGCTGGGCAGGGACATTTAAGTCTGCTGACTTAAATTGGAACCCACAAATGCCCCTTTCCCCAGGTGCTCTGTCCCAGGAAGATGGGGGCCTTAGTTATATGTCCCTGACAGGCTGATGCCTTTTTTTAAGAGATGCCCTGTCCAGCAAGAAGGGAGTCTAGTCACAGTGCCTGCAGAGTCCTTGCCAAGCTGCTATGGTCTCTGTCCAGTTGCTGTGTAACTTTTCTGGCAACTTTGTTTATACATGTGAGGTTAAAACTGCCTACCTGAGCCTAGTTAATGGCAGATGCCCCTCCCCTACAGAGCTGGAACCTGCTAGGTTGATCTTAGACTGCTGTGCTGGCTGCAAGAATTTCAAGCCAGTGGATCTTCCTTTGCTGGTGTTCATCAGGGCGCGACCCACCAAGCCAAATCATTTGGCTCCTTGGCTTCAGACCCCTTTATTTCAGGGGAATGAGTGGTTCTGTCTTGCTGGGGTTCCAGGCACCACTGGGTTATGAAAGAAAAAATTTCTGCAGCTAAAACAGCCACCCAGTTTTGTGCTGGAAACCTGGGGCACTGGTGTAGGCACCGGAGGGAATCTCCTGGTCTGCGGGTTGTGAAGACCATAGGAAAAGGGCAGTGTCTGAGCCAAACTGCTGGAGTATCTGAAGAAGTTCCTAATGGCTTCCCTTGGCTAGGAGAGGAGTTCTCTGGCCCCTTTCTCTTCCCGGGGGAGGTGAAGCCTCATCCTGCTTCTGTTTGCCCTCCTTTGGCTACACTCACTGTCTAACCAGTCCCATTGGGTTGAACCTGGTACCTCAGTTGGAAATGCAGAGATCACTTGCCTTCTGGCTTGCTCTCGCTGGGAACTACAGACGGAAGCTGTGCCTATTTGGCCATCTTGACATTGTTTATACAGCAAAATTTAGAAAAAATATAAATACCTAACAAAGGACTGAATATTACAGATTATTATATACCCATTAAGTGATCATGTAAAAATAAAATGCTGATATTAAAAGATATTACTAAAATATTTTATAAATAAATTATAGGCTACAAAATGATATTTAATGGATATACATATCTGAAAGAGCATATGTTAAAAGCAGTTATGTCTTGGAGTCTAGGTGGGAGAAATTACAGTTGATTTTTATTTCTCTATCAGAATCTTTAAGAATTTCATAGTAAGCCCATATCACTTATATAATAGCAAAAATGCTATTATGATGTCAGTCAAAATTTATGACAGACTGAAATAAAAGAGTATCAAAAAATAATTTCAGTGAAAATTAATTACAATGTAGATATATGCTACATTATGATAGCTGGCTTCATCAGGCTTCAGAGCTTTTAAAAAGCTTCTTTTAAAATTAAGTACTAGCAGCAGAAGAAGAAAGATGATGAGACAGAATGAACAGAGTTAAGATTGGCGTTTAGACAGAACATGTGGTTATTGAAGCCCAGCATATTTCTGTTTACTGCTTTAAAATGGTAAAGGCCTGACATAGTGGCTCATGCCTGTAATCCCAGCACTTTGAGAGGCTGAGGCAGGTGGATCACCTAAGGTCAGGAGTTTGAGACTAACCTGACCACCAACATGGTGAAACTCTGTCTCTACTAAAACAACAACAACAACAACAACAACAAGTACAACAACAACAAAACTTAATGTGGTGGTGGATGCCTGTAATCCCAGCTACTCAGGAGGCTGAGGAAGGAGGATCTCTTGAACCTAGCAGGCGGAGGTTGCTGTGAGCTAAGATTGCGCCACTGCACTCCAGCCTGGGTGACAGAGTGAGATTAATTCTCAAAAATAAAATAACATAAAATAAGGCACTTGATGACACAGGAAAATAAAGAAGACTGTAGGTGCACAAAGAAGCAAGGAGAGTTCATTTTACCTGTCCTCAGTTCTTCGATTATACTTTTAATATGTAATGTTAGCTTATATTATTTTCCTGTGCTGGCTAAAAATTAATATGACCTCCACCCTCACCCAATAAGGTAGGTGTTAATAATATTGTCCCTTGATATGTACATCATCATCTTTCTGATTTACTGGTTCTAATAAATTTATGCCACCAACTAAGGTTTGTTGGTTATCAGTTGGGCATTATTTTAGTTGCTCCCAGCTTTCCAGTTATTTGTTATCATTTCATAGCTATGGCATATAAAGCCAGCCAAGCATGTCTGCCTCTTAACCCAGTTACTTTAGTTCCTGGGCTGAATTAATTCCCAGACATGGATGAAAACAAATTTCATTTGAGTTCTCAGAGGGAAGTGCCTCATTGGTGGGATCCAGAAGAGTTCTAAATAGCGAAATCATGTTATGAGTGAAGTTTCTGAATGTCCAACAAGTTTGGCAGGATTTCACCTTTCAGTCCCCCATGAGGGTGCTTGTGAGTATAAAGTAGGATCTTATGCAAGAGTCTTAAGTTTATTAGTCATATTTACTTACCTTATAAAACCAAAATTATGTCTCTCAATTGTTTTTGAAGACAGCTGCAGCTAGCATCTCTATCCCTTTGGGTACTCTCAGACTTGGCTTTTATTTTCTCAACTTTTTGGAGCAGTTTGGATCCTGGCTACCACACTGCTATACTGCAGCAAACAAATTATTCAGAGCATATTATTATTATGATTCACCACAGAGAGGGAACTTCAGATATAGGAAATTTCCAATGTCGTAGGGAATGGAAAACCTTGAAATAGTTTTGTAACTAATTTTACTGGGAAGCAAAAATTTAGAATGGAGAGTTGGGTTTGAGACATTGATTAGCTTTTGACTAAGAGAGTTGATTTGTAGAGGGGAACAGAATAGATGGATCTATGAATATAAAAATGTGGCTTAACCTGTATCTGGATTTAGACTCTGGTTTTTCTTTTGCCATTAGGAAACAAATACCATTTTATAGTTAATGTGTGTGTCAGGAATCTTATACATTTACAGTGTAAGGATTTCAAATTAGTTTTTCCTACTTTCTTCTTTAACATCATTGTAATATTTATTCTCTTTTGAAGGTGGATATGTTTTTAGGTCAGGGAACAGTAAACTTTTCTGTGAAGAGCCAGGGAGTAAATATTTAGGGGTCATAAAGTCTTTGTTGTAACTACTCAACTTCATCATTAGGGATTAAATGCAACCAGAGATAATATGAAAATAAATGGGCGGTGTTCCCTGGTTTTTATTTCCAGAAACAGGACATAGGCAGATTTGGCCTGCAGGCTGAAGTTTACATTCCTGGCTTAGGGTCGTTTTTAGCTGAGGCTAAAAGATCAGGGATCAATTTTAGATTTTAAGTCATTGTTACATTTTTTAAAACATTCTAAACTCTTATAGTATTACTTTGTATGACTTTGAATCTTGTATTTTATACCTGAAACATATTTTTTAAAGCAGCCAAATTTTAAAATATTCTTGAGGTGTCCTAAAACTCAAGTCCAGTTTTGCTTAACATACAAGTAATTTGACAAACGGTTGACTTAGTAATACATCTCTATATTCTGTGAATAGCCAATGGTGATCTTTTCCTATGAAGTACGTCAATATCTTAATGAGTTTTATTTATCACATCAAATCTGAGTTTCACATAGGAACATGTCTCTTAAGGTGGTTATTGAGCATATTTAAATGATGTTGCAAATTACTGATAAAGTCTAATGCCTTGAATTATAATAAGAAAAATTCCTTACTACTAGGCAATTAGGGATTTTCATCCCTACAAGGGATACTAGCCAAATAAGATTGCCTAGGCTATTAGTAGACTAAAGGTCTACTCCTAAACCTTTCATTGTTAGGTTGTATTCTATAAAATAAGTCAATCCATTTACTTTGTCCTAAAAGACCATATTTGCCATGTTTGATTTTTGGACATTCAAATAGACCAACTAGCTTCATTGATCTAATCTGACTTTCAAATTTTGTTATTTGTTTTGATTTTAATTTTTTTTTTTACCATTTTGCTTCTCTATCACAACATGAATACTTTATAACCAAATATTATACTAACAATTGGTTCTTGAAATTGCCAGTTGATGAACTTAAAGGAAATGTCATACAATGTCAGAGGTAAAAAGGACTTAAAAGTTATCTATTTTCTCTTTTCTTTTAATGTCATAAGTATTCAGCTTTTAGTATTTTTAAAAAAATACTGTAGACTAATGGACATTTCGTAATGATGTCACTGCCAGCAAACAATAGGCAGAGAACTAAGTTATTTAACACATATTGAATCCTATCTTAAAACAATTTAAAATAAAGGTTAATGAAAGTAGGTTATCTGCAACTGTTGGATATTCTATTTCGTGCCATTTTGTATAGTGATAATGGATTATTTAGAGGTGAAATAAGCATTCACATTCTAAGTTTATTGAACTGAATCACAGCAGATGGGGAAGAAAAGACCCCTAATTTTTAAGTTGTGATTTTTCTGACATTTGTAGTCCTTCATTTATAGTTTACTATATACCATGTTAATAAAAACAAAATGAGACGTTGGCTCACCAAGAGACCAAAGAGAGGAAACCATACTCAATGGAGAAAATGTTTTGAAAGAGCTACTTTTCATTCCCCATTTATTACTATTCTATTTATATGTAGAGACAACCAACAGGAGTAGTTTCATTGTGAGTAATATGAGGGATTACATTATCTGTAGATAATTTAAAAGTAATAATCCAGAAGTCTACATTTTAAGTAATTAACATGTGCTGATAGGGGCCAGGTGCGGTGGTTCACGCCTGTAATCCCAGCACTTTGGGAGGCCGAGGTGGATGGATCACGAGGTCAAGAGATCCAGACCATCCTGGTCAACATGGTGAAACCCTGTCTCTATTAAAAATACAAAAAATTAGCTGGGCATGGTGGCGCATGCCTGTAATCCCAGCTACTGAGGAGGCTGAGGCAGGAGAATTGCCTAAACCCAGGAGGCGGAGGTTGCAGTGAGCTGAGATTGCGCCATTGCACTCCAGCCTGGGTAACAAGAGCGAAACTCCATCTCAAAAAAACAAACAAACAAACAAACAAAAATGTACTGATAATTCTAAACAATATCAATTACTATAATGAAAATATTTCAATTAAAATATTTATCCCATCAAATTCCCTTTTTTGGTAAGCTTTAACTAAGGGAGGGGTTGGAAACTGTAGTCTATGGACCAAATCCAGAATATAACCTAAAAATAATTTGTGCAAAATTTCTTCCTCTTGTGAGATAAGTACTTATATAATATCTTCAGTTTTGCCTCTTGGCTAACAAAAAGACTAAATAAACTATTTACTGTCTAGATCTATGAAGAAACAGTGTGCTAACCTTCACTTTTAGTAATTGCTGTGGTTAATGTTTTAGTTTTACATGTTAAATATATTTAAAATGTATACACTTAAAAGAATTAGGTTTTCTTTTATTTTTTTGAGATGGAGTCTCACTCTGTTGACCAGGCTGGAGTGCAGCATTATGATCTCAGCTCACTGCAGCCTCCACCTCCCAGGTTCAATCAATTCTCCTGCCTCGGCCTCCTGAGTAGTGGGATTACAGGTGCCTGCCAATATGGCTAATTTTTGTATTTTTAGTTGAGACAGGGTTTCACCATGTTGGCCAGGCTGGTCTCAAACTCCTGACCTCAAGCGATCTGCTGGCCTCAGCCCCCCAAAGTGCTAGGATTAGAGGTGTGAGCCACTATGCCTGGCTAAAATAAGTAGATTTGTATTATTAACATTTTAATAACATTGTTAATTCAGGAAAAATCATATAAAATGTCCCCAACATATAAGGATTTGACTACTTGTATTGGTTTCCAAAATAAGTTTATAATGGTTCAGAAACATTTGAACTACTTTCAGTTACTGCTAGTATGTCCAATTATATAGTAGTAGATATTCCTATGTTGAAACATTGGGAGGAAAAAAATGACACTGATTATAAATCAAATACACAGAACTTTAGTTACTTCAATTCTGCCATTCTATGTGACCACAAAAATGTTTGTAGATGAATAGAGTTAGGTTTGAAGAGTGAATAATTGTCTCTAAAATGGTTCCTTGATGATTCTTGGTGCACAAAATTATAAATAATACTAGTCATGAAACAATAAAATGTAAGAAATGAATGTTTATGTAAAGAAAAGATACAAATTTTGAAAAATTCCAGGAGAAATGACAGAAGGTGTTCTTACATTGCCAGAAAAAATAAAGATGACAAAGTCAAATGTAGTTATTGCCAGAAAAACTGGGTATTTGTGCTAGAAAATTGGATCAAATAATGTCAGGGTTTATCATTATTTAGTCTTTTGCTCTGATTTTTGCAGGAAAAAAATAAGTTGTTAATGACATATAACTGAAATTTATGATGAATTTTCTGGTGAAGATATTTTAGTAATTTTTTTCAAGTATGAAGCCATTTGAAAGCTTCCAAAATTAATTCTAAAAAAGTAAGGCATTGAGTAATATTACAAGTTCTGAAATTTGGTGTGAAACAGGATTTTCATATATTTTTACTCAACTTATCATTTAACACTTTTCCTATTTGTGCATCTATTGCTTCACTGAAACTTTTCAAAATTGGCATCAATAAAATAGTCTTTTTCTCCAATCAGCTATGAGTAAAGATAGATTGACAAAAGTCTGGATATACCGAACATGAATATGTGAGGAAGATTCATATCCATGAAGTCATTGTTAAACACGGTATTGCTAGTATTAATTATTGTGTTAGATTTCTATGGTTTGAATGTGTTCCCTTCAAAATACAGATGTTCCAACTTAATGGACAATGTAATAGTGCTAAGAGGTAAGGTCTTTAAGAAATGGTGATCAGACCATGAGTCTCTTCCTTCACAATGGGATGAAGGTTCTCATAAAGGAAGCTTCACACAGCATTTGAGTTGCTCTTTCACTTTCAACCCTTCTGCCACAGAAGTACACAGTATTTGTCCACTAGAGAAGGATGCAGCTTCAAAGTGTCATCTTGAAAGCAGACAGAGAAGTCCTCACAGATGAAGATACCTTTCTCTTGACTTCCCAGTCTCCAGAATGTGAAAAAATACATTTTCCTGAATAAATCAATAACAAGGTCTGAAATTGAGGCAGCAATTACTAGACTACCAACCAAAAAAAAGTCCAGGACCAGACGGGCTCACAGGTGAATTCAACCAGAGGTACAAAGAGGATCTGGTATCATTGCTCCTGAAATTATTTCAAACAATACCAAAAAAAAAAAAAAGGAATCCTCCCTAACTCATTTTATGAAACCAACATCATCCTAATACCAAAACATGGCAGAAACACAACTAAAAGAAAATTTCAGGCCAGTATCCATGAAGAACATTGATACAAAAACCTTAATAAAATACTGACAAACTGAATCCAACAGCACATCAAAAAGCTTATCCATCATGATCAAGTCGGCTTCATCCCTGGAATGCAAGGCTGGTTCAACATACTGCAAATCTATAAACATATTCATCGCATAAACAAAACCAAAGACAAAAACCACATGATTATCTTAATAGATGCAGAGAACACCTTTGACAAAATTCAACTGTCCTTTATTCTGAAAACTCTCAATAAACTAGGTATAGGTGGAAAGTATTTCAAAATAAGAGCTGTTCACGACAAACCCACAGCGAATATCATACTGAATGGGCAAAAACTGGAAGCATTCCCTTTCAAAACTGGCACAAGACAAGGATACCCTCTCTCACCACTCATATTCAACACAGTATTGGAAGTTCTGGCCAGAACCATCAGGCAAGAAATAGAAATAAAACGTATTCAATTAGGAAAAGAGAAAGTCAAATTGTCTCTATTTGCAGATGTCATGACTGTATATTTAGAAGACCCCATCATCTCAGCCCCAAATCTCCTTCAGCTGATAAGCAACTTCAGTAGTCTCAGGATACAAAATCAATGTGCAAAAATCACAAGCATTCCTATACACCAATAACAGACAGAGAGCCAAATCATGAGTGAACTTCCATTCACAATTGATACAAAGAGTATAAAATACCTATGAATACAACTAATAAAGGATGTGAAGGACCTCTTCAAGGAGAACTACAAACTACTGCTCAAGGAAATGAGAGGACACAGACAGATGGAAAAACATTTCATGTTCATGGTTAGGTGGAGTGAATATTGTGAAAATGTCCAGACTGCCCAAAGTAATTTATAGATTCAAGGCTATCCCCATCAAGCTACCACTGACTTTCTTCACAGAATTGGAAAAAACCCACCTTAAACTTCATAAGGAACCAAAAAAGAGCCCACATAGCCAAGACAATGTTAAGCCAAAAATACACAGAACAAAACAAAACAAAACTCAAGAAAAAAGAACCCAAAACCAATCAAACAAACAATCAAAAAAATCAAAGCTGGAGGCATCATGCTACCTGAGTCCTGACTTCAAGCTATACTACAAGTCTGTAATAATTAAAACAGCATGGTACTGCTACCAAAACAGAAATATAGACCAATGGAACAGAACAGAGGTCTCAGAAATAATGCTACACATCTACAACCATCTGATCTTTGATAAACCTGACAAAACCAAGCAATGGGGAAAGGATTCCCTATTTAATAAATGGTGTTGAGAAAACTGGCTAGCCATATGCAGAAAGCTGAAACTGGATACCTTACACACCTTACACAAAAATTAACTCAAGATGGACAAAAGCTTTAAATGTAAGACCTAACACCATAAGAACCCTAGCAGAAAACCTAGACAATACCATTTAGAACATAGGCATGGGCAAGGACTTCATGACTGAAACACCAAAAGCAATGGCAGCAAAAGCCAAAATAGACAAATGGGATCTAATTAAACTAAGGAACTTCAGCACAGCAGAAGAAACTATTATTAGACTGAACTGGCAACCAACAGAATGGGAAATTTTTTTTGCCATATACCCATCTGGCATAGGGCTAATATCCAGAATCTACAAAGAACTTAAACAAATTTACAAGAACAAAACAACCCCATCAAAAAGTGGGCAAAAGATATAACACTTTTCAGAAGACATTTATGCAGCCAACAAACATATGAAAAAAAAACTCATTATTACTGGTCCTTAGAAAAATGTAAATCAAAACCACATTGAGATACCATCTCTTACCTGTTATAATGGCAATCATTAAAAAATGAGGAGACAACAGATGCTGGAGAGGATGTGGAGAAATAGGAACACTTTTACACTGTTGGTGGGAGTGTAAAGGAGTTCAACCATTGTGGATGACAGTATTGCAATTCCTTAAGGTTCTAGAACTGGAAATGCCATTTGACCCAGCAATCCATTACTGTGTATATACCCAAAGGATTATAAATCATTCCCTTACAAAGACACATGAACACTTACGTTTATTGCGGCACTGTTCACAATAGCAAAGACTTGGAACCAACCCAAATGCCTATCAAAGATAGACTGGATAAAGAAAATGTGGCACATATACTCCATGGAATTCTATGCAACCATAAAAAGAATGAATTCATGTCCTTTGCAGAGACATGGATAAAGCTGGAAACCATCATTCTCAGCAAAGTAACAAAAGAACAGAAAACCAAACACCTCATGTTCTCACTTATAAGTGGATGTTGAACAATGAGAACACATGGACACAGAGAGGGGAATGTCACACACTGGGGCCTCCCAGGGTGTGGGGGTGTAAGGGAGGGATAGAAGTGGGTGGGAGATAGGGGAGGGATAGCATTAGGAAAAGTACCTAATGTCGATGACAGGGTGATGGATGCAGCAAACCACCATGGCACATGTATACCTATGTTACAAACCTGCATGTTCTGTACATGTACCCCAGAGCTTAAAGTATGATATAAAAATATACAGTAAAAAAATACATTTCTTTTCTTTATAAATAACCCTGTAGCAGGTATTTTTGGTATAGCAGAAAAAATGAATAAAGACACAGATCAGTGTATAAGATTTCCCTTAGTTTGTCAAAAGAAAAAACATTGATTAAATTAAAACTAGGAATCAGTTAGTGGGAATGTAAATCAGTTCAACCATTGTGGAAGACAGTGTGGCAATTCCTCAAAGATCTAGAGGCAGAAATCCTATTTGACCCAGCAATTCTATTAGTGAGTATGTACCCAAAGGAATAAAAATAGTTTATTGTAACGATACATGCAGGCCTAAGTTCAGAGCACCACTGTTCACGATAGCAAATACATGGAAGCAACCCAAATGCCTGTTAATGATAGACTGGATAAAGAAAATGTGGTACATATATACCATGGAATATTGTGCAGCCATAAAAAGGAATGAGATCATGTCCTTTGCAGGGACATGGATGGAGTTGGAAGCCGTTATCCTCAGAAGACTAGCACCGGAGTCGAAAACCAAACACTTAGTGTTCTCACGGTTAAGTGGCAGCTGAACAATGAGTATACATGGTCACATGGAGGTGAACAACACACACTGAGGCCTGTTGCAGGGGAGAGAGGAGGGAGCGCATTAGAAAGAAGATCTGTTGGATGCTGGGCTTAATACCTAGGTGATGAAATAATCTGTGCAACAAACCAGCATGGCACGCATTTACCTATGTAACACACCTGCACATCGTGCACATGTATTTCAGAACTTGAAGGAAAAAAATTAATTCAATACTTTTTCTTTTTCTGGTTTAACAGTTTTAATTTTTTTACCAGGAATAATTATATATGTATATATAAGATACATATATTTATGATATACATTGATACAGACTTACAAAATTCAACAAAAACAAATTTTCAAAATCCTCAAAGAAAAAAGTATTTTTTTCTATTTTTAATTCTTTATTTCATATCATAATTTACTAATAAAAATAATTTTGTTGTATGGAAGAGCATATTGTTTAAATGTTGTATGTTCCAGGTACAAAATACGACAGGCTTGTCCCTGCTCTCATATGTACCGACATTATAAAAAAGAAAAAGTCAATCTTTTGAAGCTTATATTGCTACTTACTATCTTATACTATGGTTAGTAACACTTTATATTTCCTTATCTTCTCTGGGTTTTTTTATGTAGTTACTCATAGTTTCTTTGGCTTAATTTGACCCACATAATGCAGTAAAACTACTAATTCTGAACAATGAGAAAAAAGAAAACTAATAAATATAGGTTACTTCTTAATTTGATTTTCAATCGGTGAGAACCTAGAATTTCAGCTTTAAAAATATATTGCATAGGGCAGGGGTGGTGAATTCTCTTTTCTTGATGTTTACTTTCAGTGAAGAAAGAGATACTAGCAAAATGATCCTGGTCCCCGCCCCCGCATTTTCATTCCTTCCCTGGAAGAGGGAGTTGCAGGGAGGAGGGATCAAAAGGAAGGCACAGACCCCAGTGTGTAGTAGACCCCCTCTCTGTGTCCATGTGTTCTCATTTTTCTCACCCACCTATGAGTGAGTATATGCGGTATTTCTTTTTCTGTTCTTGTGTCAGTTTGCTGAGAA
This sequence comes from Saguinus oedipus, assembly GCA_031835075.1. NCBI lineage: Eukaryota > Metazoa > Chordata > Mammalia > Primates > Cebidae > Saguinus > Saguinus oedipus. Next base: position 88,612,298 of record CM063172.1, read on the forward strand.
TGATGTTCTCCAGATTCATCCATGTCCTTACAAAGGACACAAACTAGCCTGGGGATGAATGCCAAGTGTGGGTGAAGGGGAGGAAGGCAGCAAAACACACTGCCATGTGTGTACCTATGCAACTGTCTTGCACGTTCTGCACATGTACCCCAAAACCTATAATGCAATAAAAATTAAAAAAAAAAGAAAAGAAAAGAAAAGGAAGGCACAGACTAGTTGTTAAGTTTGAAGCATAAACTGGGCATGTACACCACACCACTTTCTCTCCTTATCTGGTGCCCTAGTGCAGCCTTCTCTTTGCCTTTATTATTATAAATCTGCCTATTTCTAACCAGCACTGCCATGATTGAGAAGCTAAATTGGCATAATTCTGGTATTTAGAATTAAGGAAACTCATTTGTCTTTGAAATTAATTTCCACTCCTCAATATGGGCTTAATGATGGCAATGCAGTGGTACAATGTGCTGTACTCCATAGTCTTATTTCCAAATGAATTCAGAATTTGAGTGAAGATGGAAATGCAGTTTACTGGGCCTCCTCAGAGAATGAATACTGAACAACTGTATTAATTTTGTGGGATACATTTTAAATATCCTTTTAGCATATAATTTTACATTATGAGGGGGTTGTGCTAATGCTAATAACAATGAAAAAGTTTAAAGAGCAATTTGAAAATTTTGGTTGGTAATGTAAATACAAATTTAAAAATATGTAAAAAAATTTACTCTGAAAAATGAGTTCTTGAAAATTTCACTGCAGATCGTTCTTAACTGCTCACTGTCATTTGTACTGTAACTAATTAGAAAAAATAAGGATAATATCTTTATGTTCTGTTGTAACTTAAGAGCAGTAAGTTTAAAGATTAAAATTTACTATTCAAATCTGCTTTCTAAATACTGGACTATTTGCCTTGTATTTGAAGCATGTCATTTCATATATGAATTTATTAAATTCATAAAATTTAACAGAAAAAAAGAAGGATAATTTTATATTATTTATATACCTCTGATATCTTAATATGTTATTTTCTTTTTTTAAAATATACTTTAAGTTCTGGGATACATGTGCAGAACATGCAGTTTTGTTACATTGGTATACATGTGCCATGGTGGTTTGCTGCATCCATCAATTAGTCATCTAGGTTTTAAGCCCCATATGCATTAGGTATCTGTGCTAATTCTCTCCCTCTCCTTGCCCACCACCCCTAGACAGGCCCTAGTATGTGATTTTCCCCTCCCTGTGTCCATTTTTTCTCAGTGTTCAACTCCCACTTATGAGTGAGAACATGCAGTGTTTGGCTTTCTGTTCCTGTGTTAGTTTGCTTTGAATGTTGGTTTTGATCTTCATCCATGTCTCTGCAAAGGACATAAACTCATTCTTTTTTATGACTGTATAGTATTCCATGGTGTATATGTACCACATTTTCTTTATCCAGTCTAACGTTGATGGGCATTTGGATTGCTTCCAAGTCTTAGCTATTGTGAATAGTGCTGCAATAAACATACATGTGCATATGTCTTTATTAGTAGAATAATTTATCATCCTTTGGGGTATATACCCAGTAATGGGATTTCTGGGTCAAATGGTATTTCTGTTTCAAGATCTAGGAATTGCCACACTGTCTTCCATAATCATTAAACTAATTTACACTCCCACCAACAGTGTAAAAGTGTTCCTATTTCTCCACATCCTTTCCAGCATCTGTTATTTTCTGACATTTTAATGATCACCATTCTAACTGCTGTGAGTGGTATCTCATTGTGATTTTGATTTGCATTTCTCTAATGATTAGTGATGATGTGCTTTTCCTCATGTTTACTGGCAGCATAAATGTCTTCTTTTGAAAGGTTTTTGTTTGTATTTTTTGCCCACTTTTTTGATGGTTTTTTTTTTCTTGTAAATTTGTTTAAGGTTCTTGTAGATTCTGAATATTAGACACTTGTAAGATCGATAGATTTTGAAAATGTTCTCCCATACTGAGGATTGCCTTTTCACTCTGATGTTAGCTTGTTTTGCCATGCAGAAACTGATATGAAGGACTGATATGGTGATTTTCAGCACTTTTTCCTTGTCATACACTTCTTTTTTTTTTTTTGTCTCCTTTTAAACTGTCTACCTTTCTTCTTCCACACTTATTGTTTCCCTTCTCTCTCTGTGTGTGTCTCAGTTCAGTTTCCCTCTTTCTTTTTCTCTAAAGTCTTAACACCTTGGTATATATGTAAGAATACTGAGTTTGCTGGATGTGCTTACAAAATTTAAAATTCTGGAACTTGGCAGTTTTTGATAGTGGTTTATTCCATGAATGCTGGTTCTACAAATGGAGGTGCTACCTGAATGGTACTCTAAATCTATGCTTGCTGCCATTTTATGTGTCTGAATAGTCCCACTCTTGGTATCAGGTCTAGGTTTTAGAAAAAAAATATGATTGTGATTCACAAACACGTGGAGGTTTGCTGGTGGAAATGCATTGGTGAGGTCCTTCTGGAAAGAAATTAGGTAATACTTAACAAAATTAAACACACTTACCTTTTGATGAAGTGATACCACTTCTAGGAATCTATGCTGCCAATACACCTCCAACAATATAAAAATTCAAGCATAATGGGTAATTCATTGCAGCATTGTTTATAATTTTAAGAGAATAGTTGAATAAGCTGTAAAACATACATGATAAATGTGTTTATTTTAGATTGGTTCCTAGGTTACATGATAAGCAAAAAAAAAAAAGTAAAGTACAGAAGTATACTTGAAATATGTTATTTTTCAAGTTAGAAAGGATGTAGAAAATACACATCTGTTCATTTTTGTAAAAAGGAGGGCTGAGTGGGAAAGAAGTGAAAATGAATGGGGAATGGAACCAAGTTAGTATGAGAATGAGAAAGGAATGATGCTACTTGGAGTTTAACATTATGTTTTGTTTTGACTGAAAAATCTAACAATGCTAATTTTTCCCACTCCCCAAATAAATAATAACAATCAACCTGAAGGAGAAAAGCCCACATTGAATATGAGCAGTAATAAGTGAACCTTTCTATATTACAGATGAATAATCTAATCACACTGAAGGGGATAGGGAAGCAAAGAACTCACCTAAGTAACTTTGAAAAGTAAATATCTTAACTGGATATTGTAAGACTGAAGACAAAATGAACTGCACAGAAGTACTGTACTCTACTTAGTCAATTTATTTTTCACATGGATATGGGTTAACAAACTATTTTGTATATGCTAGGTTTGAACTAGGTAGAGGATATATTTAAGATAATATTGTCTAGTTTTTTTCATTGTCAGAGAAAGAAGTTTTAACAAATAAGGAAGACTGGGAAGAAATTTATGGTTGATTAGAATTGGAGATACTAGAATAAATTTATATGTAATACTCATGTGCATATATATACCTAGAAACATAGATATAGAAATAACTACAAATTTGTGTCTTTTAGGGTTAGTATACATATATATGTATACACGTATATATGCATTTACCCATACTCACAGACATTATATATATACACACACATATACACACACACACACACATATATATATTTCTTTGTCTGCTGAGGTAGCCAAAGAGCGATAATATTTTAGTGGTAATGATTACACCTAGCGCCCATATTTTGGTTTCTGAATCCCATGGTCTAATTAAGGAAATAAGAATTCCAAAAGCTCTCTGCAGAAGTTGTTGATTCCAAGGCTTGAGCAGGGGAAATGTAAGGTGGACCTGGACTATTTCATGATAATAGAAAACTATACAGTGGTTGGCAAATAGAATAACATTAAAAGGACACAGAGCTCGTAATGGCCAAAGGTAGAAAATGTAAGCAACAAAATAATGGTAGTATTGTATTATAATTCATAACCCACAGAATAAAATAAATAACCATGAGTTCACATTGATAAATAAATAAGTAAATAAATAATTGGTGGTGAAAGGACTACTTGCATAAGAATGTCAATTAATAAATTTAGAAGGAATGAAGGATTCATGAAATCATCATTAGGCAATATTGTTGCAGGATCTGATTAATGCTAAAAAGTAGTCAGTAAAAGTTTGAGAAGAACAGAATAATAACATCATCTCAGTAATGTCTCTCAGATATTTATCAATAAAAAGTGACTTTACGGTGAAAAATAACTCCTTAACCAAGTGACTAATGTTAATGTCATCAGTAAGTAGGATACACAGAGAACACTCTATTTCTATGGCATTCTTGCTGAAAAAATAAACTCTTACCCTAATTTTAGGAAAATACTGGATGAATTTAAGTTTAGGTCCATTTTTGAAAACAACTGACCAGTACTCAAAAGCATTAAGGTCACAAAGAACAAGGCAAGATTGAGAAACTCTCACAGTCTGGAGGAGACAAGGAGACACAACAAACTCCCATGTAAGATCCTGCAACGGAACAGAAACAAAAAGGCATTCGGGTGAAAAACTGGTAATATTATGTAAGATCTGTGGTTTAGTTATTAACATTTTACCAATCGTTGACATCTTGGTTTGATAATTCTATCACGTGTAAATATAATACAGTACATAATATTACATAATACACTGACGTATCAGAAAACTGGATTAAGGTATACATAAACTTTCTCTACCATTTTGTGGTGTCCTGCATGTCTAAAATTATCTTGATGTAAAAAGTTAAGCAATTATAAAGGCTAGAATTAGAAAAAACCTGAAGGTTATTTGTATCAATATAGGCATAATTCAAAATAAACTACTGAGTGAGCAAAGTAATTTGCAGGAAAAATAGTTTAAATCAATAAAGAGTACCACATATTATAATTGGGACATATCTATGCAGTACAAAGGGGAGTGGTAAATATTAACTTTAGAAGAATTGTTACTTATGGAAAGCAAGAAAAGAGAATAAGAGCTGAAAGGAATCCAAAGGATACTTATCTGTAATGTTTTATTTTCTTAAAAAAAAGTAAGGTGATCGAGACCATCCTGGTCAACATGGTGAAAACCCATCTCTACTAAAAATACAAAAAATTAGCTGGCCATGGTGGTGCGTACCTATAATCCCAGCTACTCAGGAGGCTGAGGCAGGAGAATTGTCTGAACCCAAGAGGAGGAAGTTGCGGTGAGCCGAGATCGCGCCATTGCACTCCAGCCTGGGTAACAAGAGCGAAACTCTGTCTCAAAAAAAAAAGTAAGGTGAGTGTGGCAAATGTTAGGATTTTATGAATCTGGATGGCAGATTCTATAAGCTTAAATTATTCTGAATAAAAATATTAAAAGAAAATGCAATGTATTAAGTAGGCTCCTTTAAATAAATGAAAAAACTTGGCTGGGATCTCTATATTGATAGAAAGCGTTTTGAAAGTTCTCTTAGTGGTGTTTTGCAGTAAAAACCAGCATTAAGCTAGTAATATTGACCTGATTTTTACTTTTTTATTTGGATTTTATACCAAAAACCACTATTTTATGATTTTATGTATTTATATCTACATATAATGTACACAAATATAAAATGCCTTGACTCTATAGCCAATTCCCTAGAGTAGAAATCAGAGACTATTGTCCTATGGGTTAAATTTGGCCTATACAGTGTTTTGTTTGGCCTATGTTGTGTTTTTGATAAAATTAAGCCAACATTTAAACACTGAGATGTTTTACTTAGAGAACCAGACTTGTGGCTTCTTGTGAATAGAAAACAAGAGGCTGACAGCACTGGCTCTGTGTTCTAAATGGGCTGGAGTACATGGTGGTAGCCCATTTGGACAGGCTTCAGTGTTCCATTCACTAGAGCTCCCACTATTCATACCAAGTATGTATCTGCACCTACCTTTGTCATTTGATGTCTTGATTTTACCTGCTTGACTTTGTGACCTAGAAGTTTGAGATATTTGTGTTCTAACGTAAAACATGTTTTTCTTTTTTGGAGAAACTTGTATGAGTGCTTGTGTTGGTGTGTTAAAGCAGTAGGTTAAAAAAAAATGTGAGCTATATCTTTCTTCCTAATTTGATTTTCTCAAATACTCTAAGTAAATAGGTAGATTGGAGTAAGTAACCTGAACATAGGACTGACCTTAGAAAGACTTACTATTGCAAAACAAGTTACACCAACAATCCCTAAAGCTATCTAAACAAGATCAGCTGAACTTCCCTCTAATGAATGTAAAAATATAGTAGTCTAATTTATCAAACTCTGGATCACATTTTTCTCTAATTCTTATTTCCTCTTTCTACTTCCTATGAGTTTCTTGGTCAGAAGCAATGATGTGTGAAATACTGTGATGGTGGTAAGACATTCTATAAATCCATGAATAGTAGTTTTAATAGAAGTATTGCATGGCAGGGAAGGAAATCCATATACTGGTTGCCTGTTGCGATAAGAACTAAATGCTGTCTTTTCCATGATAGAAATTGTCCAATGAGTTCAACCTGCTGCTAGGTAGTGTGCTGATCATCCAGGGGAATGGTACCATATAGGGAGTTCACCGTTTGGTCTTTGCTGCTGCTGCCATATTGGGCATTACATGTTGGTCATAGCCACATGGCCACATTGGCCTTGGTGAGTGTAAGTCCATGTTGTTGAACCCATGATATCAGGATCACTTTGTTCATGAGCCCATTAGGCAGTGACAGTGAAAGTTGGGAAAAAGGCTGACCACTATCCATCGAACTCATTATTGCATCTACTTAATTATTAAAATGTTCCCTTGCTGAGGTCACCCTTTGAGCATTCACATCGGACACAAATACTTCATGGTTTTTTTTTGCCTATTTAGAGAGGTCTGTCTACATATCTCTTCTCCAAATTTGTCACTGATTCTGTAATCATGTTAAAGCAAGGTACACTGCCCCAAATTCTGCTCACTGGGAGGATTTTCCTTCACCACTGTCCTTTAGTAATATGCCGGGGAGGGGCTGCAGTGCTGCAACTGTCCACTTTTAGACAGTACCTGCATGCCATGCAGAACCATATGTAAACCAGAACCTAGTCTTCTTTGTCTCTGTCTACCAATCATTGGGAACTCCCCATGAGTCCAGAAGTGCAGGCTGAAAGAGAGAAGGCAGTGTAGGAAGAGGGGTGCTCAGAGGCATTTGGGCCAATTCTTCATGTAATTTACTTGTACTTTTAGGGCCTACTCAGGTCCCATCATGAATATACCACTTCCATTTGATGATAGAGTATTGTTGTGCATGCCTAACTGTATGACTTGGTGGTCAGATAACCCCCAGTTCGTAATGGGCAGCTCAGCTCATATGGTAACTTGGTAGCCCACAGCCAAGTGTTAAGTTTCTACTAAAGCCAGGAAGTGTCTCTCAAAAAAAGAGTAATTATATAGAGATAATGGCAGATCCTTGCTCCAAAAAACTAAAGGCCTGAGCTGTAATTCATCTATGGGGGCCTCCTAAAGGCTCTAACCAGTATCCCTATCTTCCACCAATACTCCAAGCATCATTGATTCTATTGGATCATATAGCCCAGAGCAGCCTGTATTTCTTGCAGAAGTTTCTCTTGTTTTAGACCCTACTCATAACTAGCAATTTTTTTCAGCCACTCTGTAAATAGGCCAGAGTAACTCACCCAAATGAGAAATATGTTGCCTTCAAAATCCAAATAGATTCACAAGTAATAGTGCCTCTTTGCTTGGTTGTAGAAGGTGCTATATGCAACAACTTATTGTTCACCTTTCTAGAAGTATTAGCTCAATTTTACCCCCTCCTCTGGACCCCTAGAAATTTCACTGAGATAGAGGGCCTCTGGATTTTGGTGTTTTATCACTCATCTTCTAACATGCAGATGTGTTACCAATACGTATAGAGCAGTTTCTACTTCTCTCACACAAAAATCCAATCAGCATAATGTCAGCAACCATCACAGACAGTGAAAAAGAGAACCTTAGGCAAGCTGTTCATGGCCCTTCCCTTGAAAAGTAAAATTTAAAACCAAAATTCGAATGCTTGTGTCAACTTTTAGAATTCCAAAAAATTAAAAAATATGCTTAGGTTATGAGTCCATGTTAATCCCATTGACACGAATTGTACAGATACTGGTGTCAGAAAAATTGTTGAAGGACATATTTCTTTAAAAACAAAATAGTTTCATCTTCTTTAACCACAAGTCAATTACATAATGAAATAATTTTATAACCTAAATGGTGACATTTAATTGTATATTAGAGGATATGAGGGAATATTCTTTTACATATTTTCCTATGGGAAAAAAAAAAGTGCTCCAAACTGAATTGGAATCATTCCCAGATACAAACTATTGAAGTGGGATTAAAAAAAAAATTCTAGACTACTGGATAGATTTGTTTAACTTGTGAGCAAATTATCTACTAAGATAAGTTTTTTCCTATTCAGTGGGTAAAAATAACATAAAATTTTACCTTTTGAAGTTGAATTTGTAATCCCCTTTGTGATTTTGTTTTTATGATCAGCTTTTTTATTTCCACCAAATGAGGGAAATAGTTCTTAAGGCTGTATTATACTGATATTCTTTGCTGGACTAAATGATAAAAAGACACTCAGGCCTTGGTTTTGTCAGTAACTGATGGACAAACACATTTAGAAATGTAGATGGACAATCTTCACCATTAGCATTACATTCAGCCTAAGCTTGGCGTTAAATTTGGAGCAAAATCAGTACTATGCTATGAGAAGGTTTTTGAAGTTTTAATTTGTTTCTATATTCACAAATTTCAGAAGCTAATTTATCTTTAAAACCTCATATTGTGAAGGTAAATTATAACTATCAAAAATGGTTTTAGATCAACAAATAGTTGCTACTTCTGGGTATTTGATCTTATGAATAATATTAATTTATGTTAATTTATTTCTGTGTCTTTTACCTGAGTAATGTGTATTTATTGAATAACTTCTATTTAGCCCAAAGACGTGCAAAATAAATATGAGAAACTCTCCACATTTTTTCATATTTGTATCTTCATGGTGCCAGATTAACTTCATAATTTATTTTCCTGTTTTATTTTAAAAATCCATCTCTTACTAAATAACAAATATTCTAAACAAACACAAACAAAACAACAGCAATGCTGTTAGTCTGGGTTTATTTGTCCTCATGAACCCTTATGCTATCCTTCACTTTTGAAAGAGGTTTTTGAGCAGTTTAACAATTTTAAAAAATTGAGTAGAAGGTACAGACAGTTCCCATATAATCCCTCATCATTTTCCAGTTTCCCCTATTATTAACTTTTACATTTGTTACAAATGTTTCCCCTATTAACAGTTACATTTGTTACAAATGATGATCTAATACATTATTAACTAAATTGCATAGTTCACATTAGGATTCACTCTGTGTTACATATTCTATGGGTTTTGGCAAATAGATCCACCATTATGTTATCTTACAGTACAATTTCACTGCCCTAAAAATGCCCTGTGCTCCACCAAGTTACCCTTTCCCTGCTCTCTCTGAACCCCTAGTGACCACTGATCTTGTTATTGTCTCCAAAGTTTTGATTTTTCCTGAATGTCATACAGTTAAAATTCTAGAGTATGTTGCCTTTTCACACTGGCTGCTTTCACCTAGTAATACACATTTAAGGTACCTCCATGTCTTTTCATGGCTTGATCACTTATTTTTGTCACTGAATAATACTCCATTGTATAGATTTACCACAGCTTGTCCATTCCCTTACTGAAATACATTTTGGTTGTTTCTAAGTTTTTGCAATTACAAAGAAAGTTGCTATAAAAATCCATGTACGGAATTTTGTGTACAAGTAAATTTTCAAGTCATTTGGGTAAATACCAAGCAGTATAATGGCTGGATTTTATGGTAAAAGTATGTTTAGCATTATAACAAATTGTCAAACTATCGTCCAAAGTGGCTTTATCTTTTGTATTCCCACCAGCAATGATGAAAATTCCTGTTACTCCACATTCTTGTCAGCCTTTGGTCCTGTGAATGGTTTGAATCTTAGGTATTCTAATAGGTGTATAGTAGTATCTCATTGCTGTTTTAATTTTTAGTTTCCTGATGACAATTTCATATGCTTGTGGACATCTGTGTGTCTTCTTTGATAAGTTTTCTGTTTCGCTGTTTTGCCTGTTGCTAATGGGTTGTTTGTTTTCTTGTTGAGTTTTAAGAGTTCTCTGTATATCTTGCATACCAATCCTTTATTAAATATGTATGTTGCAGATAATTTCTTGTAGTTTTTTCATTCTCTTAAAAATGTGTTTCACAGAGGAGTTTGAAATTTTCATTATAATATTTCTATTTTAAGTCCAACTTAGCAATTTTTAAATATTTCTTCTCTTTTTGAGTACTGTCTTTGATGACGAATTCTAAACTTTTATTGAACATTTCAGGTAGTAATGTTGCTGGGTTTTTTTGTACCTTCTGTTATAGACTCTGAAATATTACTATTTGTAACTATTTTTAGGTGAAAAAATGAGAAAGTTTTTCTATTTCATTACTTGTTACTAATGATAAATGTAGAAGAAAGTTGAAGCTCTAGAGAGGTTTTCTAATACTCTTGAAAATTATCTTAGTCTTAGCACCTTCTGTGCTCAATGGAGAGGATAACAATGTATTGATTGAATAATATACATTTTTAATGACTCTAAGTGGTACAAGTCTGATCCTTGATTCCAAGGATTTTCTTTATTACCTCCAGGCCACTCTTTCTTAATTTGTTTCTCTAAATTCTTGTTAATTCCCCTCACATGCCTGTAAAATGTGTTGTCAGTCACACTGCTGTTGATTCCCGCAGACCACTTTGGCAAGGCATATGGTTGGGCTGCCAGTCTCCATACACCTTACCTCTACCCCACCCCTTCTGCTCCATCTTTGTATGAGCCTGGGACAAGCTGTCCATTGAGCCTATGAGTTACTTATTCAAGTGACAAAGTTGTGAAGCAATGCTAGAAATGATGTACTTAGATTTAAAATAGAAAAATAAATTGGCAAACAAATGATCTGAGTTTCAGAAAAAATCTTTATATTCGTGAGGAAAATAAGGTTGGTATGGAATAGTATGCTAGTTAGCTCAAATCCTGGAAAAGGATGATTTTAGTCTGTGAGAAAAAGTTCTCTGATGATAAACTTTTCTGAACTGGCCCTGGGATAAGACAGCAGACCCGGGATCATTCTATTTAATCCCCTGGAATATTGCTTAATTGTTATTTGGGATAAGGGATTTACTTAATATGAATTCTTTCATTCTTTTGTCAATGGCTGTTAGTTTTAAAGAAATTAAACAATTCTTTTAACAGTATGAAGTTAATGAAAAATGTCTGAGTTTCAGCTACTGCATAAATCCTTAGAGACCCCCAGAACAATTACAGCAACTGGGAAGTTTGCCTCCATAATTTTATTTCTGGGTTAAATTATGAAGGTTCATTTTATCCACTGAAAGCAAAGATCTGTTTTTAATAAACTTCATTTAAACATGTGGCTTGATAATAATGAAATGAGTAAGTGGATAAGTCTAGAATGATTTCCACAGAGTTGATATTCTTTAAATTGCATTTGCTAAGTTTTCAAAAACATAATTATATGCAAAACAGAAATCTCACTAAATATTATTAAACAGCGTGAAAACATCCTAATAGCTTTTGTACGCAAGATTCAGGTGTCTTATTCTAGTCCAGAAGTTTTAATGATAGCAAGATAGTGATGATATTAATAGACACTGATTATCATGATAAAGCTTAAATATTTGATACTTCGAGAAGAATATAAAGTCAAATAAGAAAATACTAATGTTTTCTTTAGAATTATATTTAGAAACATTTTATATTTTAATAATGTTTTACAATTATATTATTCCATTTTTACATGGTAGCTTAAAATTATGTATCACTTTGTATATGGGGCTCATTATCTCATATACAGATAGACTTGAAAAAGACATCACATAAGAAACATTTCAATATGGGGATTAACAAGTATTTTAATCCAAAGTGTAAATTGTTTTCAGTGCTTAAAATGCATAGACTTAATTTGGACTAGATGTGAATTATAGACAGATATCTATTAATACTATCAATACCTTACTTTCATTAAGACTTTTTTTTTTTTTTATCATAAAACTAACCTTCTAGTGCAACTTCTTCTCCTATAGATTCAGCAGGGGAGGCACTAAGAGGTCAGGTGACTTGTCCAAGTTCTCCTCGGTGACTTTACTCATGTCTTAACATGCTTTCAAGGAGGCCACATGTATCACGTCTTTTACATGGCACTCGAACTTGGTTTGGAGTAAGAGCATGGGCATATTCTCTTTTCACCTTAGCTCAGTATCTGTACGTAAACAAGGAATACTGTCAGAAAAGAGCACACAAAACTAAGCATTCCTTGTAAGCTCTCTTACTAACTGACTATAGTGTTTGGTGATGCAGTGTTATAAATAACAAATACCTCTGATGAATGTGCTTCTGTTGTTATTCCACTTCCTTCTTAAACCCTTTCTTTCAGTCTTGGTTGCTTCTTGTAGCAGTGAAGAACCTGTACTCTGGAGTCAGATGACCTGTGTTGAAGTTTTGATTTTTCTGTTCTTCATCTGTTTGACCTGGGAAAAAGTACTTAATTGTTAAGTAAATTATAATATTACCTCCTCCATCGTAGTTAGTTGAAATAATTCATTAATAACAATTATACTATTTTTTATTTATAGTAGCATTTGATTAATGTTATTGAAGATGATGTTGATACTTACGGCAATAATAATGACACCATGTCCTTTGTTTTTTCCGTTTTTAAACTACACTTTAAGTTCTGGGGTACATGTGCCAAACACGTATGTGTGTTACATAGTTATACACATGCTATAGTGGTTTGTTGCATCCATCGCCCTGTCATCTACATTAGGTATTTCTGCTAATGCTATCTCTCCCTTAGCACCTCACCCCATGACAGGCCCTGGTGTGTGATGTTTCTCTCCCTGTGTCCATGTGTAATCAGTGTTCAACTTCCATTTATAAATGAGAACACGCAGTGTTTGGTTTTCTGTTCTTGTGTTAGTCTGCTGAGAATGATGGTTTACAGCTTTATCCATGTCCCTGCAAAAGACATAAAATCATCCTTTTTTATGGCCGCATAGTATTCCATGGTGTTTATGTGCCACATTTTCTTTATCCAGTCTATCATTGATGGGCATTTGGGTTGTGCTATTGTGAACAGTGCCACCATAAACATATGTGTGCATGTGTCTTTATAATAGAATGGTTTATAATCCTTTTAGTATATATCCAGTATGAGATTGTTGGGTCAAATGATATTTTTATTTCTAGATCTTTGAGGAATCACCACATAGTTCATCACAATGGTTGAACTAATTTACATTCCCACCAACAATGTAAAAGCATTCGTATTTCTCCACATCTTCTCTAGCATCTGTTGCATCCTGATATTTTAATTATCGCCATTCTAACTGGGGTAAGATGGTATCTCATGGTGGTTTTGATTTGTATTTCTCTAATGACCACTGATGATGAGCTTTTTTTCATATGTTTGTCAGCTGCATAAATGTCTTCTTCTGAAAAATGTCTGTTCATATCCTTCACCCACTTTTTGATGGCATGGTTTTTCTCTTGTAAATTTAAGTTATTTGTAGATTTTGGATATTAGCTCATTGTCAGATGAGTAAATTGCAAAAAAAATATCATATTCTGTAGGTTGTTCACGCTGAAGATGGCTTATTTTGCTGTGTAGAAACTCTTTAATTAGATCCCAGTTGTTGCTTTTGGCTTTTGTTGCCATTGCTTTTGGTGTTTTAGTCATTATGTCCTTGTTCATGCCTATATCCTGAATGATACTGCCTAGATATTCTTCTAGGGTTTTTATGGTTTTAGGTCTTACGTTTAAATATTTAATCCATCTTGAGTTAATATTTGTATAAGGTGTAAGAAAGGGATTCAGTTTCAGCTTTCTGCATATGGCTAGATAGTTTCCCAAAAACCATTTATTAAATAGGGAATGCTTTCCCCATTGCTTGTTTTTGTCAGGTTTGTCAAAGATCAGATGGTTGTAGATGTGTGGTGTTATTTCTGAGGTCTCCGTTCTGTTCCATTGGTCTATATCTGTATTTTGGTACCAGCACCATGCTGTTTTGATTACTCTAGGCTTATAGTATAGTTTACAGTCAGGTAGTATGAGTCCTCCATTTTTTTTTTTTGCTAAGGATTGTCTTGACTATGTGGGGTCTTTTTTGGTTCCATATGAAATTAAACTTTTTTTTCCCCCTAATTCTGTGAAGAAAGTCAATGGTAGCTTGATGAGGATATCATTGAATCTATAAATTACTTTGCATAGTATGGCCATTTTCATGATAATGATTCTTCCTAACCATGAGCATGGAATGTTTTTCTATTTCTTTGTACCCTGTCTTATTTCTTTGAGCAGTGGTTTGTAGTTCACCTTGAAGAGATCCTTCACATCCCTTTTTAGTTGTATTCCTAGATATTTTAATCATTTTGTAGCAATTTTGAATGGCAGTTCCCTCATAATTTGGCTCTCTGTATGTTATTGGTGTATAGGAATGCTTGTGATTTTTGCACATTGATTTTGTATCCTGAGTCTTTGCTTAAGTTTCTTATCAGCTTAAGAAGATTTTGGGCTGAGGTAATGGGGTCTTATAAATATACAATTATGTCATCTGCAAATAGAGATAATTTGACTTCCTCCTTTCCTAATCTAATACCTTTTATTGCTTTTCCTTGCCTGATTGCCCTGACCGGAACTTCCAATACTATGTTGAATAGGAGTGGTGAGAGAAGGTGTCTTTGTCTTGTGACAGTTTTCAAAGGGAATGCTTCTAGTTTTTGCCCATTCAGTATGATACTGGCTGTGGGTTTGTCATAAATAACTCTTACTATTTTGAGATATGTTCCATCAATACCTAGTTTATTGAGAGTTTTTAGCATAAAGGGATGTTGAATTTTGTTGAAGGCCTTTTCTAAATCTATTGAGATAAAAATGTGGTTTTTGTCTTTGGTTCTATTTATGTGATGGATTATGTTTATAGATTTGCATATGTTGAACCAGGCTTGCAGCTCAGAGATGAAGCTGACTTGATTGTAATGGATAACCATTTAGATGTGCTGCTGGATTCAGTTTGCCAGTATTTTGAGGATTTTTGCATCGATGTTCATCATGGATATTGGCCTGAAATTTTCTTTTTTAGTTGTGTCTCTGCCAAGTTTTGGTATCAGCATGATGCTGGCCTCAGAAAATGAGTTAGGGAGGATTCCCTGTTTTTGTATTATTTGGAATAGTTTCAGAAGAAATGATATCAGTTTCTCTTTGTACCTCTGGCAGAATTCAGCTGTGAACCTATCTGGTCCTGGACTTTTTTTGGTTGGTAGGTTATTAATTGCCCCCTCAATTTCAGAACTTTTTATTGGTTTATTCAGGGATTCAACTTATTCCTGGTTTAATTTTGGGAGGGTGTAAGTGTCCAGGAATTTATCCATTTTGTCTAGATTTTCTGGTTTATTTGCATAAAGGTGTTTATAGTATTATCTGAAGTTAGTTTGTATTTCTGTGGGATTGATGGCAATATCCCCTTTATTATTTTTTATTGCATCTATTTGATTCTTTTTTATTCTTCTGGCTAGTGGTCTATTTTGTTGATTTTTTTCAAAAAAGCAGCTCCTGGACTTACTGATTTTTTGAAGGATTTTTCATATCTTTATATAATGCAGTTCTGCTCTGCTCTTATCATTTCTTCTACTACTTTGTGAATTTGTTATTCCTCTTCTAGTTCTTTTAATTGTGATATTGGAGTGTCATTTTTAGACCTTTCCTCTTTTCTTTTGTGTGAATTTAGTGTTATAACTTTCCATCTACACTATGCTTTAAACGTATCCCAGAGATTCTGGTAGGTTGTATCTTCATTCTCACTGGTTTTAAAGAACATCTTTATTTTTGCATTCATTTTGTTATTTACCCAGTTGTCATTCAGGGGCTGGTTGTTCAGTTTCCATGCAGTTGTGCAGTTTTGAGTGAGTTCCTTAATCCTCATTTCTAATTTGATTGCACTGTGGTCTGAGAGACTGTTATGATTCTTTGGCATTTGCTGAGGACTGTATTACTTCCAATTATGTGGACAATTTTAGAAAAAAAAATGTGATGTGGCACTGAGAAGAATGTATACTCTGTTGATTTGGGGTGGAGAGTTCTGTAGATGCCTATGTCCACTTGGTTCAGATCTGGGTTTAAGTCCTGGATATCCTTGTTAATTTTCTGTCTTATTGATCTGTCTAATACTGACAGTGGAGTGTTAAAGTTTCCCACTATTATTGTATGGGAGTCTAAGTCTCTTTTTAGATCTCTAAGAACTTGCTTTGTGAATCTGGGTTCTTCTGTATGGGGTGTATATATATTTAGGATCATTAGCTCTTCTTGTTGCATTGATCCCTTTACCATTATGTAATTTCCTTCTTTGTCTCTTTTGACCTTTGTTGGTTTAAAGTTTGTTTTATCAGAGACTAGGATTGCGACCCTTGCTTTTTTTGCTGTCCATTTGCTTAGTAAATCTTCCTTCATCTCTTTATTTTGGGTCTACATGTCTTTGCATGCAAGATGAGTCTCCTGGATAAGGCCACCACTGCATCTAGACTGTTCACCCAATTTGCCAGTCTGTGTCTTTTAACTGGGGCATGTAGCCCACTTACATTTAAGGTTAATATTGTTATGTGTGTATTTGACCCTGTAATTATGGTGCTAGCTGGGTATTTTGCTCGTTAGTTGATGCAGTTTCATCATAGTGTCAATGGTCTTTACAATTTGATATGTTTTTGCAGTGGCTGGTACCAGTTGTTCCTTTTCATGTTTAGTGCTTCCTTCAGGAGCTCTTGTAAGGCAGGCCTGATGGTGAAAAAATCTCTTAGCAGTTGCTTGTCCATATAGGAATTTATTTCTCCTTTGCTTATGAATGATACTTTGGTGGATATGAAATTCTGGAAAATTATTTTAAGAATGTTGCATATTGTCCCCCATTGTCTTCTGGCTTGTAGGGTTTCTGCCAAGAGGTCTGCTGTGAGTCTGATTGGCTTCAATTTGTGGGTAATCTGACCTTTCTCTCTGACTGCCCTTAGCACTTTTTCCTTCATTTGAACCCTGGTGAATCTCACGATTATGTGTCTTGGGATTGTTCTTCTCTAGAAGTATCTTTGGGGTGTTCTCTGTGTTTCTTGAATTTCAATGTGGGCCTGCCTTGCTAGGTTGGGGAAGTTCACCTGGATAATATCCTGAAGAGTGTTTTCCTCATTAGGTTTCATTCTCCCTTTCACTTTCAGGTGCACTGACCACATGTAGATTTGGTCTTTTCACATAATCCATTATTTCTTGGAGGACTTGTTCATTTCTTTTTACTCCAGTTTTCCTCTCTAATCTTGTCTTCTTGCTTTTATTTCATTGATTTGATCTTGTGTCTCTAATATCATTTCTACACTTCACCGATTCAGCTACTAAAACTTGTGTATGCTTCATGAAATTCTTGTGCTGTTTTTCAGCTCTATCATGTTTATGTTCTTCTTTAAACTGGTTATTCTAGTTAGCATTTTATCTAACCTTTTCCCAAACTTCTTAGCATCTCTATCTCAGAGAAGTTTGTTATTGCCCACCTTCTGAAGCCTGCTTCTGTCAATTCATCAAACTCATTCTTTGTCCAGTTTTGTTCCATTGGTGGTGAGGAGTTGTGATCCCTTGGAGGAGAAGAGGCATTCTAGTTTTTGGAATTTTCAGCCTTTTTGCATTGGTTTCTTCCCATCTTCATGGATTTATTTACCTTTGGTCTGTGACTTTTGGATGAGGTCTCTGAGTGGACGTTCTTTCTGTTTATGTTGAAATTATTTCTTTCTTTGTTAGTTTTCCTTCTAACATTCAGGCCTCTCTGCTGCAGGTCCACTGCAGGCCCTGCTTGCCTGGGAATCAGCTACGGGAACTGCAGTACAGCAAAGATTACTGCCTGTTCCTTCCTCTGGTAATTTCATCCCAGAAGGGTACCCGCCAGATGTCAGCAATAGCTCTCCTCTATGAGGTGTCTCTCAGCCCCTGCTGGAAAGTATCATCTCCCAGTCAGGATACACGGGTATCAGGGAGCCACTGGAGGAGGCAGTCTGTTTCTTATCAGAGCTCAAGTGCTGTGTTGAGAGATCCACTGCTTTCTTCAGAGCTGCCAGGCAATACCGTTTAAGTCTACTGAAGCTGTACCCTCACACACTCCTTTTCCCAGGTGCTCTGTCCCAGGAAGTTTGCGGCTTTATTCATAAGTCCCTGATGGCCTGCTGCCTTTTTTCAGAGATGCTCTGCCCAGCGAAGAGGGAGTGTAGGGACACAGTCTGCCTGCAGAGGCCTTGCTTGGCTGCTGTGGGCTCCACCCAGTTCAAACTTCCTGGAGACTTTGTCTACATTGTGAGGTTGAAACGACCTACTGGAGCCTCAGCAATGGTCAATGTCCCTCCCTTCACTGAACTCAAAAGTCTTAGGTCATGCTCAGACTGCTGTGCTGGGTGTAAGAATTTCAAGCCAGTGAATCTTATCTGGCTGGCCTTTGAGGGGTGGGACCTCTGAGCCAAATCACTTGGCTCCCTGGCCTCAGCCCCCTTTCCAGGAGAATGAATGGTTCTATCTCATGGCATTCCAGGTACCACTAGGATATGAAAAAAATGTGCTGTGGCTAACTCAGTGTCTTCCCAAACAGCCATCCAGTTTTGTGCTGGAAACCTGGAGCACTAGTGTTGTAGGCATTGGAGGGAATCTCCTGGTCTGCAGGTTGTGAAGATCATGGGAAAAGTGCAGTATCTGGGCAGTAGTTCAGGGGACAATCCCTAATGGTTTCCCTTGTTTAGGAGAGAGAATTCCCTGGCCCCTTGCACTTTCTAGGTGAAGCAATGCCCCATGCTGCTTGGGCTTGCCCTCCTTGGGCTGCACCCACTGTCCAATCAGTCCCAATGAGATGAACCATGTACCTCAGTTGGAAATGTGGAGATCACTCACCTTCTGCATTGATCTTGCTGGGAGCTGCACAATGGATCTGTTCCTCTTGGGCCATCTTGCCAGCAATCCCCATGTCCCTTGGTTTTTTACCTGTCCCCTTGATCACATCATTGCAGTTCCTTTTGCTAATACTTCATCAGTCTGACCTTTCTCCATTGCTAGTCCTCAGGTGCCACTTCTCTACTTGCATTCCTTTCCCTGGTGAAGTCACTTAATCCCATGGATTAAGTGTTTAAATAAACATTTTTATTTAAACAATTTTTAATATAATATCTTTACATGCATCTCTCTGAAATTTTCACTTAAACATTTAATAGGCAACTCAATTTGAAGGGAACAAAATGTATTACTTAAACTAACCTCAAATTAACACCTTCTAAATCTTCCTAACCACAGTGAACAGCCACTCTACCTATTTTCGAAGACACAAAATCTTGGAATAATTTTCCCTAATTTTCTTTTACTCCTCATGTTTAATGCAACAGCAACTTCCATCGAATTTACTCAGAATACATTGAGAAACTGATCACTTTCACCACGTGTACTGCTACTGCCGTCGTTTTTCTTCTGGATCATTGTAGCAGTCTCCTAACTGGTCTCCGGCTACTATGATTGTTCCACTTGAGCTTTTCTAAGTACATCAGGCAGAGTGATTCTTTGAAAGTTTAAAACATGAGTCAAATCATGCAGTGCTCCTGCTCAATATTCTCCAATGGTCTCCCAACACACTTAAAGCAAACTTAGATATTTCCCATGCCCACCAATCTCACCTCTGGTTCATCTCTACTCTACCATCTGCTGCTCCTTTTATGTTGCTTCTGCTCCAGCCACACTGTTCTCTTTGGCATTCTTCAAACTCCATTCAAATTCTAGCCCCAATACTTTTGCTGTTGCTTTCTCTGCCTTGAACCATTTCTTCTAAGATAACTTTCCCCTGCACTTCCTTTAAGAATCAAATCACTTTTTCAGCAAAGCCTTCTCTGTTGTATTATTTAACTGGTGAATTAATGAATGCTGTTGACTTTTTATAAAATAGTTACATCTATTAAAGAAATGTCTAAAAGCAAGTTCTAGTTAAAGGCATGCATTAAAACTCAGAGTAATCTGTACTCTGTTAAGCATTTAATAACTGGCAGAGGTAGATGGTCTGTCAGTAGTGGTGCTATGGTGTTCTGCATTTAGTGTCTCACGTTGTATGGTTTTGTTTCTATCACAAGTGCCATGCTTTGAGAAAGTCTAACAGAAGGGTACTCAACTGGAAATTCAATATGGGAGTCAGGAAGCCATAAAAACAAGAGAATTATGTAAGCAATACTTTGATTTATCAGCTACTATAAAGCATTTGAGTCTTCATAATTGAGTTCATTTTACATTTTAGACTATGAGCAATATGAGGGAAGGACTCTAGCATTTTAACACTATATATAATGTTTAATACCTAGTAAAACTAACAATATCTGGTAAACTGCAAGCATCAAACTAAGCAGACAGTCATGTCATATAACTTAAAAATTTATGTTCTGGGAGAACACATACTCCAAGGTTAATTCCTAAAATATATTGTATTCTTTAAATACAATATAAGTAATCTTCATATACTTTTTATCTCTATATAGAATTAAAAAAATCTGTCACTCAAGTACATGGATTACCTCAGGAATGTTTCATTGATTGAAATAGTGCTAAAACAATTTTGATTTTGTGTATTTTCAAGATAAATGTATTTATTATAAAATTTTATCCTAAATGACAAAGTTTTATAATGTTTCAGACTGTTTTGTTTTGTTTTAAAATTTTTAACTCTTGGAAGTCCATTCTCAAGTCAGTGTGACCTGGATGTGAGACATGGAGTCAAAGGAGATCATATTGGAGTTTTAAGGTATAATGACTTGACCTATTGGCTTTTGGACTTGCATGAGGCCTGTAGCCCCTTCATTTTGGCCAATTTCTTCCATTTGGAATTGGTGTATTTACCTAATGCCAGTATCTCCATTGTATTTAGAAAGTAACTAGCTTTTGATTTTACTAGCTCATCGGCTGCAGGGACTTGCCTTCTCTCAGGTGAGACTTTGGACTCTGGACTTTTGAGTTAATGTTAAAATTAGTTTAGACTTTGGGGTACTGTTGGGAAGGCATGATAGGTTCTGAAACATGAGGAAATGAGATTATGGAGGAGCTGGGGCGGAATGACATGGTTTGGCTCTGTCCCCACCCAAATCTCATATTGACTCTTAGCTCCCATAATTCCCGTGTGTCATGGAAGGAATCTGCTGGGAGCTAATTGAATTACGGGGGCAGGTCTTTCCCATGCTGTTCTTGTGAGAGTAAGTTTCATGAGATCTGATGGTTTTATAAAGGGGAGTTCCTCTAAACAATCTTTCTTGTCTGGCACCATGTAAGAAATGACTCTGTTCCTCATTTACCTTCTGCTGTGATCATTCATGTGGAACTGTGAGTCTATTAAAACTCTTTCCTTTATAAATTACCCAGTCTTGCGTATGTCTTTATTAGTAGTGTGAGAACAGATTAATACAGTCACAGATATATTGCCTTATTTCTGGGCTCTCTATTCTGTTCCCTTGCTCCGTGGGCCTGTTTTTGTACTAGTGCCATGCTATTTTGGTTACTGTAACAATTGTAATATAGTTAGAATTTGGGTAATGTGATACCTTCAGCTTTGTTCTTGTTGCTTAAGATTGCCTTGGGTATTTGGGCTCATTTTTGGTTCTTTAGGAATTTTAAAATTGTGAAGAATGTCACTGGTAGTTTGATGGGAATAGCATTGAATCTGTACTTTGGGTAGTATAGCCATTTTAATGATATTGAGTCTTCCTATCCAGGAGCATAGATTATTTTTCTATTTATTTGTGTCTTCTGATTTCTTTCAGTAGTGTTTCACCTCCTTGGTTAACTCGATTTCTAGGTATTTTATTATTTTTGTGGCAACTGTGAATAGGCTTACCTTTCTCATTTGGCTCTTGGATTTGCTGCTTTTGGTATAGAGAAATATAAAAGACACATCTCACACATAATGACACTCACGGGCTCAAAGTAAAGGGATGAAGGAAAATCTACCGAGAAAATGGAAAACAGAAAAAATTAGGAGTTGCAATCCTAATTTCAGACAGAACATATTTCAAACCAACAAAGATAAAAAAGACAAAGAAGGACATTACATAATGGTAAAGGGTTCAATGCAACAAAAAGACCTAGCTATCCTAAATATATATGCAACCCACGCAGGAGCACTGAGATTTGTAAAGCAAATTCTTAGAAACCTACAGATGTAGAAGCCCTAACAATATTAGTGGAAGACTTCAACACTCCACGGATACCGTTGGACAGATCATCAAAGCAGACATTAATAAAGATATTCAAGA
Organism: Saguinus oedipus; assembly: GCA_031835075.1. NCBI lineage: Eukaryota > Metazoa > Chordata > Mammalia > Primates > Cebidae > Saguinus > Saguinus oedipus. Next base: position 88,634,616 of record CM063172.1, read on the forward strand.
CCTTAACTCAATATTGAACCAAATGGATCAGATAGACCTTTACCAAACTCTCCAGCCAAAACCAAGAAAATTTACATACTTCTCCTTGCCACATGGCATGTACTCTAAAATCAGTCACATAATTAGACATAAAACAATCCTCAACAAACTTAAAAAAAAAAATCACACCAAATGGACTACACAGCAATAAAAGTAGAAGTCAAAAAGATTACAAAAATAACTGAAAACCATGCAATTACATGGAAATTAAACAATATAAATAACTTTTGGGTAAATAATGAAATTAAGGCAAAAATCAAGAAGTTTTTAGAAAATAATGAGAACAAAGATAAAACATACTGGAGTCTCTGGTACAGGTAAGGCAGTTTTAAGAGGGAAATATCACAATGTCCACATCAGTAAGTTAGATATCAAACTAACAACCTAACTTCACATGGAAAGAATTAGAAAAGCAAGAAGAAATCAACTCCAAACCTAGAAGAAGATGATAAATAACCAAAAATCGGAGATGAAATTAGGTAAATTGAGATATGAAAAACGATTTGAAAGACTAACAAATCCAGGAGTTTGTTTTTTGAGAAGATTAATAGGCCACTAGCTAGAATAATAAAGTAGAAGAGAGAGAAGATCCAAATAAACCCAATTAGAATTGATGAAGGGGACATTACTACTGACTGAACAAACAATCATCAGAAACTACTGCAAACATCTCTATATACACAAACTAGAAAACAAAGAAGAGATGGATAAATTCCTGTACACATACAACAGACCAAGAAGAAACGGATTCCCTGAACAGAACGATAATGGCTCCAAAATGGAATCAGAAATAAATAACCTACTGTAATAACATGTTTTCACACTACTATGAAGAACTACCTGAGACGGGGTAATTTATAAAGAAAAGAGGCCTAACTGACTCACAGTTCCACATGGCTGGGGAGGCCTCAGAAAATGTAAAATCATGGTGGAAGGCAAAGGGAAAGTATATAACATGTCATATATGGTGGTAGGAGAAAGAGAGATTGAGGAGAAATGCTACACTTTTAAACCATCAGATCTCATGAGAATTCACTATCATAAGCATAGGATGAAAGAAACTACCCTTATGATCCAATCACCTCTCACCAGGTCCCTCCCTGGACATGTGGGGATTACAATTCAAAATGAGATTTGGGTGAGGACACAGAGGCAAACCATATCACCTACTAACCAAAAAAAGCCCAGGGGCAGACAGAGTCATAGCCATATTCAATCAGAGGTAAAGAAAAGCTGGTACCATTCTGATATCAGATGGTTTGGCTCTGTGTTCTCACCTGAATCTCACCTCGAATTGTAATAATCCCCATATGTCAAGGGCTTCACCAGGTGGAAATAATTGAATCATAAGGGTAGTCTCCCCCCCGCCCATGCTGGTCTCCTGAGATCTGGTGGCTTTATAAGGGACTTTCCCCTTTGCTCAACATTCATTCTCTCTCCAGCTGCCTGGTCAAGAGGTAGAGATATGTCTTATACCACAATTGTAAGTTTCCCAAGCCATATGGAACTGTGAGTGATTATACCTCTTTTCTGAATGAATAACCCATTCTTGGGCATTTCTTCATATAACTGTGAGACCAAACTAATACACATTACGACTAAAATTATTCTAAAAAATTTGAGGAGAAAGGACTCCTCCCTGACTCATTCTGTGATGCCATCATCATCTTGATACCAAAATCTGGCAGAAATACAACCAAAAAAGAAAAATTCAAGCCAATATCCTTGCTGAACATCAGTGCAAAAATTCTCAAAAAAATACTTGCAAACTAAATTCAGCAGCATATCAAAAAGTTACTACACCATGATCAAGTAGACTTCCTCCCTGGGATGCAAGGTTGGTTCAACATACGTGAACCAATAAATGTGATTCATCACATAAACAGAACTAAAGACAAAAATCACATGACTGTCTCATACACAGAAAAGGGCTTTCAATAAAATTCAGTACCCCTTTTTATTAAAATTCTTGATAAACTAGGTATTGAAGAGACATACTTCAAAAATAACAAGAGCCATCTATGACAAAACCACATCCAACATTATAGTGAATGGGCAAAAGTTAGAAGCATTCCCCTTGAAAAAAGACACAAGACAAGGATGCCCTCTCACCTTCTATTAAACACAGTGTTGGAATCCTAGCCAGAGCAATCAGGCAATAGAAAGAAATAGAAGGCATCTAAACAAGTAGGGAGGAAGTCAGACTGTTTGCAGAAAACACGATTCTATATCTAGAAAACCCCATAATCTTGACCCCAAAGTTCCTCCAGCTGATAAACAATTTCAGCAAAGTTGCAGGATACAAAATCAGTGTACAGACTGCTTCTTATAAAACAAATAGGTCAACAAGAAAATTGTTGTATCAGTTTTTAGCAATGCTGTTACAGATTGACAATTCAAACACTACCTTTGTTTATATACCTACAACTTTGACCTTTGTGACCTTTATTTTTATTCAACCACATGATTCTAGAAAAATTAAAAATTATAAAAATATTGTTTCAAATAAAAAAGGTATTTAGGGAGCATAACCCATTATGTTAACAAATAGCCTTTGAGTACTTGTTTTATTTTAAGACTAAGGTAGCCTGGAGGTAAATCCTAAAACCAGGAGATGAGGGAAAATGAGGTCTGTTATACTGTTTGTATATGGCACTATACGATGACTATAGTTAACAATACTATATATTTTCAAATAGCTAGAAAAGAAGATAAAGAATGTCCTCAAAATGAAGATAAGAAAATAGATATTTCTCTTATCAATCACTGAAAATTTGGATGATTTTAATTCTAGTTATTTTTTTCTATGTATTCACTTATATTCCCAACCTTTTAGCATTGGAGTTCTGGTCTCAATCTTGAGCCTTTTAAGTTTTCTATGTAGATATACTTCCTTGATAAACTTATCTAATTAACTGACTTTAAATATCAACATATGCAGGAAATTCTCAAATGTTTATCTCCACTCAGATCCTGCGATCTTATTCACCTGTGTGTCTCCAGAGCTGGTATACATACACTAGCTACTCACTAAGTGTAAGTGGAACTAAACAGAGATGCAATCGAGAGAAAGAATGTGAAGTGTGGCTGTGGTAAAGTTGATGACCTGGCATTTAAAGTAAAAACAAAACTGTAGTGTGATGATATTAGCAGTAGGAAAGGCAACGACATTGGACATGACAGGATAGATATATGTGTGTATATATGTATATGTGGATATATACTGAGTTTCTGTTCCATAGTTTTACCCATCTCACTTAAAACAATTACATTTTATTTATTTGTATTTAAAAACATTTAACAAATAAAATTGTATATATTCAAGATGTACAATGTGATTATTTTATATATATATATATATATATATATATATATATATATATACACACACACATACATACATTGTGCACAATTAAATTAATTGACACATTTATCACCACCTGTAGTAACCACTGTTGGTGTGTGTGTGGTAAAGATACCTAAAATTTGACTTATCAAACTTCAAGTAAACAATACATTATTAACTATAGTCACCATGGTGTACAACAAATTCCCAGATATTATTCATCTTACAACTAAATTTGTATCTTTGACCAACACCATTTCCCCCCACTCCTACTAGACTCTGAAAATACCATTCCACAATCTGCTTCTATGAGTTCCAGGTTTTTACATTTCACATATAAATGAACTCATGAAGTATTTGTCTTTCTTTATCTAGCTTATTTCATTAGCATATATCCTCCAGGTTTGTTCAATTATGTATATTTTTAAAATTTTATTTTTAAATTTTTATTGCATTTGGGGGTACATGTGAAGAACATGCAAGATTGTTGCATAGTTACACACATGGCAATGTGATGTGCTGCCTTCCTCCCCATCACCTAGATCTGGCATTTCTCCCCATGCTCTCTCCCCAACTCCCCACCCCGCGCTGTCCCTCCCCTATTTCCCCCTGACAGACCCCAGTGTGTGATGCTCCCCTCCCTGTATCCATGTGTTCTCATTGTTCAACATTGCCTACGAGTGAGAACATGTGGTGTTTAATTTTCTGTTCTTGTGTCAGTTTGCTGAGAATGATCAAGAGGTTTTCAGGTTCATCCTTGTCCCTACAAAGGACATGAACTCATTGTTTTTGATGGCTGCATAGTATTCCATGGTGTATATATGTCACATTTTCCCTGTCCAGTCTATTATCGATGGGCATTTGGGTTGGTTCCAGGTCTTTGCTATTGTAAACAGTGCTGCAATGAACATTCGTGTGCATGTGTCCTTATAGAATGATTTATAATCCTTTGGATATATACCCAGTAATGGAATTGCTGGGTCAAATGGAATTTCTATTTCTAGGTCTTTGAGGAATCACCACACTGTCTTCCACAATGGCTGAACTAATTTACACTCCCACCAACAGTGTAAAAGTGTTCCTATTTCTCCACATCCTCTCCAGCATCTGTTGTCTCCAGATTTTTTTAATGATCGCCATTCTAACTGGCATGAGATGGTATCTCAATGTAGTTTTGTTTTGCATTTCTCTGATGACCAGTGATGATGAGGATTTTTTCATATGTTTGTTGGCCTCATGTATGTCTTCTTTTGTAAAGTGTCTGTTCATGTCCTTTGCCCACTTTTGAAAGGGCTTGTTTGCTTTTTTCTCGTAAATCTGTTTTAGTTCTTTGGATATCAATCCTTTGTCAGATGGGTAAATTGCAAATTTTTTTTCCCATTCTGTTGGTTGCTGATTCACTCTAATGACTGTTTCTTTTGCTGTGCAGAAGCTGTGGAATTTGATTAGATCCCATTGGTCTATTTTGGCGTTTGTTGCCAGTTATATTGAAAATGCTCTTCCTTGAAGGCTAGGAGCTGCCCTTAACTTCTCTTGTTTTCTCACACTCTATCTGGTCCTTCAGCAAGCATGATTTCCTGGATCACATTTCAAAATATATTCAGAGTATCTCAATTTATCACCATGTCCATTGGTACCACCTAGGATAAATCATTATCCTCTCTCCCTTTGATTACCACAACTGCCTCCTAACTCAACTGTTGGCTTTTACTCTAATTTATCTTCAAGGCTATACCTATGTCTCACACACACACAATTTTATGTATAGTGAATTTATCTACTTTAGAACATTTCTGTCTTTCTAAATTTTAAGAATCCTGAGAACAGGAACTCATGTCTTATTCACTTGTGTGATTATAGAGCTGGTATACAGTAGCTACTCACTAATTGCAAGTGGAACTAAACAGAGATGTGATCAAGAGGAAAAATGTGGATGGTGGATTTAGGAAAGTTGATGACTTGGCATTTAAAATAAAAGCAAATTTGTGTTGTGATAGTATGATCAATAATAAAGGAATTAAGGACATGACAGGATGGTAGGGTGTTCTAAGGTTTTAGCTAGTACTAGAATGAAGTGGAGAAGTTTGAGATGTCAGAATGTAAGATGTATCATCCTATTAGCTGATTCAATTTAGGAAAGAAACAAAGATTTTCATAAGATTTTCAAGATTATAAGATTTTATCTTCTAAATTTTTATATCCTACACATTCAGTTAGGAATATTAAATATATTTATCTCAAGTTCTCCAGTAACTTCTAAGATAGGTACAGTTAAACAAAATTAAACCCAGAATGGGAAAATGACTTTTTCAGGGTCCACAGATAAAAGAGTAGAGCTTAAATTAAAAATATGTATTTTGATTCAGAATCCATGCTATTTCTACTATGCCACTATTATGCTACTGTGGGAGACCTGAAGCTGGTGATGAAATATTATATAAAATGGGAGATTAGGCTAATGTAAGAGAAGACTGGAAAACGGTGAGCTACTTAAGTAAAAAGAACGATTCATATTGCAGGATTACAAAACATTATTCAAAATACTTTAAACATAATATTGACTCTCTCAACTGAATAAACCAGAAACTAACCTTAGGGACCTCTTCTTTCCCATGCTCAAATCATGTGAACAGGGTATGGTTTGTCTTGACAATTACTGACGGCCTTCTCCTTCAGTCCAGTCCAAGGCATATTCTTCTCTTTAAATCACAAGATGGTTATAATCAGCTCTCAATACTGTATTCATTCTTCCTTGCTGTGTGCACAGCACAAGAACAGAGATCTTTTCTTTTAATAGTTCTTGCAAAAGGAAAGAATCTCCTTGTCCCCAACATGCTGCAAAATCTCACTAGCTCCTGATTAAGTCACATGCATATGCTAGCAGTTCCTTTAGCCAGGGAACAGAGTACATAGTTTGGTTTAAGCCCTTCCTTGAAGGGCCCATGGGATCACTTCCCTCAAATTCATATGACTAAAAATATATGAGCAGTTAATTCTCCAGTGAAAATATTTGGCCTGAGAAAACTGACCATGGGGTAAGTGGTAGGGAATGCATGCCGTGGAGTCAACCAGAAATGAATACTTCATCTGGAATAAATAATTTTAGCATTAATTTAGTCGTGTATTAATAATTCCTGTGCTAATATACTCATTCAGCAAAAATTTATTGACTGTAAAATGAGTTAGGCACTTGTTAGGGGCTTACTATATGGCCAAAACCACAGCACGTTTCCTCAAAGATCTTATGATGAACGAGCAACTAAGATGCAATATAATAAGTAATAATGTAGCAGCCACATGGGCGCCATGAATAAGTAACTAAACAGAACTATGAAGAGTAAGCAAGGAAAGTTTTCTGGGAAAGGAACACCTGATCTGAGAGTTTAAGTTCCAGCAAGAATTAACTAGGTCAACAGGGTGTTCCAAATAAGAAGAGCAGCATGTGTAGAGGCACACAGGTGAAAGACAGTGTGTGTGGTTCAGCTGACAATTGCAACTGGTCTTTTATGAAGAATCTGCACATGAATGTGAGAGTGAAATCAGATGAATTTGTAGCTGTTTCAAATAGAGAGCAGTGGTTGACGAATGCATTACATTTTAAATAGTAATTTTCTTTAGCCTTCACAGCTTGCGAGTGTGTTACTATTTTCTTAGGCATACAGCCTAGTCATTTTGTGGGGAGAGTAGGATGGGGGTAAAAGGTTGGAATGAGATGGAAGGACTTTTTCCTAATTTCAGTCCAGTTATTTTTGAAGTAGAAATTCTAAATGTCCTTGCATGGAGAACAAACATGTTCAGATCCTAACAGGTCACACATAGGAAAGCAAATCTGCTGATTCTCATTTCCAGGGTGTTCTCTAATGATGTAATTTACTTTTCAAGGAGGAAGAGAGAAAAACAAGTCAGTGTAGGGCCATGGAAGAGCTTTTCAGAGACGTGAGACACCCATTCAACCCCAAATATTTTACATTTGGTCAAAAATAACCAATTAGATAGTTTTTTGTTTGTTTGTTTTTACTGATAGTATTATACTCGAGCCTAAATATAAATAGGAAAAAAAGATTTACAAAAATAATTTCAAAATTCACAATAGAAAGTACTCAAAGTTGTCGAACAACCGTCATTAAGATTCAGATGTAACTGCATTTCTTTTAGGCATGGACTGGGACTATTAGCTTAAGAAGTCCTCTGGGATAATAGGCCTTGCCAACAGCTACATGGACAAACACTTTCCTGGTTAAGAAAATTAAGAAAAAAGCCAGGCAAACAGTATTCTCTGGGATGATCTCGTATCCAAAGACCTTCTCTTCAGGTCCACTGGTAGAGGGAGTACTCTCTGTATATAAGGTGCCACTTTGATATGACCATTTCTTTTTTTAATTATTGCATTTTAGGTTTTGGGGTACATGTGCAGAATGTGCAAGATAGTTGCATAGGTACACACATGGGAGTGTGTTTTGCTGCCTTCCTCCCCTTAATCCACATTTGGCATTTCTCCCCAGGCTATCCCTCCCCAGCTCCCCCTCCTGCTGTCCATCCCCTATTCCCCCCAATAGACCCCAGTGTGTAGTACCCCCCTCCCTGTGTCCATGTGTTCTCATTTTTCTAACCCGCCTATGAGTGAGAATATGTGGTATTTCCTTTTCTGTTCTTGTGTCAGTTTGCTGAGAATGATATGACCATTTTTCTAGCCAGTGTCTGGCCTAACTCTGAGACCCACAGATGGAGGCACTTGGAAATATATTTTTTATTGAAATTACAATATTATTTCATCAATAAGGGGAAAAGTTGGGGGGAAATTTATAATGAGCTACTCCATATCACAGCACTCTAATAAAAAGATAGATATTCTTTTTTTTCTTTTCAGAGTTTCAGAGCTTCTATATTTTTCCATAAATGACTATTTGGAATTCAGAGGGAAAAAATAAAATGAAGATAGAATTCAGATTTTTTTTTTTCCCTTTTTGACACAGAGTATTGCTCTGTCGCCCAAGCTGGCATGTTGTGGTGTGATCTCAGATCACCACCTCTGCCTCCTGGATTCAAGTGATTCTCCTGCCTCAGCCTCCCAAGTAGCTGGGATTATAGGTGCATACCACCACACCCAGCTAATGTTTTTTATTTTTAATAGAGATGGGGTTTCTCCATGTTGGCCACACTGATTTTGAACTCCTGATCTCAGGTGATCTATCCCTGTCAACCTCCCAAAGTGCTGGGATTATAACTTTAGTTGAACATTATTTTAATTAGTACTATACTGAAACTTTATATATATATTACTTTGCTGTTAAACAGAAGGAAATTTAATCATTCTTAAAGATGGGCAGCTTGATGTACAAATCAGTGAATTCACTATTTCAATGGCTTACTAGTCACACATTAAATTAAAAATCATGTACTGGGAATAAGCTTTGGGGTTAGACAGACAGACCTCCTATCAAAACTTCATAACTTTTTAACTATGTGACATTAGGTATAATTCTTTTTTTTTTTTTTTAAATTTTTATTGCATTATAGGTTTTGGGGTACATGTGCAGAACGTGCAAGATAGTTGCATAGGTACACACATGGCACTGTGTTTTGCTGCCTTCCTCCCCTTCACCCACACTTGGTATTCATCCCCAGGCTATCCCCCCCAGCCCCCCCCGCTGTCCCTCCCCCATTTCCCCCAACAGTTCCCAGTGTATAGTAGACCGCCTCTCTGTGTCCATGTGTTCTCATTTTTCTCACCCACCTATGAGTGAGTATATGCAGTATTTCTTTTTCTGTTCTTGTGTCAGTTTGCTGAGAATGATGTTCTCCAGATTCATCCATGTCCTTACAAAGGACACAAACTCATCATTTTTTATTGCTGCATAATATTCCATGGTGTATATGTGCCACATTTTCCCAGTCCAGTCTATCATCGATGGGCATTTGGGTTGGTTCCAGGTCTTTGCTATTGTAAACAGTGCTGCAATGAACATTCGTGTGCATGTGTCCTTATAGTAGAACGATTTATAGTCTTTTGGATAGATACCCAGTAATGGGATTGCTGGGTCAAATGGAATTTCTATTTCTAGGTCCTTGAGGAATCGCCACACTGTCTTCCACAATGGTTGAACTAATTTACACTCCCACCAACAGTGTAAGAGTGTTCCTATTTCTCCACATCCTCTCCAGCATCTGCTGTCTCCAGATTTTTTAATGATCGCCATTCTAACTGGTGTGAGATGATATCTCAATGTGGTTTTGAGTTGCATCTCTCTAATGACCAATGATGATGAGCACTTTTTCATATGTTTGTTGGCCTCATGTATGTCTTCTTTTGTAAAGTTTCTGTTCATATCCTTTGCCCATTTTTGAATGGGCTTGTTTGTTTTTTTTTGTGTAAATCTGTTTGAGTTCTTTGTAAATTCTGGATATCAGCCCTTTGTCAGATGTGTAAACTGCAAAGATTTTTTCCCATTCTGAGTAGGCAAGGACTTCATGAACAAAACACCAAAAGCATTGGCAACAAAAGCCAAAATAGACAAATGGGACCTAATCAAACTCCACAGCTTCTGCACGGCAAAAGAAACAGTCACTAGAGTGAATCGGCAACCATCAGAATGGGATAATTCTTAAACCCTGGGTTGTATTTTCACTTATCTACACAAGCAGAAAATAATATGTATCTTAAGAACTGTTACAGAAATTCAAAATGAATTGTAAATGTCAAAGTACAGTCAGTGTTGACATGGACTTTTTAAAAAATCAGATTCATGTAGTAATAAACAGTCCACATGAAGATGTTAAATTGCAGCAAATATAATAATTAAATATATTAAGTCAATACATTTGTTGAGAAAATATTCCATCATAGACTCTTTTTGCTCAGCGGGTGTAGGCATTAGCAAGCAAAATGAGCTTTGTATTATAGAGGAGAAATCAAAAATAAAAAAAGAAATATATTAATGATAGAATTTTAGAGTGACACATGCTATAAAGAATCTGATCAAATGGGGGCATAAATGTTAAACCAAGTCTAATAAGAATTCCTTGAAAATTTTTAGTCAGAAGTCACATCTCATGCCATGACTATCTTTCTCCATTTTAACTTTCACAGAACCAACTTGAAATAAATGTTACTGTTAAGAAGGATTTCCAATAAGAGAGACACACTGCTCTCTACTCCATCTGGACTCAGCCAGTTAACTATATGTCTTTTTCATCATAACTGTGAGTAGATTTCTACATTTCTATAGATGATTAGCTTGAATTGGGTGATCTGACTATTCCTAAACAAAGTTCTATGTCCCTGATTAGGAGGCTGAATTGTAAACGGATAACCTCACTGTAATATGGGCCTTGGGTGAAGCAGAGTCACTCTATTGGCCCTCCTGCCCTGTATTTTTGTATGTGGTGAAGAGAAATTAAGCAATGGTCCAAAGCCTGACCTCAGATAGTCAAGACCAGCTTTACATAAATCATTATGGTGAAGTGAGCACATGCATTGTGCTGACACTTCCAGTTGAAAATATTATAGAAAAATTTACTATGATTAATAAAAATAAAATGAAATAAGAACAAAAAAGGATGATCTCACCAAAGACATAAAAAATAAAGTAGGCCAGGTGTGGGCTCATGCCTATAATCCCAGCACTTTGGTAGGCCGAGTTGGGTGGATCACCTGGGGTTGGGAGTTCAAGACCAACCTGACCAACATGGTAAAACCCCATCTCTACTAAAAACACAAAATTAGCCAGGTGTGGTGGTGCGTGCATGTAATTTCAGCTTCTCTGGAGCTGAGGCAGGATAATTGCTTGAACCTGGGAGGCAAAGCTTGTGTTGAACCGAGATCCTGCCATTGCACTTCAGCCTGGGCAACAAGAGTGAAACTCCATGTCCAAAAAAAAAAAAAAAAAAAAAAAAAAAAATTTAAAATATGTGTAAAGTTATCTTAACATGAAGCAAGATGCAATTATGAAGAATCAAGTGGTATTTCAGATATGAAAAATAAAATTCATTGCTAACTCAAGCAATGAAATAAGAGGATACTTAAGCTAAGGAACAAATTTTCCAGGTGGAAATCGGATTAAGATATCAAAACAGAAAAAAATAATAAAAGATAAAACTCCAAAAAGTGATAGAGAATATAAAATAAATGTAAGTAAAAATAAAAATACAAGTTATATAAGTATTTTCAGATGAGGATAAAAAATAAACAATGAGGAAATAGTTAAAGAAATGATAACTGAGATTCCAAGAATTCTAGTTCTAAGATATTTCTGTAAGAGCTTTAGGAGAGTCATATTTATCAGTTAGTCTTCATTGCATAACAGGCCATCTCAAAATTTAGTGGCTGAAAACAACAACAGGAATCATTCAATAGTTTATAATTCTGAGAGCTGGCAATTTAAATTTATATCATCTGGGTGGTTTTGCTTCTGACCCCTGCTGGATTCATTTATAGGTCTGTAGTCAGACTTCAGACTGACCAAGACTGGCTAAATCTAGGATGCCCTTACTCTCATATCTGGCAGGTATCAGGCTGTAACTAAGGTCCCTCAGCTGTTTTTCACGTGGTATCTCCAGTAGGTTATCTCAGCCTCATTCACATCCTGGCCTTTTGGTCTCAGAGTCCCAAGGGATGCAAAGGAGGACAAAACTCAATAGGTAAGTGCTACCAGGTCTCTGTGTACATCATGTTTGTTAATATTCTATTGAAGAAATTAGTCATATGCCCATGCCAAGATTTAAGGAGAAATAAACTATATCAATTGAAAGGAGGAACATTAAAGTTACATTGCAAAGTCGCAGAAAAGGAAACAGTATTGGGATAATCTTTACAAACAATCTATTAAAACTATTGAGATATATATATATATATATATATATATGAAAAAAATACACCTAGACTGATTGTATTGAGATTCAAGAACAATGAAGTCAAAGAGTAAAATCTAAAAGCTTCTAGATAAAAAGTAACAGACGACTTATAAAGATATGAGAATTGAACACACATATCAAAGACTCGAAAGCCATACCATTTAAATATGAGTGTACAATTATGATATTGGGGGTTCTATAAAAGCTCAGATGTATAGAAAGATCTTCTCAAAAATTATTTTGAATAATGTATCTCAGTAAGAAAGGAAACAATACATATGAGAAATAAGACTATTCATGTAATTAAGTAAAAATGTTAGTGGCTTAAAAAAGTAAGTATTTCCTCCTATTATCACCAAGAAGATTCTATATCCTTAATCTACTGAAGAAGTAAGTTATAGTAAGCCAACATTTAAGGGGTGGAAGAATAAACTCTACCTATTGAAAGATCATTAAATTTATGTTGCAAAGTGACAGAGAAGGAGGAAGTATGGGGCCAACGTTACAATCAATTATAGCAATTAAATTAGAGAGGAGAAAAAACACATGGAGGTAGATTATATTCTAGATATTGCCAACATACTTGAGCCCAGACAGATGTAAAATAATGCTTAGGTATTCTTTGTAGAAGGGAATATCATTAATATTTATGGAAAAAAACACAAAAGAAAGAGAAGATGCAAACAAGTCAAATACAAAATTAAAGACAATACAGCAGAAGTTGAGACAATAATAAAACTGCATTATGAATAAATGCATGCTAGTTACTTTGGTAAACTAAATTAATTAATTAATTTAGAGTCTCACTCTGTTGCCCTGGCTGGAGTGCTGTGGCACAATCTTGGCTCACTGAAATCTCTGCCTCCTGGAGTCAAGCAATTCTCCCACCTCAGCCTCCCAAGTAGCTGGGATTACAGGTACCCACCACCACACCCAGATAATTTTTTGTATTTTAGTAGACACAGGGTTTCACCATGTTGCCCAGGCTGGTCTCGAACTCCAAACCTTGTGATCCACTGGCCTTGGCCTCCCAAAGTGCTGGGATTATACAGTCATGAGCCACCATGCCCAGCCAAAAGGATTTTTAAAAAATAAAACTTGAATTTACTAATAGCCACTGGAAAATTGACATGGTAACCAAAGACTTTTAGGAAATAAATTCCCTTTTTTCATATTGATTTATATGTTAGTTTTACTAAACATTTATAAAACAGATAATCATACAATTATGTCAGTTGTTCAAGAAAAAAATAAATTGGGAAGTTACAGCTCTTATTTTGTGGCTATTAGAACTTTGATTCAAAATAAGTATAATAAAATAAAGAATATATGATATAATTTCACTTGTGAACAGAGACACCAACATTTTAGCTTGAAATATTATCTAGCCAAAGCTATAATGTTTTAAATTACAAGAAATAAGATTTATCCCAATAATGCAAGTTTAGGACAACATTAGGAAAAGCTATCAATGTAACAGACCATACTTTTAAACTAAAGGAAAAAAATTGTGTTCTTATCTCAATATATTTAAAAATGCATGTGATAAAATTTAACATCTATTTATCATGAAAAAAATTGAATTAATAGCATCAAATAGTATCCCCAACCAGAAATACAAAAAAATAAAATACTAAAAAGTTGAAAGTAACAAACTAGAAAGCAAAATATTGATGATCAGCAAAACCAAAACTTGTAAATATTGCTGCAATAAACATACATGTGTGTGTATTTATAGTAGAATGATTTATAATCCTTTGGGTATATACCCAGTAATGGGATTGCTGGGTCAGATGGTATTTCTGTTTCTAGATCCTTGAAGAATTACCACATTGTCTTTCACAATGGTTGAACTAATTTACACTCCCACCAACAGTGTAAAAGCCTTCCTATTGCTCCACAGCCTCGCCAGCATGTGTTGTTTCCTGACTTTTTGATAATCACCATTCTGGTACATGTATCCTAGAACTTAAAGAAAAAAAAAAGAAACAGCTTATTACAGAATGAAATGTTGAAAAGGGAGGTGGTTATATCAATTATAAAATAAGGACAACAAGTCTGAAAGCAAAGAGAAACAAAAACTATGATAATCAAATAACAGAACTCAAAGCCCATTGAGTGTAGGAAAAAAAAAAGTGTACATTTGAGTAACTCCATGTTATCATAGTATTAAAGCACACTAAAAATTAAAAAGAGTTTAAAAAGTACCCTAATTGCTTGAATAAGCGGAAAAAAAAAGTAAACAGAGCCTCTGCTTCTAGATATGACAGAGTAGCTTGCATCAGAACAAATCTCCCTTTGTGAAAAAGTAGAAAGGGCAGATAATACACAAAAGGAAAACATTGATTTGCAGGTGTCATAGAGATGTCAAGTAACCAAGAATTCCTGGAGACAGAGTGATCACAGAATTGAGTGGACATTCCCCTCAGGGAGTTTGCCTATTTTGGGCACAGGGCTGCAGGCTAAATTACTTTTCTATTCTCTCTCTAAAGAAATATATTACAGAGATTGTACTGTACTGCAAGGAGCACAAAGAAGATACATCCAAAGAATGTAGGAGAAAACAATATTAGCTATTATAGTTAACAAAGGTAGTTGGGTATATATGACATTTGCCATCTTTTAAAATCTTGGTAACTCATTGTTTGTTTTTGTTTTTCCTCATTCTAAAGAAATTTCTACTTAGTTTCATGTTATTATATTTATTTATTTATTTATTTTTAATTTTTATTGCATTATAGGTTTTGGGGTACATGTGCAGAATGTGCAAGATAGTTGCATAGGTACACACATGGCAGTGTGTTTTGCTGCCTTCCTCCCCTTCACCCACACTTGGCATTCATCCCCAGGCTATCCCTCCCCAGCCACCCCCACTGTCCCTCCCCCATTCCCCCCAATAGACCCCAGTGTATAGTAGACCCCCTCTCTGTGTCCATGAGTTCTCATTTTTCTCACCCACCTATGAGTGAGTATATGCGGTATTTCTTTTTCTGTTCTTGTGTCAGTTTGCTGAGAATGATGTTCTCCGGATTCATCCATGTCCTTACAAAGGACACAAACTCATCATTTTTTATTGCTGCATAATATTCCATGGTGTATATGTGCCACATTTTCCCAGTCCAGTCTATCATCGTTGGGCATTTGGGTTGGTTCCAGGTCTTTGCTATTGTAAACAGTGCTGCAATGAACATTCACGTGCGTATGTCCTTATAGTAGAACGATTTATGGTTCTTTGGATATATACCCAGTAATGGGATTGCTGGGTCAAATGGAATTTCTATTTCTAGGTCCTTGAGGAATCGCCACACTGTCTTCCACAATGGTTGAACTAATTTACACTCCCAACAGTGTAAGAGTGTTCCTATTTCTCCACATCCTCTCCAGCATCTGCTGTCTCCAGATTTTTTAATGATCGCCATTCTAACTGGTGTGAGATGATATCTCAATGTGGTTTTGATTTGCATCTCTCTAATGACCAGTGATGATTAGCATTTTTTCATATGTTTGTTGGCCTCATGTATGTCTTCTTTTGTAAAGTGTCTGTTCATGTCCTTTGCCCATTTTTGAAAGGGCTTGTTTGTTTTTTTCCTGTAAATCTGTTTGAGTTCTTTGTAAATTCTGGATATTATATTTAAAGATAACTTAAAACACTTAACTAATTACCTGAGTTTCAGGTTTCACAGACCTAGATCTGCTCTTGATTAGGATAAAGGAATGGAACAAGTATTTTTTTCCCACTTTTATTTTTTTTTCTATGAAATCAGAAAGATTAAGTGCTACATAGATCTCACTAATTTATGTTTGTCTGTGTCTCTATGTGTATTTTAACTTCTAAAAAGGAAATAGGATTCCATCTCACTCTAAGTCACTTTGTTAATCATTACATGCAATCATTTCAGGCATCTCTAGAGTTTATTGTGTAGAGATAGCGATTATATGAATTTACAACTGAAGGAACTCAGCACCAGTTTCTGAATAATAAATGTTTGCTATTTCTGCCTTATAAAAATCATCAACCCAATAGTTAGAATCCTGATATTAATTGTACACTTGCTGATAGGTGATCCAGCTCCTACAAGAAAATAGAAGACAACTCTTCTTTTTATTAAACTGACCTTGTAAACACCTCAGATCTACTGAGTATCATGTGTGCTGCCCATTTTTATTAATATATGCTTATGTTAATTCTTATATGTATCATAAATAGTCCATTAGCAGGAAAGTATTTTTTTGTAAGCATAACCATCTATAGATAAAATTAATGTATTTCCTTGTTTCATCATAAACTTTCCTTACAGCTTGAAAGCTATTGTTTTAAAAGCTATTATTTGTCCCTTGGCCTGAGTTATTCTAGCTACTACTCTTAAAAATGTTACAAAAGGGTAATAAATTTTATAGACTGTGAAAAAATACTCAATATACATTGTGTTTTATTTCAATTTGAAATTTTAAAATTAAAGGAAAGTTAAATATATTACATTTATTTTGCCAATAAATGTAGGACTATAAGAAAAATAAAATACTGTTCATAAGGGAATAGTCTCTAGTTTTATGTAATTTAATTTCAAATTATTTTATCATTATTGTATTTGATATTAACATGTAATTTAATGCTTACTAAATTAATATTTAACAACATTTATTTCACTTTTTAATCTGGGGAGAATAAATTTCTCATTTTAAATTTTCTTTTGATAGTCACCATCATTGAATGGCATCTTGAAAAAAAGTGGTCAGATTTGAGATTATAAATCATGATTGTCAATAGAGAGAAAAATACTGGGGAATTTTTAATTTATTAAACTTCATAACAATTTTTGTAATGTCCTAGAGTAAAATTTCAATTGTAATTTTAAAAGTAATATAGAGAATGCACTTTTGAATTGAGAGGAATATATTAAATACATCATCTTGAGTGGTGCTGTTTATAACTCTGTAACATAATTCTCAAAGATGGAGAGAAGGTAGACTTGAGTTGGAATTGAACTCTAAAGTCTTAATAAGAAAGTGGTGGAAAGGCAATGAGTAAATAGCCAGGAAAGACTTAGTAACATGCTTATAATAGCAGTACACATACAATCAGGTTCTCTGTTTAGAATGCTTTGAGAATTAGCCTATAGTTGGTTTTTGATAACCATAGCAGCAATAATTTGGCAAAGATTTGTAGACAAAAAATGTGCCTTTGGGGCAAGCTTTAGGATTAAGCAGGAGATTATGAAACTGTGGTGAAGCCCAAGAACTAGGAGGGCTGTTTTGAGAGGACAAATTCACGCTTAAGTGTCAAACTCCAGCCCAGGGTCCTGGCTCCAGATGCAGAAGCGGACTCATCTCCTTGTGGATCCACTGGGGAATCTTGAAATCACACTGTAAGTCTGCTCCAACCCCTCTCAGCTGCAGTCTAAAAGCAGTCCTAATGCCCATGGTACCCAGGCCTATTTGTGACCTCAGAGGCAGGTAGCAGACAACAGGCTCTGAAGTGGTACCAATGACTTGATTCTGGCTCATCTCAGATGCAGCCTTGACTCACCCAATGACCAAGTAGGAGCCCTTCCAGTGACCAAGAGGAAGTCTCACATAACAGTTCACCTGGTAAGTGGCATGTTGCTTGTACCCTCAAGCAAATCCTTGTCTAAATGCTATTCTTACTGACCAGTGTACCAGAGGCAGTCCAGTCTGTTTAGGGACTAGAAAGGATATCTGTCCATTAAAGCCCCTTATAAGATATCTTCCAAACCCCACTACAGACCCAAGAGTAGCCACATGACCCTCTTCCAATCCCTAATCCATCAGCTTGGTATTCATCAGGAGATGTTTACCAGCTGAAACAAATCTGTCAAGACTGAAAGAGGTGTTTGCCCTTTCAAATGCAGACATTACATGCATTAAAAAAAATCAAGCAAACATGACTTCACCAGAAGAAACTTCACCAGAAGAATGTGTGGATGAAACCAGAAGTTAAAGAAATAAGAACCATAAAAAGAACCGAAGAGAAATGCTAGAGCTGAATACAATGACAGAACTAAAAAATTCTATGAAGAGCTCCAATAGAGATGGAATCATGCAGAGAAAGTAGTACTAAACTCCAGCAGGTCATTTGAAATTAGCTACTTAGAGAAACAACGACAAAAGACAGTAAAAGAAGGAAGACAGTATAATTAAGCACACTAATGTAGAATTACTGAAATTTCAGAAACAGAACAAAGATTAAAGAAATAATGATTGAAAGTTACATAAATCTTGGAGAGTGTGTAGACAAATAGGGTCAAGAAACACAGTAGACACTGAGCAAGATCAATCAAAAGAAAAATGATTGAAAGTTTCACAAATTCTTTTTTTTTTTTTTTTTTTGAGACAGAGTCTCATTTTGTCACTAGGTGCCAGGCTGGAGTGCAGTGGCACAATGTTTGCTCACTGCAACCTCCACCTCCTGGGTTCAAGCAGTTCTCCTGCCTCAGCCTTCCGAGTAGCTGGGACTACAGGCGCAAGCCACTACACCCAGCTAATTTTTGTATTTTTAGTAGAGATGGGGTTTCACCATGTTGACCAGGATGGTCTCAATCTCTTGAGATTGTGATCCACCTCGTGATCTGCCCACCTTGGCCTCCCGAAAGTTTCACAAGTCTTGGAAAGTATATGGACATACAGTGTAAGGAAGCTCAGAGGACACTGAGAAAGATCAACAACAACAACAACAACCACAAAATACTCTGGGATACTTGTAGTCAAATTTTTAAGTCCCAAAAGAAGCTTCAAAGCATAGAGAGTCATCACTTAAGAGAACCCCCAAGAGGTTATCAGCAGACTTCTGAACAACAATAATCTTGCAACCCAGTAGGAAGATGGATGATATCTTCAAAGTGCTGAATGAAAAAATTCCTTGTCAACTAAGAATGCTATACCTCCTAAAACTAACCTTCCGAAATGGAGAGATCAAAATATTCCCCAACAAAAGCAGAGGGTGTTTATCACCATGAGACTGCCCTACATGAACTTCTACAAAAAGTTTCTCAAGTTGAATAAAAATGTGCTAAATAACACCATGAAAATATAGAACTTACTGTTAAATATGAACGTATAGTCAAACTCAGAATGCTCTAATAGTGTAATGATAGTATATAAATCACTTTTAATGCTAGAATGCAAGTTAAAACACAAAGCTATTAAAAATAATCATACCTACAATAAGGCTACAGGATCACCCCCGAAGACAAAGGATCCACGTTTGCCTCCATGGACTGAGACTTTAGGCACACAATAGCACTAGGCCAGTCTCAGTAGAACTTAGTGCCAACCTCATCTCTGTAGACACAAAAAACAGGTCCAACCTACTGGATTCATACTTCAAGTTTAATCCTGAACACCTAAGTGCCAGGCCTGACACTTGCAGACCTGAACACCAGGCCAGCCTCACTAAGGACTCCGGCAGTAAGCTCACCTATGGATTATGCTAGATACACTGCAAAAAATCTCTGGATGAACTGACCAGTGAAGAGCTTTTGCTGAAAAGCCAGTCTCCAAGGCTGGAATGAGATCCTTATTCTCAAATGCACAGATGTTAGTGTAAGGCAACAAGTAACATGAAAGCAAACAAACATAGTACCACCCAAAGAACACAATAATCTCCAAGTGGTTGACACCAAAGACATGGAGATATATGGACTGTCTGTCAAAGAATTCAAAATAAATGTTTTAAGGAACCTTAGCAATCTTCCAGAATGTATAAACAATTCAGTGAATGGAGGAAACAATAACAGACTAAATATATTAAAAGAGATTAAAATTATTTTGAAAAATTCAAATTCAGGAGCTAAGAAATATAATGAATAAAATAAAAATGCAATAGAGAGTATTAATAGCCAAACTGATCAAGCAGAAGAAAAATATCTGTGAACTTGACCACAGGCTGTTTGAACAACATAAAAGAAATAAATTAAAAAGAATGAAAAGAAATTAAGAAAGCTTTAAAGACTTTTGGGACAACTCAAAAGAGACAATATTTGAGTTACACAATTTTAAGGATGAGAAAAGAGAGACACAGGAGCTGAGGGCATATTTAAAGAAATAATATCAGAAATATTTCAAAATCTGGGGAAAGGGAAATATCTTAAATGTAAATGAACTGAATTCTCCAATTAAAGACAGAGTGGCTGAGCAGATGAGAAAACAAAATGTATTCTAAAGAATATATGCTGCTGATAATCCCACTTTACCTGTAAGGACACGCAAAGACTAAAAGAGAGAAAAAGGAAATTCCATTCTAATAAGAACAAAAAATGAGCAGAGGTTGCTCTACTTAAGTCACACAAAGGAAATTTTAAATCACACCTTATACGATGAGACAAAGAAGGTCATCATATAATGACAAAGGTATCAATTTTCATTGGGACATAACAGTTGTAAATATATATACACTTAACATCAGAGTACCTAAATACATAAAGCAAATATTAGCAGATCTGAGGAGAGATAAAATAATAGTAAAGACTTCTATACCCCATTATGAGCAATGGATCAATAAAAAAATCATTGAACTTGAACTATGCCTTAGGAAAAATGAATCTAACAGACATATGCAGAGAAAATTTTATCTAACATACAGATAATATACATTTATCTCAAGGTCACATGGAACATTCTCCAAGATAAAGCATATGTTGTGCTACAAAACAAGTCTTAACATATTCAAGAAGATTTAAGTTGTATCAAGTATCTTTTCAAACCACAATGATCTTAAACTAGACATGAATAACGAGGAATTGTGGAAAGTTAAATATGTGGAATGTAAACAACACAGTCCAGAAGCAATGTATTTAAAGAAAAAATGAAAAAAGAAATGTAAAAATATCTTTTAAAAAATAAAAATGCACACAAAATATATAAAACCTTACAAGATGAAACAGAAGCAGTTTTAAGAGGGAAGTTTAGGGTAATCAATGTCTCCATAAAAAAATAAATAAACAACTCAGATAACTTAGCTTCACATTGCAAGGAACTAGAAAAATATGAACAAACAAAACCCACTGTAAATAAAAGAAAAGAAATTACAAAGATAAGAGAATAAGTAAATGAAATAGAGATTAGAAAAACAATTTAAAATAATCAACAACACGAGAAGCTGTTGTTTGTTTAAAAAAAATAGAAATGAAAGAGGAGACATTAAAACTTGTACTACAAAGCCAGTTGTGGTGGCTCACCCCTGTAATCTCAACACTTTGGGAGTCCAAGGTGGGTGGATCACTTGAGCTCTGGAGTTTGAGACCATCCTGGGCAACATGGTGAAACCCCATCTCTACTAAAAAAATACCAAAATTAGTTGGGTGGGATGGTGTGTGCCTGTTGTCCCAGCTATTCAGGAGGCTGAGCTGGGAGGATCACTTGAGTTTACAGGGCAGAAATTGCAGTGAGTGAATGCATCCACTACATTCCAGCCAGGGTGACAGTGAGACTCTGTCTAAACAAACAACAACTAAAAACTTCTACCACAAAAACACAAAGGATCATGAGACTACAATGAACAATTATATACCAACACATTAGATAACTTAGAAGAAATGGATTAAATTCCTAAACACATAAGACCTACCAAGACTGAATTATGAAGAAACAGCAAAAATAAACAGAGCAATAATGAGTAATGAGATTAAATCAGTAATAAAATGTTTCCCATCAAAGAAAGGTCCAGGACTGGATGACTTAACTGCTGAATTTTACCAAACACTTAAAAAAGAACTAATACCAATCCTTCTCAAACTCTTCCAAAAAGTATATATAGAGGAAATTCTTCCAAACTTATTTACTAGGCCAGCATTACCCTGATACTAAAACCAGAGAAGGGCGCTACAAAAAAAAAAGAAAAAAAAATACAGGCCAATATAGCTAGTAAACTTATATACAACAATTCTCAACAAAGTATCAGCCAATATTATTTGATATTGTAGTAAAAGAGTTATTCACCAGGATCATTTGGGATTTCTTTAGGGATGCAAGAATATTTTAGCATATTTATATCTATAAATATGATAATACATTGTGTTAACAGACTAAAATAGAATCTGTTATTATTTCAATAGATGCAGAAAAAATATCTGACAAAATTAAACATTCTTTAATGATAAAAAGTTCCAATGAAGTAGTAATAACAGATATGTACCTTAAAATAATTCAGGCCATATATGACACACCCACAACTAACATCATATTCAATGGTAAAAAGTTGAAAAGTTGTCTGCTAAGACCAGGAACAAGAAAAGGATACCTACTGCTGCCATTTCTATTAAATATAGTACTGGAAGTCCCCGCCAGAGTAATGAGACAAGAAAAAAAAACTGGAAGACATCCAAATTGGAAAGGAAGTTAAATTGTTCCTGTTGCAGATGTCATAATCTTTTTAAAAATAAAACTGTAAAGACTCCACCAAAAACTGCTGGCAAGATGGCCAAATACAAATAGCTCTGGTGTAACCTCCCAGCGAGAGTAACAGCAGGTGGGTGATCTCTGCATTTCCAATGGAGGTACCTGGTTCATCTTATTGAGACCGCCTAGACAGTGGGTATGGTCCAAGGAGGGCAACCCAAAGCAGGGTGGGCTGTTGCCTTCCTGGGAAGTGCAAGGGGCTGGGGTACTCCCTCTTCTAGCTGAGAGAAACCCTTAGGAACTCTTCTGGGCACTCCAGCCCAGATATTGCACTTTCTCCCAATCTTCACAACCCGCAGATCAGAAGATTCTCTCTGGTGCCTATAAAACCTGGGCCCTGTGTTTCCAGCACAAAACTGGGTGGCCCGTTAGGGAAGACACTGAGCTAGCCACAGAAGTTTTTTTTTTAATACCCCAGTGATGCCTGGAATGCCAGTAAGATAGAACTGTTAACTCCCCTAAAAAAGGGGGCTGAAGACAGGGATCCAAGTGATCTGGCTCAGCAGGTCCCACCCCCATGAAGACCAGCACACTAAGATCCATTGGCTTGAAATTTCTACATCCAGCACACCAGTCTGAGCTCCAACTGGGCCTTTAAGCTTGGTGGGGGAAGGGGTATCCACCAGTAATGAGGCTTGAGTAGGCGGTTTTAACCTTGCCTGTGTAAAAACGTGTCACAGGGAAGTTTGAACTGAGTGGAGCCCACAGTAGCCTCTCTCCAGGCAGACTGTGTCATAGACTACTACCTCACTGGATATGGAATCTCTAAATAAAGGCAGCAGCCTATCAGGGACTTATAAATAAAGCCACACCTCCCTGGGACAGAGCATCTGGGAAAAGGGGTGTTAGTGGGTACAGCTTCAGCAGACATAAATGTCCCTGCCTGGCAGCCCTAAAGAAAGCAGTGGATCTCCTAGCACAACACTGAAGCTCTGCTAAGGGACAGACTGCCTTCTCAATGGCTCCCTGACCTGTGTGTATCCTGACTGGGAAACACTTTCCAGCAGGGGCCAACAGACACTTCAACAGGAAGGTTCCGGCTGGCATCTGGTGGTACCCTTCTGGGGTGAAGCTACAAGAGGAAGGAATAGGCAGCAATCTTTCCTGTTCTACAGCCCCTGCTGGTGATTCCCAGGCAATCAGGGTACGGAATGAACCTCCAGCAAATTCCAGCAGACCTGCAGCAGAGGGTCCTGTTAGAAAACTAACAAAGAAAGAAATGGTTTCAACATTAACAGAAAAGAAGTACACTCAAAGATCCCATCCAAATGTCACCAACTTCAAAGACTGAAGGTAGATAAATCCACAAAGATGTGAAGAAACCAGTGCAAAATGGGTGAAAATTACAAAAACCAGAATGCCTGTTTTCCTCCAAGGGATCACAACTCCTCACCAACAAGGGAACAAAGTTGGATAGAGAATGAGTTTGATAAATTGACAAAAGCAGGTTTCAGAAGGTGGATAATAACAAACTTCTTGGAGCTAAAGGAACATGTTCTAACCCAATGCAAGGAAGTGAAGAACCTTGAAAAAAGTTTAGATGAAATGCTAACTACAATAACCAGTGTAGAGAAAAACATCAATGACATGATGCAGCTGGAAAACACAGGACAAGAACTTCAGGAAGCATACACAAGTTCCATTAGCTGAACTGATGATGAAGAAGAAAGGATATCAGAGATTGAAGATAAAAACTCAATGAAATAAAGACCAATTCTATGTTTGATCAGTGTACCTGAAAGTGATTGGGAGAATAAAACAAAGCTGGAAAATCATCTTCAGGATATTATCCAGGAGAACTTCCCCAACCTAGCAAAGCAGGAAAACATTCAAATTCAGGAAATATAGAGAACGTCACAAAGATACTCCTCAAGAATAGCAACCCCAAGACACATAGCCATCAGATTAACTAGGGTTGAAATGAAGGAAAAAATTCTAAGGGAAGCCAGAGAGAGAGGTCAGGTTACCCACAAAGGGAAGCCCATCAGACTCACAGTGGATCTTTTGGCAGAAACCCTACAAGCCTGGAGAGTGGGGATCAATATTCAACATTTTTAAAGAAAAAAAATTTCATATCCAGCCAAACTAAGTTTCGTAAGTGAAAGAGGAGTAAAATCCTTTACAGACAAGCAGTTGCTGATTTTGTCACCACCAGGCCTGTCTTAAAAGAACTCCTGAAGGAATCCCTAAACCTGGAAAGGAACAACTAGTACCAGCTACTGCAAAACCATACCAAATTGTGAAAACGATTGATACTATAAACTGCATCAACTCAGAGCCAAAACAACCTGCTAGCATCATAATGGCAAGATCAAATTCACACATAACAAAATTAACCTTAAATGTAAATGCTCTAGATTCCCCAATTAAAACACACAGACTAGCAAATTGAATAAAGAATCAAAACCCATCAGTGTGCTGTATTCAGGAGACCCATCTCACATGCAAAGACACACGTAGGCTGCAAATAAAGGGATGGAAGAATGTTTACCAAGCAAATGGAAGGCAAACAGGAGCATGGATTGCAATCGTACTCTCTGATAAAACAGACTTTAAACCAACAAACATCAAAAGAGACAGGAAGGGCATTACATAATGGTAAAAGGATCAATGCAACAAGAAGAGCTAATGGTCTGAAATATATATGCACCCAATACAGGAGCACTCCAATACATAAAGCAAGTTCTTAAAGACCTACAAAGAGACTTAGACTCCCACACAATAATAGTGGGAGACTTTAACACCCCACTGTCAATATTAGATAGATCAATGAGAAAGAAAATTAATAAGGATATCCAGGACTTGAACTTAGATCTAGACCAAGTGGACATAATAGACGTCTACAGAACTCTCCAACCCAAATCAACAGAATATACATTTTTCTCAGGACCACATCACACTTGTTCTAAAATTGTCTACGTAATTGGAGGTAAAATACTTCTCAGCAAATGCAAAAGAATGGAAATCATAGTCTCTCAGACCACAATGCAATTAAATTAGAACTCAGGATTAAGAAACTCACTCAAAGCCATAAAACTACATTGAAACTGAACAACCTGCTCCTGAATGACTACTGGATAATAGATGAAGGCATAAATAAAGATGTTTTCTGAAACCAATGAGATCAAAGATAAAACATACCAGAATTTTTGGGACACATTTAAAGCAGTGTGTAGAGGGAAATTTATAGCGCTAAATGTCCACAAGAGAAAGAAGGAAAGATCTAAAATTAACATGACAATTAAAAGCGCTAGAGGAGCAAGAAGAAACAAATTCAAAGCTAGAAGACAAGAAATAACTAAGATCTGAGCAGAAATAAATGAGATAGAGACACAAAAAAACTCTTCAGAAAAATCAATGAATCCAAGAACTCGCTTTATGAATAGATTAACAAAATATATAGCAAGACTAATGAAGAAAAGAGAGAAGAATCAAATAATGCAATAAAAAATGATAAAGGGGATATCACCACCAATTCCACAGAAATACAAACTACCATCAGAGAATACTATCAACACCTCTATGCAAATAAACCAGAGAATCTAGAAGAAATGGATAAATTCCTTGACACTTACACCCTCCCAAGACTAAACCTGGAAGATGTCTAATCCCTGAATAGACCAATAACAAGGTCTGAAATTGAGGCAGCAATTAATAGCCTAACAGCCAAAAAAAGTCTAGGGCCAGACGGGTTCACAGTAGAATTCTAACAGAGGTACAAAGAGGGGCTGGTACCATTCATTCTGAAAGTATTTCAAACAAAAGAAAAAGAGAATCCTTCCTAACTTATTTTATGAGACCAACATCATCTTGATAACAAAACCTGGCAGAGACACTAGAGAAGAAAATTTCAGGCCAATATCCATGATGAACACTGACACAAAAATCTTCAATAAAATACTGGCAAACCAAATCCAGTAGCACATCTAAAAGCTTATTCATCACGATCAAGTTGGCTTCATCTCAGGGATGCAAGGCTGGTTAAACATATGAAAATGAAAACCATCACATAAACAGAAGCAAAGACAAAAACTACTGCTTTCTTAATAGATACAGAGAAGGCCTTCAACAAAATTCAGCAGCCCTTTATGCTAAAAACTCTCAATAAACTAGGTATTGATGGAATATATCTCAAAATAATAAAAGCCATTTATGACAAACCCACAGCCAATATCATACTGAATGGGCAAAAATTGGAAGCATTCCATTTCAAAACTGGCACAAGACCAGGATGCCCTCTCTTACGACTCCTATTCAACATAGTATTGGAAGTTCTGTCCAGGGAAATTAGGCAAGAAAAAGGAATAAAATATATTCAGTTAGGAAAAGAGGAAGTCAAATTGTGTCTATTTGCAGATGACATGATTGCATATATAAAAGACCCCATTGTCTGTGCCCCAAATCTCCTTAAGCATCTTCAAAGTCTCAGCATACAAAATCAATGTGCAAAAATCACAAGCATTCTTATACACCAATAACAGACAAACACGGAGCCAAATCATGAGTGAACTCCCATTCACAATTCTGACAAAGAGAGTAAAATACTTAGGAATACAACTTACAAGGAATTTGAAGGACTTCTTCAAGGAGAACTACAAACCACTGCTCAGAGAATTAAGAGAAAACACAAATAGATGGAAAAATATTGCATGCTCATGGTTAAGAAGGATCAATATTGTGAAAATGGCCATACTGCCTGAAGTAATTTATAGATTTAATGCTATCCTCTTCGAGCTACCATTGTCTTTCTTCACAGAACTAGAAAAATCACCTTAAATTTCATATGGAACCAAAAAGAGCCTGCAAAGCCAAAACAATCTAAGCAAAACCCACACACCACACAAAAGCTGGAGGTATCACACTACCTGACTTCATATTATACTACGAGCCTACAGTAATCAAAACAGCATGGTATTGGTAACAAAACAGAGATACAGACCAATGGAACAGAACAGTGGCCTCAGAAATAAGACCACACATCTGTAACCATCTGATATTTGACAAACCTGACAGAAACAAGCAATGGGGAAAGGATTCCCTATTTAACAAATACTGTTAGGAAAACTGGCTAGCCATATGCAGAAAGCTGAAACTGAACCTCTTTCTTACACCTTATACAAAAATTAACTCCAGATGGATTAAAGATTTAAATATCAGACCTAAAACCATAAAAACCCTAGAAGAATACCTAGGCAATACCATTCAGGACATAGGCATGTGCAAAGACTTTATGATTAAAACACCAAAAGCAATGGCCACAAAAGCCAAAACAGACAAATGTGATCTAATTAAACTAAAGTGCTTCTGTACAGTAAAAGAGACTATCATTAGAGTTAATGGGCAACCTAAAGAATGGGAGAAAATTTTTGCAATCTACCCACCTGACAAAAGGCTAATATCCAGAATCTACAAAGAACTTAAACAAATTTACAAGAAAAAAAAAACCCTATCAAAAATTGGTGAAGTATATGAACAGACACTTCTCAAAGGAAGACATTTATGCAGCTAAAAATAAACAAAAGCTTATCATCACTGGTTATTAGAGAAATGCAAATCAAAACCACATTGAGATACCATCTCATGTCAGTGAGAATGGCAATCATTAAAAAGTTTGTAAACAACAGATGCAGCCAAGGGTGTGGAGAAATAGGAAGGCTTTTACACTGTTGGTGGAAGTGTAAATTAGTTCAACTATTGTGGAAGACAGTGTGGTGATTCCTCAATGATCTAAAAACAGAAATACCATTTGACCCAGCAATCCCATTACTGGGTACATACCCAAAGGACTATAAATCATTCTATTATAAAGACACATGCACATGTATGTTTATTATGGCACTGTTCACAATAGCAAAGACTTGGAAGCAACCCAAATGCCCATCAATGATAGACCGATCTGGCACATATACACAATGGAATACTATGTAGCCAGAAAAAAGGATGAGTTCATGTCCTTTGTAGGGACATGGATAAAGCTGGATACGGTTATTCTCAGGAAACTGACACAAGAACACAAAAGCAAACACTGCATGTTCTTACTCATAAGTGGGAATTGAACAATAAGAACACATGGACACAGGGAGGGGAATATCACATACCAGGGCCTGTTGAGAAGTTGGTGGCGAAGGGAGGGATAGCATTAGGAGAATTACCTAATGTAGATGATGGGGTGATGGAGGCAGCAAACTACCATAGCATGTGTATACCTATGTAACAAACCTGCGCGTTCTGGACACGTACCTGACAACTTAAAGTATAATTAAAAGAAAAAATAAATAAAAATAAATCATCTAATCCTCACCCAAAAAAATCTGTAAACAAATGCAGCAGTGGAACAGGATTGAAAATCAACATACTAAATTCAGTAGCATTCCTTTAACAATAAACTCAGAAAAAATAAATTTCATTCACAATAGCTGCAAAAACAGAAACCACCTAGGAACAAATTTAACAAAGAGGCCCAAAACCTGTATAATTAAATCCATAAAAAACTGATGACAAATTGAAAAATAAAAGCATAGATTAATAAAAAGACAAGTCTTCTTCATGGATTAGAAGAATTGATATTGTTAAAATGTCAATTTTACCTATAGTAATGCACAGATTCAATGCAATCCCTATCAAAATTCTAGTGACTTTTTAATAGAAATTGTAACAGCATTTCTAAAATTTGTATGAAACCACAAAATCTCTGAAGTGCCGAAATAATCTTGCACACACAGAAAAGCTGAATCCATCAAAACGACCTGACTTTAAAATATACTACATAGCTTTAGTAATCAAGCAGCATAATATTGGTATAAAAACAGACACACAGACCAATGGAACAGAATAGAGAGCCTAGAAATACGTCTATTCATTATGATCAAATGATTTTTGACAAAGTTGCCAAAAACAATGTGGAAAGTATATCTCTTCAATAGATGCTGTTAGAAAAACTGATTATTTACATAAAGCAAAATGAAATTTGACCCTTATCTTACACTGTTATATACAAAACAATTCAAAATAGATTAAAGACTTAAATCTAAGGCATAAAATTGTCATACTAGTAGAAGAAAACATAGAGAAATATTTGATGACATTCATCCGGGCAATAATATTTTAAACATGACCCAAAGGCACAGGCAAAAGAAGCAAAAAAATAAAAATAAATAAATAAATGAGATAAGATTAAGCTAAAAATCTTTTGTACAACAAAGAAAACAATCAACAAAGTGAAAAACTAACCAATGGAATGAAAGGAAATGTTTGCAAACTATTAACTTGATAAGGGATGAATATATAAAATACATAAGGAACACAAACTACTCAATAATAATGAAAGAAACAATCCGATGAGGAAATGGGTAAAGGAACTGGATATACATTTTCAAAAGAAGACATACAAATAGATGAGAAGTACATGAAAACATTCTCAACATCACTAGTCATCAGATAAATGAAAATGAAAATTAAAATTGCATGTCACCTCTCAGCTAATAAAATGCCTATTACCAAAATGATGAATGTTATCATTACTGGTGAGGATGGAGAGAAAAGAGAACCCTCAAGCTCCAACTTATTTAAATTATCCATGTTTCACATTCCTTTTTTCTATAATGAGAATAATAATAATTTCATTCAAATTATTTTGAAATTTATATAATTTATAAATGCCTGCTGCTTTGTAGGTACTTCATACATATTAAGCTTTAAAAACATGAAAAAAATCGCAAAAAAAATTTAAAGTACAATATTAGGAACACAGGAAAATTAATTATTTGAATATAAAACTAAACAAAAATATAGAAGAAAATCTTCATAACTTTGGGGTAAACAATGATTACTTAGCACAAAAGAGCACAAGATATAGAATAAAAATCTAGTAACTTGGGTTTCTCAGAACTAAAACTTGAGCTCTTTATAAATATTTCTAACATGCTAGGAATTTTCACTGTAAAATGTGAAAAAGCAAACCAAGACAAATGCTATGTGCAATCCATACATTTGACAAAATATTTCTATCTAGAATATATAAAGAAAGCTTAAAATAAAAACTCAACCCAATAAAACATGAGTTATTTGTAAAGACACTTCATAAAAAATATATGAATGGCTAATAAACGTGAAAGTTATTCAACACAATCGTTGAGAAATGAAAATAAAATTATAATGTGGTGCCATTACATAACCACTGACAAAGCTAAAATTTGAAAAAGAAGGCAAAACAAAACAAAACAAACTACTTTTGATGAACAAATGGAAAACTATAACTCTAATGTTTACTGGCAGGAGTGAAAAGTGGTACAACCATTTTGGAAAAAAATTGGCAAGTTTTTGTAAAATTAAATATACAGTTACTATATAACTCAGTAATTACACTCTTAGGTATTTATTCCAAGTAAATGAAAGCCTGTGCCCATACATAGTTGTGTGCATAAATATTTAGTAGCTTTATTCATAATCATCCCAAAGTGGAAGTAACCCAAGTCCTCATGAACAGGTGAATTGTTAAGACACATTTTGGTCTGTCCATACAAAGGAATTCTACCCAGCAAAAAAATAAAAACAAACTCCTGATACATAAAGTAAGTAATGACTCTGAAAAACATGCTGAATAAAAGAAGTCAGGTATAAGAAGGTGCATACTACCATGTTATTTCATTTATATGACGTTCCAGAAAAGGGAAAACTAATCTATAGTGACAGACCACAGAGTAGTGGTTTGACTGCGGCTGGGATTGATTGCAAACCTTTGCGGTTATATCCTGATTGTGATAGGAGTAATGTTTTGACTTTTGTCAAAACTCATCCACTTAAGATGGGTGCATATTATTTTATGTCAGTGTTACCTCAGTGAAAATTTTTGAAAATGTTTAAAAAATGTCATTTATGTAAAGCACAAGAATAAAGTT
Source organism: Saguinus oedipus (assembly GCA_031835075.1). Classification (NCBI taxonomy): domain Eukaryota; kingdom Metazoa; phylum Chordata; class Mammalia; order Primates; family Cebidae; genus Saguinus; species Saguinus oedipus. The sequence goes on from CM063172.1 coordinate 88,666,161, forward strand.
AAGTATTTCATGCGAAATGTTTCTAATATGCTAGGACTTAACAAAAATACAGCTCCAATGTTGATTTACTAAAAAAAAAAAAAGTTATTTGAAGCAAAACATTTATTACTGAGTAAGAAAGAAAAATTAGTCTTGAGGTTTCCTAAATGTAAACTACAAGTTCTGGGGCTATGACATTTGATGAGGAAGTCCAGAAGACATTGTAGACTGTGGGAATTAGCAATCCACACCTTATCATTAAGCATGCCTGTAATGATCATCATGAAGGAAAGGGTCCTGGTGAGGGTATTTCTGGTTTAAAAGAATCTCAACAATTAAAAAGTAGAAACCTCAGAGTGACGAGGACTTGGATTCTTAGCTTTAGATACTTTATGCTGTGAACTGCAGCACTTGATGTCTTTTAAAGACAGGTTAGTCATTTCTCTGTAAAATGTCTGTTCCACTCCTTAACGGTGTTGAAAGGTTAAAATAAAACGAAAAATAAGGTAAAATGTAACATATACCTTGCTCTGATCACTGATACCAAGAATTTACAAACACAGCTACAAATGCCAGTATTTAATAACCTAGAATTAAACCACACTGTATATATTAAAGAAGGCCAAGGAACAGATGAGTGCATGAGTATGGAAATTTGTATGGAGTAACAGTAGATTACATTTTTATCTTAAATAGAAAGGATGCTAAAATATCAGATCATGCCTCTCATAATTCTGGAAATACCATTTAAGATTTACATATAAAAGTTGGTAGAATTAGAAATGGAATACATGTTATCAAAACTCTGGCAAAAACAGGGCTGGGCAGTGTGGTGCTCACCTGTGGTCCCAGCTACTTAGAAGGCTAAGGTGGGAGGATGATTTAACCTTGGGAGGTCAAGGCTGCAGTGAGCAGTGAGACTCTGTCTGAAAAACAAAAACCAAAAAACTAAAAAAAATAAAAGCAAAGGTAGCCTAATCTCTTCCAGCCAAAAAAAAAAAAAAAAAAAAAAAAGCAGATGAGAAGGGAATAGGAAATATGGAAACCCACAAATACAAGTAAAAACCTACAAAGAGTAAAACAAGATGAAGTTTGTAGGAACAAATTTATCAAATTACCAAATGAAAATCAGTTAATTTCCCCAATTACAGTGTATGATATTCACAATAAAACCAGGAAAACATTTTAAATTAAGAAATGACCTGTTTATTCTTCATTTTTTAAGATGGAAATCATTCCATGTAAGATGGAAATCTTACAAAATGAAGATTGATAAAATAGATATTATATTTACACAACAGCAGTAAATGATGAAGAAGGCAGAGAAAAGAGAAGAGGAGAGAAATCATATGCAGTAGTTTGTCTGAAAAGTTTAGTAAGGAGATTGGCTCTGACCTTCTCAGAGAATTGCTACATTGTACTAGCTGCTTTTCCTTCCTCAATAGAAAAGATTCCTGGCAGATAATATCATGCATTGCCGAAGACCTGTTTTATATATATATGTATATATATACACACACACACACACACACACGTACATACACACACACACACACACATATATATATTCAGAAGTGTATGTGTCAGTGTGTCTGTGTGTACTTCTGATGGAGCATTTTCATACACCCATGAAAGAAGAGAGTAGAGCTTCTGACAACCACAAAAGGACATTACTGAAGTAAGCATCAGGTAAGGCAGTTTCTAATTACAGAAAACACACCCTAGATCTCCTCCTGCTGTGCACTGGGAAAGACATATGGAAAATGCTGAGCATTGTCTTGCACTCTAACAGTTTACAATTTAATTGTTGAGATGGATTGTTCACATATGTAAAAGAAGCAGGTATGTAGACACACACACACACATATATATAATATATATAAAAGAGATAAAATATATAATAAGTTTGGAAAGGGAGTAATCAGGGTAGCCTGCTGTCCTTAAGACTATCTCCATAAAAACAAGAAGTTTGGAATATGGTCATGGACCCTTAACAGGCTTTAGAGGCTTTAGAGAGTAAATGAGTGAAAAAAATAAGAAACCAGAAGGGCAGAAAGGAGCAACGTATGAGGGGATGGCAGAGACAAGAACAGCATTCAAGCATGAGACTTGGACTAATTTACAAGAGAGACTGTGGAGCAAAGAAGGTAAAGCTTAGCATATGTTAACTGAGAGTTACCTGCATCTCAGAACTATGTGTGTGGGATTGTTTGTATGTGTGTATATATGCATATATATATATAAAATGTGCACCCTGAAGTTAGTAGTTTCTTATAAAGTTGTATCCATTGACAATAAAATCTCTTACTTTGGTACTTTTGCTATGTAAAATGGAATAAAGATTAAGATCTATATACTAACATGTAGCTTTGTGTGACTCTGAGGGTTGTTTCATCAACATCAACCAAACTGCATTGCACAGAAGTAAAATCAGAGTTTTCTAGACATAAGAGAAACTCTAGATAAAATTTGCATATTGTAAGCTAGTGATCTATAAACTATGAAAATGATTTTATGAATTTAGTAAGTAAGTAGAAAGCTACATATAGGCTTCACATGGATTATTGAGAGCTAGATTTTTAAGAATCTGTCTCAATTGTAGCAAATATTCAGTAGGTTCTCATTATTCTCACACAATTTTTGAATAGCCTAGAGGCTCTTTGCAATTGCCAAGCCCGTAAAAACAAATGAGTGCTCCTCACACATAAGTATTCTGTCTTTAAATAAAATGTCATTTTTTCAGCATATGTCTCAGGAACCAGTGAACCTAGAAACATTTTTGATGTTCTAGTCATATTAAATTAATTTTCTACCATGCCAGAGAAAGAAAATCCAAATACTTATTTCATATAACTTTGTGTATTTAAAAGAATGTTCATCCATGTGCTTTTAATTCATTTACATTTATATCATCAAATATTAGTTTTATGAGCTTTTGATGTAGAACCAATTTTAGCTGCCTTCTCAATAAGGTATGTTTTAGTGTCTTTCCCTTTCAAGGAAGACTTGCTTTGCCAAAGACAAATAAATTCACATATACAAAGCTTCAGATTTTATCTGTAACTCAAATCTCACATGATTTGCATATCTAGAATTACCTCCCTTTCTGGTACCCACATAACTGAAACTAACCAGAGTCTCAAAATACTCCTGCCAGATGCTAAACAACCAAATGGATTTGGCAATGGCCATTGAATAAAAGCTCCAGGAAAAGAAAAAATATGGAGCTCTTCAAAAATATTGGCAAAGGCTTGAGTGAAAATAGAATTTCTCCACTATTTAGAATATCTAAGGATAATTATGCCTAGGCAAATGTTAGGAGGTAGCTTTATTCTGTCTGAAATGCTAAATAATTATTATTAAGGATAAACTTCAAATAATTCCAGGTTTCCTTCGTGTCACAGAATAGAATCTTCCTGGGACATATTGGATTTATGTACTCATATAGGATCATCAAGCTCTATCTCTTTGAAGTGGCATACTTTTCCCATTTATTGCCTATTGAGTAAGGTAGGAGAATATTTACATGAGTTAAAAATATTTTCATTTTATGCAATTCAAAAAAATTCTCCAAATATACTGGCATCTCCTAGAATTTAGTCAACAAAAACTCTATGTTTATTATTTTTGTGATATTATTCACTTTAATTTTAACCTTTTGGGTCTGTTTTATATAGAGAACAACTTCAAAGTAACTCAGCATGTGAATATATGGAAAAGATAAACAAATGGATACTAGTTCAATTTTGGAAAATAAAAAGATTTTCAACAAGTTCTTTGCCAAAATTCTATTGCCAAAGGCTAGTTAAAATGATACATTAAGGAACTAGGGGAAATCTATTTTACATAATGATGGAAATACCTTAGTTATTAAAAAATGTAGGGGTAAAATGTAACTTTTCTGAATGACAAATTACATGAACTAATATTACTTAGGGAGTACTAGCCTGTTTTCCAAAGGCATTAGCTGTACACTAAGAGAGGAGGATAATCTGAAAACATAAGAAACCAAAGAGAAAACATTAACCACTTTGTTCCTTTTGTGTCCCTCCAGTAAAGCTGCAAATTAATAATACTTAATATATGTTGAATACCTCATATGCCAGACATTCATTTAAACATATTACAAGTGTTATTTAGTGAACGTTTTTGAGACAGATACTATTATTCAATTTTACAAATAAGGAAAACAAGACACATAGGGATCGATTAACCTGTATGTGATGACACAGCCTGTCAATGAAAATGTGCAATCTGAACTTGAAAAGCTTGATTTCAGATCACGCCTTCTAGCTGTTAGTTTGTACTGTCTCTTCACATAGTCACATTTTATTCACATGTGGGACATGTGAATTGTATATGTCCTAAATATCACAGATATGTCAACCAAGCTTAGTGAAGTTTTTGAGAAAAAAAGTGAAAGGGCTAAAATATTTCAAATTGGTAACAAGTATAATCATCCAAAATGACTTGAAAACAGAATAAAATATAAGTAGAAGATAGGAAGGTTGGAATATACATCCACATATTCAGTATTTCCCATGAAATGTAACCTTTCTTATGAGCCTGGTCCAGAAATGAACTTTAATTATGCCAAGCCAGGCCGGGCCCAGGGCAATTCTACCTTGTTTATTCTGTTGGATAGCTGCTAATGTAGAGTGTCATCAGAAAATTCCCAAATTAAAATGTAAGGCGAAAAATTATTTTTTAAAAAGGAAAACAGTATCCAAGAACTGTGGGATAATTACACAGGCATAATATACATGCAATGGGAAAATACCAGAAGATAAAAGAGAAAAAAAAATTTAAATTAATACTGAGTAAAACTTTTCCAAAATTAATGACCTTTACTAAACCATGAATTCCTGAAGCTCAGAAAATTATCTTATGAATCAGAATAAATATCAAAGGATCTAGATGTAGGCATAACATATTGAAGCTTCAGAAATTCAAAGAAGAAAAATAAATCTTAAAAATTTTCATTAAATCCTTAGCTACAGAGAAACAACAGTAAGAATTATATTGGATTTCTCTTCACAAACTATGTAAAAATACTGTAAAAAAGGGAGTGGAATAAAATAAATAAAGTGTTAAATGAAAACAAAACCACTAACTTGGAATTCTGTATCCCGGGAAATGATTCTTCAAAAGTGAAAGAGAAATAAAGACTTTATCAGACAAACAAATATTGGAGAAATTTGTCATCAGTAGACCTGCTTTGTAAGAAATATTAAGCGATGTGGTTCATAGAGAAGAAAAATGAGATAGGTAATAAGCTTGGATTTATATAAAGATAATAAAAGCATTAGAGAGAAAATACATGAAGGTAAAATAGAATCTTTTATATTTTCTAATTCTCAATTGATCTCACAGTAAGAGTTTGTTCAAAATAATAAATAACAAAAATATATTCAGTGATTATAATTTATGGACAAGTGAAATAAACAATACCAATGTTATTCAGGATGGGAGAGAGGAATTGGGTTTATATTCTGTTACAATGTACGTGCACTAACCATAAGCAGTATACTGTTAGGAGAAAGTGGAATTAGATTTGTTATAAATGTATATGGCAAACCTTAGGATAATCACTAAAAAAATAGAAAAAAATATATTTGATAAGCTCAGAGGAAAGAGAAAATGGAATAATAAAAAATGCTTAATTAAATTCAGAAAAGGCAAAAAAGAGTGGAAAGCAAAAAGAAATAAAGAACAAGGGTAACAGAAAATAATCACAAAATGGTTGATGTTAATCAACTATATTGACAGCCACTTTAAATTGTGAATAGCAGAAATATAACAATTAAAAGAGACTGGCTGTCAATCTATCAATGTTGTCAGAGATGATTAAAAACAAAATCTGATAATTGTTTATTAGAAACCCATGTTATTTAAATAAAAAGATACAGATAGATGAAAAGAAAAGGGATAAAGGTATATCATGCTAACAATATCAAAAGAAAGCTGAAGTAGCTATATTAATTCTAGACAGACACTTCACAGCAAGAAAAATGATTGAAGATAAAAATAAAAATAATACTATTAGAGTCAATTTTCCAATAAGGTATGACCTTCCTTAATGTATATTTGCTTGTCTTTGGTCCAGTTTTTATTGCTACAACAGAATACTGTAGGCTGGGTAATTTATAAAGAAAAGTTTATTTGGCTTTTAATTCCAAAGGTTGAGAAGTCCAAGAGCTTGGCAGTGACATGTACATGACATCTGGTGAGGGACTTTTTGCTGCATCAAAAGTTGGCAAAACAGTGGAAGGCAGAAGGGCAAGAGCAAGAGCGCCACAAAGAGCTCTTTTTAAATAACAGTCACTCTTGTGATAAAAAAAACCCACTCCCAGAATGATGATATTAATCTGTTGATGAGAACTCTGCCCTCATGATCCAATCACCTCGCGTTAGGCCCCACTTCCCAACACTGCTGGGTTGGAAACTGATACAGTTTGGATCTGTGTCTCTGCCCAAATTTCATGTTGAATTGTGTTTCCTGGTGGTGGTGATGGGGCCTGGTGGAAAGCGTTTGGATCACAGCAACAGTTTCTAACAGTTTAATACCACCACCCTTGGTGTTGTCATCTCTATAGTGAATTATCATGAGATCTGGATGTTTAATAATGTGTGGCACCTCCCCAACCTCTCTTGCTCTTGCTCTGGCCACATAAGACATGCCTACTTCCCCTTCACTTTCCATCATAACTGAAAGTTTCCTGAAGCCTGCCCAGAAGCTGAACAGATGCCTCTATGCTTTCTGTACAGCCTGCAGAACCATGAGCCAGTTAAAACTCTTTTCTTCTTTGTAAATTACCCAGTCTTTGGCATTTCTTTATAGCAATGTGAGAACTGAATAATACAAGGACCAAGTTTCAACATGAGTTTTAGAGCGACAAACACCTAAACCACAGCAACTTCACAACACAACGTCAAAATATATGAGGCAGGAAATGATAGGACTGCAAGAAAAAATAGATACATCCACAGTAATAGTTAGAGTTCAACATATCCCTATTAGTAATTGACAGATACAGCAGGTAGAAAATAAGTAAGGATATACTTAAACCGAACAGCCCTGTCAGCCAACTGAATTTAATTGACACTGAATACTTCATACAAAAACAGCAGAAATACACATTGAATATCACATGAAACATTTCACAGGCCACATTTTGGAACATAGAACAAACCTTGAAGATATAAAATAGTTGAAATAACCATGCAAATTATGCCTTTGGACCACAATAAATCAGTAACAGAAAGATAGAAAATCCTCAAATATGTGGAGTTTAAATAATACACTGTTGAGTAACATATGTCACAGAAGTGCCTCAAAAGCTATTAAAATATTTTGAAATGAATTTAAATACAACTTATCAAAATTTGTAGAATGCAGGAAAAGCTGTGTTTAGAGAGGAATTTGTAGCATGGAATATGTAGAATAAAACTTAGAAACACCTAAAATCAATAATCCATGCTTCTATTTTAAGAAAGTAGAATAAGAGGAACAAATTAAATAAAAAATTAACAGGGGTAACAAAAATTAGGGCTGAAATCAATTAAATTGAAAACAGAAAATCAACGAGAAAATTAATAAAGTGAATCAAATCATTCTTCAAAAGATCAGCAAAATTGATGATTCTCTAGCCAAGCTGATAAAGAAAAAAGAGAAAATGCAGACAACCAATAAAGAAAATGAAGGAGGAGCCACACTATCAATCTTAGGGACTTTTAAATTATAATAAAGGGATATATTAAAACTCTGTGCCCACAAATTGAGAACTTAGATGTATCCTTGAATGACAAAATCTGCCAAAACTCAGACAAAGAGCAATGGTTTATCTGAGTATGCTATTAAAGAGAGTGAATCCAAATTTAATAATTAAGAATAAGAAAAAAGCACAAAACACAAAGGTTATCACTGGTGAATTCTACCAAACAAGATAACTAGATACTTCTCAAAAGAAGACCTACAAATGGTCAATAAGCAAACAAAAACATTATTAATCATTTAACAGGAAATGCAAATCATAACCAAAATGCAATGAAGCTTTACACCCACTAGCAGAGCTCTATTTAAAAAGATGTACAATAATAAGTATTAACAAGATGTGGAGAAATTGGAACCCTCCTACAATGCTGCTGAAAGTGTGAAATGTTGCAGCATCTTTAGAAAACAGTCCTCGGCAAATGCAAAAGAACAGAAATCATAAGTTTCTCAGACCACAGTGCAATCAAATTAGAACTCAGAATTAAGAAATTCACTTAAACTCACAACTACAAGGAAACTGAACAACCTGCTCCTGAATGACTACTAGATAAATAATGAAATAAAGGCAGAAATAAAGATGTTCTTCAAATCCAATGAGAACAAAGACAAAATGTACCAGAATCTCTAGAACACATTTAAAGCAGTGTCTAGAGGGAAATTTACAGCACTACATGCCCTCAAGAGAAACAAGGTAAGATCTAAAATCAGCACTCTAATGTTACAATTAAAAAAACTAGAGGAGCAAGATCAAACAAATTCAAAATCTAGCAGAAGACAAGAAATAACTAAGATTAGATCAGAACCGACAGAGATAGAGACACAAAAAACCTTCAAAACATCAATAAATCCAGGAGCTGGTGTTTTGAAAACATCAACAAAATATACCACTAGCCAGACTAATAAAGAAGAAAACAGAAGAATCAAATAGATGAAATAAAAAAGGACAAAAGGGATAATACCACCAATCCCACAGAAATACTACCTACCATCAGAGATAACTATAAACACCCCTATGCACATAAACCAGTACATCTAGAAGAAATGGATAAATCCATGGACACTTACATCCTCCCAAGACTAAACCAGGAAGAAGTCAAATCCCTGAATAGAACAACAACAACATCTGAAATTGAGGCAGCAATTAATAGCCTACCAGCCAAAAAATGTCTAGGACCAGGTGAGTTCACAGGTGAATTCTACCAGAAGTACAAAAAGGAACTGGTACCATTTCTTCTGTAACTATTCCAAACAATAGAAAAAGTGGGAATACTCCCTAACTCATTTTATGAGACCAATATCATCCTTATACCAAAACCTGATGGAGACACAACTGAAAGAGAAAATTTCAGGCCAATATTCATGATGAACATCCATGTGAAAATCCTTAGAAAAATACTGGCAAACCTAATCCAACAGCACATCAAAAAGCTTACCCACCAGGATCAAGTTGGCTGCATCCCTAGGATGCCAGGTTAGTTCAACATAGGGAAATTTAAAAACGTGTTCCATCACATAAATGGAACCAAAGACAAAAACCAGATGATTAGCTCAATGGATGAAGAGAAGACCTTAGACAACATTCAACAGCCCTTTATGTTAAAAACTCTCAATAAACTAGGTATTGATGTAATGTATCTCAAAATAATAAGAGCTATTTATGACAAACCCACAGCCAATATCATACTGAATGGGCAAAAACTGGAAGCATTCCCTTTCAAAACTGGCACAAGACCAGGATGCCCTCTCTTACCACTCCTATTCAACATAGTATTGGAAGTTCTGGCCAGGGTGATCAGGCAAGAAAAAAATAATAAAGTATTTACAATTGGGAAAGAGGAAGTCAAATAGTTTCGATTTGCAGAAGATATGATTGTATATTTAGGAGACCTCACCATCTCAGCCAAAAATCTCTTTAAGCAGATAAGCAACTTCCACAAAGACTCAGGATACAAAATCAATGGGCAAAAATCACAAGCATTCCTATACACTAATGACAGACAGAAAGCCAAATCATTAGTGCACTCCCATTCATAATTGTTACAAAGAGAATAAAATACTTAGGAACAAAAAGGAATTTGAAGGACCTCTTCAAGGAGAACTACAAACCACTGCTCAAGGATATAAGAAAGGATATCAACAGATGGAAAAACATTCTGTGCTCATGGTTAAGAATAATCAATATGAAAATGGTCATACTATCCAAATCAATTTATAGATTCAATGCTATCCCCATAAAGCCACCTTGACTTTCTACATAGAATTGGAAAAAAACACCTTTAACTTTATATGGAACAAAAAAGCCTGCATAGCCAAGACAATCCTAAGCAAACAATCAAACAAACACACAAAAAAAATGAAGCTAGAGGCATCACGCTACCTGAATTCAAACAATGCTACAAGGCTACAGTAATCAAAACATCATGGTACTTGTACCAAAACAGAGATATAGACCGATAGAACAGAACAGAGTCCTCAGAAATAACACCACACATCTACAACCATTTGATCTTTGACAAACCTGACAAAAACAAGCAATGGGGAAAGGATTCCCAATTTAATAAATGCTGTTGGGAAAACTGGCTTGCCATATACAGAGATACTGGATCCCTTCCTTATACGTTATGCAAAAATTAATTCCAGATGGATTAAAGATTTAGACATAAGACCTAACACCATAAAAACCCTCGAAGAAAACCTCGACAATACCATTCAGGACATAGACATGGGCAAGGACTTCATGACTAACACAGCAAAAGCAATGACAACAAAAGCCAAAATAGTCAAATGGGATCTAATTAAAGAGCTTCTGTACAGCAAAGGAAACTATGTTAGGGTAAACCATCAACCAACAGAATGGGAAAAAACGTTTTGCATTCTACCCATCTGACAAAGGGCTAGTATCCAGAATCTACAAAAAACTTATACAAATTTATAAGAGAAAACCCTGTCAAATTGTGGGCAAAGGATATGAACAGATACTTCTAAAAAGAAGACACTTATGTAGCCAACATACATATGAACAAAGCTCATCATCACTGGTCATTAGAGAAATGCAAATCAAAGCCACATTGAGATACCATTGCTTACCAGTTAGAATGGTGATCATTTAAAAAATCAGGTGACAACAGATGCTGGAGAGAATGTGGGGAAATACGAACACTTCTACACTGTTGGTGTTAGTGTGAATTCGTTCAACTATTGTGGAAGACAGTGTGGTTATTCCAAGGATCTAGAACTAGAAATACCATTTGACCCAGCATCCCATTACTGGGTATATACCCAAAGGATTATAAATAGTGCTCTTATAAAGACACGTGCACATGTATATTTATGGCAGCACTGTGTACAATAGCAAAGACTTGGAACCAACCTGAATGCCCATAAATGATAGACTGGATAAAGAAAATGTAGCACATATATGCCATGGAATACTATGCAGTCATTAAAAAGGATGAGCTCATGTCCTTTGCAGGGACATGGATAAAGCTGGAAACCATCATTCTCAGCAAAGTGACACAAGAACAGAAAACCAAACATTGAATGTTCTCACGCATAAGTGAGTGTTAAACATTGAGAACACGAGTACACAGGAAGTGAAGCATCATACACTGGAACTTGTTGGGCGTTGGGGGGCAGGGGAGGGATAGCAGGAGGTGGGGGGGTTGGGGAGGGATAGCATCAAGAGAAATACCTAATGTAGATGATGGAGGGATGGATGCAGCAAGCCACCATGGTATGTCTGTACCCCTTTAACAATCCTGCACTATCTACACATGTACCCCAGAACTTAAAAAAAAAAAAAGCTATTGAACAGGGTTGCCTTTCAAAGTCTGTATTTAAAAAAATAGTTTCCCAAATATTTTCTACTTAATAAGTTATTTACTCTGGGGTTATATTCTCCAAATAAGACAGATTTGGTAAGACAAGACTAGAAATGATGATTATCACAAGTTTAAGGATATGTGAAGAGATCACATTAAACAGTGTCAAATTTAGTATTTTAAAGTAAATAGTATCATTTTCAGAAAAAAATTAGACAAGTAAGACAATAGCAAAATATATAAAGGCTATAAGCAGTTTCCTGTGAGAAATATAAATTATGAATAAAGTATAAAAAAGTGTTTTACTTTTAGTAGACTCAAAAGAAATGCAAATTAAACTTTCAATGAAAACTGATTTTTAATCAACTAGAAAGAAAACATTTAAAAATATTTGTCTAGAGTGTATAGGGCTTCAGGGAAACGAGTCTTCTGATACATTATTGTCAGAATGCAATGACATTTCTAGAACAGAGAATTTATAATATCTATTAACATTTAATATATACTTAATTTTTTGGTCTACTAGCTATACTTTGTGATTCTATCAAATAGAAATCAAATATGTATGGTGTTATAATTAAGGATATATTTTCAGCATTGTTCATAGTGGCATAGAACTGGATACAATCTAATAATTTAAACTGGGGAATGGTTGAATGATTTTTTTATACAATAGATTTGCACTACTAATAGAACTTTCTGCAGTGATTAAAATGTTCTGTAACTTCAGTGTTCAACATGGCAGTTACTAGATGCTTTTGGCTATTGAGCACTGGAAATGTGACCAGTGTGACTAAGGAACCACATTTTAAATTAAATATAAAATTAGTTAAAATTTAAATTTAAGTAGTTACTAGTAGCTACTATTATTTTGGACAACACAGCTATGAAATATTAGTTGGGCTTTAAAAAGTGAGTTAGATCAATATATTTATACCTGGAGAGTTACCCAGTTTAAATGGATAGTTCTTGAAATGTGTGCGGTTTGATCTACTTTTAATTTTTTTGGTATTGGAAAAATCAATGAAAATTTTCAGTGGATAAGTATGTGTATTTATAAAACCTAAGCAGGATGTGTAAAAGATGAATTCAAACTTTTAACAATTTTGATGGGTAAGATTTGAACAAAGAAGACAAATGTAGCAACAAATGTAGGTGACAAATTAAGTGCCCTTGGCCAGGGCACTTAATTACTGGTTTGAAATTCTCCAAAGCCCTCTTTCCTCTTTCTTGCCAAGTAGCAAGTTTCAAGACACTGATTGCTGCATCAGTCTGGGTCCTGAAGTGAGAAAATATATGAAAAACTGTGATGTAGGTAAGAACAATTTTTACCTAAATCCCTTTGGATTATGTCTTATAGCAGTTACTGACTGTCTAATACATGTTAAATTATAGGCAGTCATAACATACATTCAAAATTGGTGAAAAGATATAGCAATTTTAAATTATTAAATACATTCTATATGCAGTCATTAGAAGAAAATAATTATCTAACAATGTATCCAGAAATGTAGGTGGGAATATTAGAAGCTAAATTCCTCAATGTTTTTTCATAGCAAAAAGACATATGTGTTCCTCAGAATTTGTGAGTTAAAAAATCAAGACTAAACTGAATTACTTGGTATAATTTTGTATCCATAACAAGATTTAAACCTGGAAGTAATTTTAAAAGTTTACTTATAACATTGGGACTGAGTAGGGAAAGGATGAATACCTCTATTTTATTTGTTCTTTTCACAAGTAGTGTATGTGTATTACTTTTATAAATAAAAAACAACGCAGGCATAACCAGGTATGTTTCTTCAGCCTCTCCTTTTTTTTTCTTGTTCCTCATGGATTTGCCCATGATGTCTCCACCTGTACACTCAATTCTATATCATTGTTTTATCATCTAATGGTGGCCTGTGATTCAGTTGCTGAGCGTTAAAGCCACATGTCTGAGTTTTTCCCTCTGCCAGATCATTTTGATAAAATGGCACCTATATTCAGTTACTCAGGACAACTCAACCTGCTGGCATGGCTTTGCTATAGGTCTCAACTTCTTTCCTGAATGCTGAAGCAGGATACCTGCAAGAATGGGTTGAGCCTTCTTCCCCAGTTTTGCCTGGTACCTCATATTAAATATACAACTGCCCTGCTATTATTAGGACCTTTGCTACCCTGCCTTGATGTGGCTCCCTCTCCTTCCCTGACTTGGATACCTTTCCAACTCTCAGCTGAAGGTGAATATATGGCTGGGTAGAGATTCATGGATGACAGTCTTATTGGAATTAGCATCTGGAATTTCCACTGTCATGCTTTTCTTTTCTTTTCTTTTTTTTTTTTTTGAGATGGTGTCTTGCTCTGTCATCAGGCCACAGTGCTGTGGCACAATTTCAGCTCTCTGCAACATCTGACTCCCTGGTTCAAGCCATTCTCCTGCCTCAGCCTTCCAAGTAGTTGCGATTACAGGCCTGTGCCCACCACACCCAGCCAATTTTTATATTTTTAGTACAGACAGTGTTTCACCATGTTTGTCAGGATGGTCTCAATCTCCTGACCTTGTCATCTACCCACCTTGGCCTCCCAAAGGGCTGGGATTACAGGTGGAGCCACTGTGCCCAGCCACTGTCATGCTCTTTATCTGAATAAATGTTATCTCATTCTAGTGCCAGGTAGGTAAATTCAGAACAAAGGCTGAAGCCAGGGCATTCATGCCCAGGAAACTTGCTGGCTCTTATAAATTTTTCAACTTTTCCTGCACACGATGAATGAATATCTTTCAGTTCTGGGTTGCTCTGACTGACACACATATATTATTACTAAGTTCTAAATTACATATGGCATCATAATGTATAAACTTTTTGCATGAATATTATGTGCCAATTTTGGACCACATGAGTACTAGGAAAGTATGTCTCTTTAAAATTGAAGAAAGTAAAATGTAAGAACAAAAGTAACACATTGCATATAAATCTAGAGTCCAGTTTGATTATATTTCCACATCTGCCTTACCCTCAAAGGCAAACATCATTAATGAGTTTAAAGTGCACAACTCTGGATAGTTTATCTATAAATCACCTAGTAAAATTAATATTACTAGGTGTGCATATATGTGTTTATAATGTTTGATTTACCTGTTTTCCCAAGATTACTAATCACTCAAATTTTAAATACTTGATAGCTTGATAAATTAAAACTAATTTATTTATATGCTGAATTTCTGTTTTTGGAAGCAAGCTTCAATTTTATTTAATCATCAATTGATAACTTTGCAATTTGTCTATAAATATGAGTGTATTTTTATTTTTAAAGTTCTTTATTTTAATTTTGGTATTTCTATCATATGTACAGATAATTTTCCTAGTGTAAAACTTTTAAATATATTTAGCAATTCAAAATGCATCCCAGTCATTTGAAGGAAGAAATAGACACAATAATAATAAGGGACTTTAGCACTTCACTTTCAACACTTTACTATGACCCAGACAGAAAATTAATAAGGAAAAACTAGAATAAACTGTGCTTTAGACAGAATACACCATACATATATATATATATATGTATGGTGTATTTGTATACACCATATATATATGGGGTGTGTGTGTGTGTGTGTGTGTGTGTGTGTGTATATGTATCTCACATTCCATCCAACAGCTGCAGATTACACGTTCTTCCCCAATGCACATGGAACAGCATTCAAGATAGAACATATATGTATACATATATATATATATGAAATATAGTCAGCAACAAACTGGTCTTAACAAATTATAAAAAAACTGAAATCATACCAAGTATTGTTTCTGAACACAATGGTATTAAATCACCAGTTAATAACAGGAGGAAATTCAGAAAATATACAAATACACAGAAATTACACAACATGCTCTTGAACAGTCAATAAGTAAATGAAGAAATTAATAGTTAAATTAAAAAAAAATGTTTATAGACAGATGAAAATGGAACATATCAAAATATAACAAGACCTATGGGATAGAGCAAAAACAGTACTCAGAGGAAATGCCTGTGTCAAAAAATTAGACCTCAAGGAAGCAACTTAACATTCCACCCCAAGGAACTAGAAAAACAAGAACAAACTCCACCCAAAATTAGTAGAAGTAGGGAAATAATAAAGGTCACATTAGAAATAAATGAAATTGAGACTAAAAATATAACGCAAAGGATCAATGAAACAAAACGTTTGTTCTTTGAAAAGATAACAAAATCAGCAAACATTTAGCAAAACTAAGGAACAAAAGAGAAGACTCAAACAAAATGAGAAATGAAGCAGAAGATAGTGTGCCTGACACCACAGAACTGAAAAGGATCACAAGAGCCTATTATAAACAACTAAAGGCTAACAAATTGGAAAATATGGAAGAAACGGCTAAATTCCTGGACAGATAAAACTTACCAAGATTGACTCATGAAGAAATAGAAAATATAAACAGAGCAGTAAAGAATTATGAGATAGAATCAGTAATAAAAAGTCTCCCATCAAAGCAAAGCTCAAGACCAGATGGTTTCACTATTGAATTCTATAAAACATTTAAAGAGCTAATATTAACCCTTTTCAAACTATTAAATAAAATTGAAGTAGAGGAACTACTTCCACTCATTTACTAGGCAAGAATTATTCTGATATCAAAACCAGACAAGGATACGATGGTGGGGGGGGGGACCTAAAGGCCAATACCTGATATACATAGATGAAAAAATCCTTAACAAAATAATAGCAATCAGAATCCAGCAGCACATTAAAAAGGTAAGTCAGCATAATCAAATGAGATTGATCTCAGAAATGCAAGTCTGGTTCAATATATACAAATCCATAAATATAATTAACACTTAATGAATTAAAAACAGAAAAAATCATGTTTATTTCAATAGACATAGACAAAGCATTTGACAAAAATTTAACATCCTTTCATGACAAAAACTTTCAACAAATTAGGTATAGAAGGTAAATTCCTCCACACAGTAATAGCCATATATGACAAGTCTATAGCTAACATTATACTAAATATGGAAAACTTGTAAGCTTGTCTTCTAATATCTGGTTTAAGACAAGAAGGATGCTAACTTTTTTCATTTCTAATTTAGCATTGTACTTGAAATCCTAGCCAGAGCAATTAGACAAGGAAAGAAATAAAAGGCATCTAAATAGAAAAAGAGAAAATCAAACTGTCCCTATTTGTAGATGGCATGATGTTATATATAGAGAACCCTACAGACTCAAACTAAGAAATTGTTAGAAATAATAAACAGAATCAGTAAAGTTACAGAGTACAGAATCAACATACAAAACCAGTAGCATTTCTTTAAATTAATAGTGAATTATCTGAAAAAGAAATCAAGAAAAAATCCCATTTATAACAATTACAAAGAAGATATACAGGAATAAATATAACCAAGGAGATGAACATTCTCTGCAATGAAAACTATACAATGCTGATGAAAGAAGCTGAAGATTACACAAATAAATGAAAATATATCTTGTGTCCATGAATTGGAAGAATTAATGTTATTAAAATATTCATACTACTCAAATTGATTTACAGATTCAATGTAATGCCTATAAAAATAACCAATGACATTCTTCACAGAAATAGAAAAACAATCCTAAAATTTATACAGAAACACAAAAATACATCAATAGCAAAGCCAATTTTGAGTAAAAAGAATGATGCTGGAGGCATCACACTACCTTACTTAAAATATACTACAAAATTGTAGTTACCAAAGAATTATGTTACTGACATACAAATAGACTCATCGATGAATGGAACAGAATAGAGAACCCAGAAATGAATCCACATATCTACAGTCAACTGATTTTTGACAAAGGGACAAGAACACATATTGGGGAAAGGACGGTCTTTTCAGTAAATAGTTCTGGGAAAATAGGATATCCACACGCAGAAGAGTAAAACTAGACTCCCATCTCCCTTCATATACAAAAACCAAATCAAAATGGATTAGAGACTTAAAATGAATTGTAACACTCAAATCAAAACTAACCGTAATACCTGAACTATGAAACTGCCAGAAGAAAACAGGAAAATGCTTCAAGACATTTACTGGGAAGACCATTTTGTGAATTCTCAAAAACACAGACAACACAAGAAAAAAAGTGGGTTATATCAAAATTAAAACGCTTCTGTAGAGCAAAGGAAACAATTGATAGTTAAAAGACAATCTACAGAATGAAGGAAAACATTTGCAAAGTATTCATCTGACAGCAGGTTAATATCAATAACATATAAAAACTCAACTCAATAACAAAGAAACTAATAATCTGATTTAAAAATGGATAAAAGATCTGAATAGGCATTTCTCAAAAGAAGACAAAGAAATGACAAACAGGCTTATTTTTCATAGTGCTCAACATTATTAACAATCAAAGAAATGCTAATCAAAACCATAATGAGATATCACCTCACTCTACTTAGAATGGCTATTATAAAAAAACAAAAGATAGCAAGTGTTTGTGAGGATGTAGAGAAAATGGAATCCTCACACATTGCTGATAGAAATGTAAACTCATATAGCCATTATTAAAATTAGTGTGGAGATTCCTTTAAAAATTGAAAATAGAACTATAATGTTGTCTAGCTTCCCACTGCTAGATATATATCAAAATGAAAATTAGTATGTCAAAAAGATATCTGCATTCCCATGTTTACTGCAGGACTACTCACAATAACGAAGATATGGAATCAATCTAAGTATCCATAAATGACTAAATGAAAACATGGATGGAACTGGATGACATCATATTAAGTGAAATAAGTCAGGCACAGAAAGACAAATCTGGCACAATCTCACTTATATGGGGAATCTGAAAAAGTTCATCTCATATAAGTGGAGGATAGAATTGTGGTTAGGGTTACCAAAGCCTGGAGTGCCAAGGGAGAAGGGGGAGGTGGGGAGACACTGGTCAATGAGTAAACACTTGCAGTCAGATAGGAATTAGTTCTAGTGTTCTATTGCATAGTAATGTGACTACAGTTAACAATATGTATTGGATAGTTTCAAATAGCTAGAACACAAGATTCTCAATGTTCTCACCACAAGGAAATGATAGATATTTGAGGTGATGGATTTTGTAATTACCCTGATTTAACTATTAGCCAGTATATACATGTATCAAAACAGCACAATATACCTCATCAATATGTACAATTATTTCATGTCAATTAAAAATAAAACTACACAAAATAAAAATAACATACACCATAGTCAATCATATTCTCCTTTTAGGCATTTTTAATATAAGTTTATAAAGGCCTTTCCTAGCCTTAAGGTTAAACATGGTATATTATTTTTCCTTGTAGATTTCTTTCACATCCTTGTTTAGATATATTTCTTTTCTTTTTTTTTTTGCAAGTATTGTGAAAGGGATTGAGTTCTTGATTTGATTCCCATTTTGGTCACTGCTGGTACATAGCAGAATACTGATCTGTGTACACTAATTTTGTATTCTGAAACTTTATTTACCAATTCTAGAAGAGTTTTGGATGAGTCTTTAGGGTTTTAAATTCATTTACCAGTTCTAGGAGCATTTCGGATGTGTCTTTCAGGTTTTCTAGGTATACTATCATATCATTAGCAAACAATCTGGATGCTCATCATTTCTTTGTCTTGTCTGATTGCTCTGGTGAGGACTTCCAGTTCTGTGTGGAACAGAAGTGGTGAAAGTGAGTGGATATACTTGTCTTGTTCCAGTTCTCAGGGAGAATGCTTTCAACTTTTCCTTGTTCAGTATAATGTTGGCTGTGGGTCTATCATGGATAGCTTTTATTACCTTAAATTATGTCCCTCTATACCAATTTTGCTGAGGGTCTTAATCATAGAGAAATACTAGGTTATGTCAGATGCTTTTTCTGTATCTAGCAAGATGATCATGTAATTTTGTTTTTAATTCTGGTGTATCACATTTATTGACTTAAGTATGTTAAACTATCCCTACATCCCTGGTATGAAACCCACTTGATCATGGTGAATGATCTTTTTGATATGCTGTCAGATTTGATTAGCTAGTATTCTTTTAAGGATTTTTACATTTATGTTCATCAGGGATATCAGTCTGTAGTTTTCTTCTCTTTTCTTTTTTGTTATATCCTTTGCTGGTTTTGGTATTAGGGTGATACTAGCTTCATAGAATGAATTAGAGAGGATTCCTTCTTTCTCAATATGATTGGTACCAATTCTTTTTTGAATGTCTGATAGAATTCAGCTGAATCTGTCTGGTCCTGGGCTTTTATGGGGGGGGAGGGGGGAATTTTTAATTTACCATTTCAATCTTTCTGCTTGTTATTGTTATGTTTGATCTTTCTATTTATTTCTGGTTTAATGTAGTAGTGTTGTATGCTGCCAGAAATTAATCTATCTCCTCT
Source organism: Saguinus oedipus (assembly GCA_031835075.1). Taxonomy (NCBI): domain Eukaryota; kingdom Metazoa; phylum Chordata; class Mammalia; order Primates; family Cebidae; genus Saguinus; species Saguinus oedipus. Next base: position 88,686,116 of record CM063172.1, read on the forward strand.
AGGTTTTCTAATTTATGTGTGTAAAAGTTTTAATAGCATCCTTGAATAATGTTTTGTATTTTCTTGGTTAATCTCACTAATGGTCTATCAAGTTTATTACTTTTTTCAAAAAACAAGGTTTTTGTTTACTTTTTTCTTTCAATTTTATTTAGTTCTTCTCTGATCTTCCTTATTTCTTTTCTTCTGATGGGTTTGTGGTTAGATTGTTCTTGTTTCTCCAGTTCCGTGAAATGTGACTTCACATTGTGTATTTGTGCTCTTAAGACTTTTTGATATAGGCATTTAAGGGTATAAATTTTCTTAAGTACCATCTTTGCTGCAGAATTTAATTTGCATCTTGATTTTATTGTTGACCCAACCATCATTCAGGAGCAGTTTACTTAATTTCCACGTATGTGCATGGTTTTGAGTGTGTTGATTTCTAGTTTTATTCTACTGCAGTCTGAGAGAATACTTGATATAATTTTTATTTTCTTAAATTTACTGAGACTTATTTTGTGGCCTATCATATGGTCTATTTTGGAGAATGTTCCCTGTGCTGATGAATAGAATGTATACTCTGCAGTTGTTGGGTAAAATGATCTGTCCATTTGTTCTAGGGTGTAGTTTAAGTCCATTGTTTTTTTGTTGACTTTCTGTCTTGATGACCTGTCTAGTGTTGTCAGTGGAGTATTAAAGTCCCTCACCATTATTATGTGGTCATCTATCTAATTTCTTACATCTAGCAGTAATTGTTTTATGAATGTGGGAGCTCCAGTGTTTGGTGCAAATATATTGGAATTGTGATATTTCCCTGTTGGATAACTCCTTTTATCATTATATAATGTCCCTCTTGGAAAACCATAAAACATTGCTGAAAAAAATCATAGACAATACGATCAAATGAAAACACTTCCCATGCTCATAGATAGGTAGAATCAATATTGTGAAATGACTGTACTGCTGAAAGAAATCCACAAATTCAATGCATTTCCCATTAAAATACTACCTTCATTCATCCAATAACTAGAATAATCCTAAAATTCATATGAAATCAAAATGAGCCCCCATGGTCAAAGCAAGACTAAGCAAAAAGAATGAATCTGGAGGCACTACATTACTCAACTTTATACTGTAAGGCCATAGTCACCAAAACAGCATGGTACTGGTATAAAAATAGGCATATAGACCAATGAAACAAAATAGAGAACCCAGAGATAAAGCCAAAAACTTACAGCCAACTGATCTTTGACAAAGCAAACAAAAGTATAAAATGGGAAAAGGACACCCTATAATTAGTTCTGGGATAATTAGCAAGCCAGATGTAGAAGAATTTTGACCTTATACAAAAATCTCCTTAAGAAGGATCAAAGACTTAAATCTAGGACCTGAAACCATAAATATTCTAGATGATAGAATTGGAAAAACCCTTTTAGACAATGCCTAAAACAAAGATTTTATGACCAAAACCTAAAGCAAATGGATAAATAGATGGGACTTAATTAAACTAAGAAGCTTCTGTTTGGCAAAAGAAACAACAGAGTAAAAAGAAAACCCACAGAGTGAGATGTATACATCTTTGCAATGTATACATCTGATAAAGGACTAATACCTAAAATCTATAGAGTACTCAAACAAATCAGCAAGAATAAAACAAGCAAAAAGTGGGCTAAGAACATGAATAGACAATTCTCAAAAGAAGATATATCATTGGTCAACAAGCATATGGAAAAATGCTCAACATCTCTAATGATCAGGGAAATGCAAATCAAAACCACAATTGATACCACCCCATTCCTGTAAGAATGGGCATAATAATAATAATAATAATAATAATAATAATAAAACACTAGATGTTGGTGTAGATGTGTTGAAAAGGGAAGACGATTACAATGTTGGTGGGAATGTATACTAGTACAACCACTATGGAAAACAGTGTGGTGATTCCTTAAGGACCTAAAGTCGATCTACTGTTTGATCCAGCAATCCTGCTACTGGGTATCTACCCAGAGGAAAAGAAGTCATTACACAAAAAAAGATAAGATACTTGTACACACAGGTTTACAATAGCGCAATCTGCAATTGTAAAACTATGGAACTAGTCCAAATGCCCATAAATCAATCAGTAAGCAAAATGTGATACACACACACACACACACACACACTCCCCCTATGGAATACTACTCAGCCATAAAATGAAAGGAAGAAATGGCATTCGTAGTAACCTGGATGGAAGTGGAGACCATTTTTCTAAGTGAAGTAAGTCAAATATGAACACCATACATCCTATGTTCTCTCTCATAAGTCGGGGCTAAGCTATGAGGACACGAATGAATAAGAATGTTACATTGGACTTTGGGGACTCAGAGGAAAAGGTGGGGGTTGTGGAAGGATAAAAGACTACACATTCGGTACAGTGTACAGTGCTTGGGTTATAGGTGCACCAAAAGCAGCACTAAAGCACTTAAGCAAACACCACCTGATCCCAAAAAACCTATTAAAATAAAAAAACTTAAAAAATAAATATGGCGTATTAGTTTTTGAAACATCTTATATGCCATTTGTCACATTATTATGTAGAATAAAATAGGGATTAGTTACAGTCTCATTTCAGTAAAATTCTCAAGTGCTCCTAAGTGAGATGATAATTAAAGGAAAATATTCATTAGGAAAGAATTCTCTCATATATTAAATTTTAAATGTATGTTTAGCTAAACTTTTAAACTCAAATATGTATATTTCTGAGACAGCAGTCTCAAAAGAGTATGAATAAACATTTGTCTTTTTGAGATACCATACAGCAGTGAGTATAGAAGACCACATAAGACAAAGATTATATTTTCACATTTTGATTTTTTTTTTGACCGGATTTGACCCTTCCCTTTCACAATATTGGACTTAATAACCTTGCTACTCTCTCAATACATGAACTGTTGGCTTCAACAATTCTTGCCCAGTGGAATCCCGCCAGCACTGCAGGAGGGCTGGAGTACAGAGGCAAAGTTCCAGTGTCTGAAGTCAGAGCCAGTTACTTCCAGAAGAAAATTCACAGGTCTTGGTGGGGGTTGCTTTTAGGGAATTCTTCCAGAGAAACTGTGTTAGAAAAGGTATGGAAGTGGCCTGTAAAGTGTATAGAAGCACTCTTGGGAAGAAAAGAGGGGTGAGAGATACCACTTGAATTGATCATTTTGGAACAAGGAAGGATCTCAGGCCTGAGGGATCAGAATAAAACACAGTTGTTCACAAACTTACAGCAGCTCTCTAGGACTTTTTATTTTCTAAAAAATACAATTTTTAACAAATATTCTCCCTGAGGTTTCAGTTTCAAAAATATTTTTTTCCCTGGAGATAGGAACAAGAGAAAGGTATTGCCTCTGTATGTTGCTCTGCTTGTCTCCTTTCCTCTCTCCCTCCCTCCTTTCCTGTCTCCATGGCTGTTACAAATACTTAACATGTTAACTCTTCCTTACATCCAACATTAAGAGGAAAATTATTATGAAATGAAAATAATTTATTCTTAACAACTATCCACTTTTCTGGGTTCACCCAATTTCACCTTTCAGTTTCTAGGGCTGAATGGTTACCAGGTGTTGTTACTTCTTAGCTGTGTGTTTTTGCAGATGTGGACACTGCAATGTTTTTCTGTCACTGGACCTTGATGAAAAGAGGACTCTAGAGGCCTAGGGGCTTACCTTTTACAATTGATTATGAGTTCTACCATTATACTTTTACTTAGGCTTTCAAACCACATCAACAATCTTAGATAATTAAGTAACTTTGTTTTGTAGACCTGGGCTTTCCGCTAATATTAGATTATAAAAGGGGAAATAAAACAGTTTTATTTATTTTTCAAAACACATTACAATTTGTCTCATACAATTCTCTCTTGAATTAATTTTCCCTATAATTTGAAGAACCATATTTTTAATCTGGCATGTTCTTGGCTTAGTCAGAGAAGAGATAAGTTTATTTCTTACATAACCATGTGAATCAGACATGGAAAATACATATTAAATTATTTAATTCATTCTTCTGCCAATATTATATTATTCCCTAAAGTCCATTTGTCTGTTTTTTAGACTTGTTATATAATTTACTAAACAGGTTTAACTAACATTTCTTATTTTCCTTATTTGTTAATTGATATACATTCTTTGTTCAAGTGAATGTAATTTTTGTTAGTATTTGCTGACTACTTAAAATATTAATACTGCCTTTCATTTTATAATTATCTCTATATACACATAATTTTTAAAAACCTGTGCCATCAATGACATATTGTTGTACCTATTATGTAACTGAGAAAATTGAGGTGCAGAGAAATAAAGAACTTCTTCAAAATGGGATAGTGAGTGACTTATTCAATGTGGACTAAATTCTGTAATTTTAAAATTCAAAATAACTATCTTATGGAACAATGTAAATAGAAAAAGATGAAAAAGTTATTAAACCCAACTGTGGATAAGCAATCCATGCATGTAGTAATAACATATATTATTTTACTCAATTCTAACAGCTGTCCTGTGGGTTGGATAATATAATTTCCACTTTGAAGAGGACTCTAACTCTGCAAGGTCATGTAACTTTTGGAAGGTTGATATTCTAGTGCTGAAGAGCTTCAGGTAGCCAGACAGAGCACTATATTAAACAGAAAATGAATGAACTGTTTCTGTTTCTTATTTTTCTATGCTTCATATTACGTTCCAACAGTATCTTTGTGTTTTTCTTATGTTATCATACAGATTGTATGTTGAAGAAAGATTCCAAGAAGTGACAAAGTAAAAATGGATATGTGCTGTCGATTTGTTTCAATCAAATTCACTCAATTTATAGTCTTTAATATTTGGGTTTTTCTCCTAGCATTATCAAATATTAAATGTAAAGTTATATAATTGTTATATAAAATATTATATTCATAATGCATACTTTATAGAGTGTTAGTATGTTTAAAATTTTGAATAGCTTTTCATTATTTTTTGCTTTTCAGGAAAAATAATCTGTTCATTCCTGTGCTGTTGAACATCTCAAATACTGTTTTAACGACATGATAGTATATCTAGAAGACCCCATTGCCTCAGCCCAAAAACTCATGAAACTGATAAGCAACTTCCAGCAACAGTCTCAGGATATAAAATCAATGTGCAAAAATCACAAGGATTCCTATACACCAATAACAGACTTAAAGAGAGCCAAATCAAGAACAAAATGCCATTCACGATTGCTACAAAGAGAATAAAATACCTAGGAATACAACTTACAAGGAACGTAAGGGACCTCTTCAAGGAAAACTACAAACCACTGCTCAATGAAATAAACAGATGGAGAAACATTCCATGTTCATGGTTAGGAAGAATCAATATTGTGAAAATGGCTATACTGCCCAAAGTAATTTACAGAATCAATGCTATCACCATCAAGCTACCATTGACTTTCTTCACAGAACTGGAAAAACCACCATGAACTTCATATGGAATCAAAAGAGAGCCCGCATAGCCAAGTCAATCCTAAGCAAAAAGAACACAGTGGGAGGCATCACATTACCGGACTTCAAACTATACTACAAGGCTACAGTAATCAAAACAGCATGGTACTGGTACCAAAACAGAGACATAGACCAATGAAACAGAACAGAGGCATCGGAGGCAACACAGCATATCTGCAACCATACAATCTTTGATAAACCTGAAAAAAACAAGCAATGGGGAAAGGACTCCCTGTTTAATAAATGGTGTTGGGAAAACTGGCTAGCCATGTGCAGAAAGCAGAAACTGGACCCCTTCCTGACACCTTACACTAAAATCAACTCCAGATGGATTAAAGACTTAAACATAAGACCTGGCACCATAAAAACCCTAGAAGAAAATCTAGGCAAAACCATTCAGGACATAGGAGTAGGCAAGGACTTCATGACTAAAACACAAAAAGCATTGGCAACAAAAGCCAAAATAGACAAATAAAACCTAATCAAACTCCACAGCTTCTGCACAGCAAAAGAAACAGTCACTAGAATGAATCGGCAACCAATAGAATGGGAAAAAATTTTTGCAGTTTACCCATCTGACAAAGGGCTGATATCCAGAATTTACAAAAAACTCAAACAGATTTACAAGAAAAAAACAAACAAGCCCATCCAAAAATGTGCAAAGGATATGAACAGAAACTTTACAAAAGAAGACATACATGAGGCCAACAAACATATGAAAAAATTCTCATCATCACTGGTCATTACAGAGATGCAAATCAAAACCACATTGAGATACCATCTCACGCCAGTTAGAATGGCAATCATTAAAAAATCTGGAGACAACAGATGCTGGAGAGGATGTGGAGATATAGGAACACTCTTACACTGTTGGTGGGAGTGTAAATTAGTTCAACCATTGTGGAAGACAGTGTGGTGAGTCCTCAAGGACCTAGAAATAGAAATTCCATTTGACACCAGCAGTTCCATTACTGGGTATATATCCAAAGGACTATAAATTGTTCTACTATAAGGACACATGCACATGAATGTTCATTGCAGCACTGTTTACAATAGCAAAGACCTGGAACCAACCCAAATGCCCATCGATAATATACTGGACAGGGAAAATGTGGCACATATACACCATGGAATATTATGCAGCAATCAAAAATGATGAGTTCATGTCATTTGTAGGGACATGGATGAATCTGGAGAACATCATTCTCAGCAAACTGACACAAGAACAGAAAATGAAACACCGCATATTCTCACTCATAGACGGGTGATGAACAATGAGAACACATGGATACAGGGAAGGGAGTATTACACACTGGGGTCTATTGGGGGGAATAGGGGAGGGACAGTGGGGGGGGGAAGCAGGGGAGGGATAGCATGGGGAGAAATGCCAAATGTGGGTGAAGGGGCGGAAGGCAGCAAAACACACTGCCATGTGTGTACCTATGCAACTATCTTGCATGCTTGCACATGTACCCCAAAACCTAAAATGCAATAAAAAATAAAAAAATTTTAAAAAATACATACTGTTTAAATAAAAACCTGGGGGTTTCTTATTTGCCTGAGTTCTACACCTGTTAAAAACATTAGCATTTGGTCTATCATATTTCAATAAATAATACTTTTCTCAGTTTTTCACTTTTGTTAATTTATAAAAGTTTCAAAATTATGTGGCAACATATACTAACATTTTTCTTTCCCATATCTTATATCTTGATAAGACTACACAATCTTTCACCATCTAGATTTAATTGATAGTCACACTTATCTTTGCTTATCTGTGCTGTTTTTTTGATTGTCAGCTTAGTATTATACTTATTATTAGAAGCCATGAAGAATCTGAATTATTCTTGCAACTAATACTTTAAACATTATTAATAACTAATTTTGGATACATTTATGCATATTGTTTTTTCATCATGTTTATGTAATAGAAGTGGATAGTTTCCTGGCAATATATTAACTAGAATTGAATCATCTTTGTATTTTTTCTGTTTTGCATAATGACAACATTGTAGTATTCCTTTATTGCCTTTTTTTTTTTTTTTTTACTAGACAGATGGTTCTACAATCAGTGATTGTGTATTTATTGTTTTCTGATATTGCCTATGGTTCTTGAACCATAGTGATACTCAAAATATACATGTTTACAAATATGTGTACATTTGTGTGTACACATACATATATGTTTATAAACATACAGGTGTATGTCTGTGTGTACACATCTATATGTATGTACATATATACATATACTTGTGCTGTTCAGACTGGCCAAAAAAAGGAGTTAATATTGGGAAAATACATAAAATACTTTTAAAGGAGTTTTGTGCAATGTCATTCTGATATTTATAGGTTATTTTAAAAAGAGACTAGAATGAACAGATGCTTAAAGGGCTTTGCCACCCATTCTCTCACTTCATCCCTCTAAGTGACAAATTGGTCTATTTTTCTTTCCTCCCTGTCCCGCACCTTGCTCATTCTTGCCTTCTCCAATAAGCTCATCTATATTGGCAGAAACTGAAGAATAACTAAAAACTGGCACCCATTTTCTGTATGCCAAAGACAGATGAAGATAATATTTCCTATACACATAGCTACCAACCATCAGAATCTCTTTTTCATTTCTGTCCTTACCCATCATTTGAGAACTTTTAGAATTCATTTCAGTTTCTTTTGTAATAGCACAATTATTTTAATGTCTGAGATTCCCTGTTGAACCATTTTAAAAGAAGCTGCAACCTTCTCATTCTCTCAACTCAATTATAACTCCAGAGGTCTTTGCATTCACATGAAATCATTCTGAAAATGCCCATGTGTTTGAAACAACGTTCACTGATTTAGATTTCATTTATATCATGCTCACTTCCTAAAGGATTTCAGAATTCTTATTGTTGTTGCAACCTGCTAAGCACATCAGGAAAGAGCTGTGTAAGGAGCTTTCCTAGTTTTGTTTTATTATACTTTAAGTTCTGGATACATGTGCAGAACGTGCAGGTTTGTTACATAAATAAACATGTGTCATGGTGCTTTGCTGCCCCCTTCAACCCATCATCTAGGTTTTAAGCCCTGTTTTATTGAGGTATTTATCCTAATCCTATCTCTTCCCTAGTCCCCCATCCCCTGACAGGCACAATGTGTGATATTCCCTTCCCTGTCTTCATGTGTTCTCACTTGTTCAACTCCCACTTATGAGTAATAACATGAGGCGTTTGGTTTTCTGTTCCTTTGTTGGTTTGCTGAGAATTATGGTTTCCAGCTTCATCCATTTTCCTGCACAGGACAGGAACACATCCTTTTTTATGGCTGCATAGTATTCCATGGCATACATGTGCCACATTTTCTTTATCCAGTTTATCATTTATGGGCATTTGGGTTGGTTCCAAGTCTTTGCTATTGTGAATAGTGCTGCAATAAACAAATGTGTGTATGTGTCTTTATAGTAGAATGACTTATAATCCTTTGGGTACATAACCAGTAATGGGATTGCTGGGTCAAATGGTATTTCTGGTTCTAGATCCTTGAGGAATTGCCACGCTGTCTTCCACAATGGTTGAACTAATTTACACTCTCACCAACAGTGTAAAAGTGTTCCTATTTCTCCACATCCTCTCCAGCATCTGTCTCCTGACTTTAATAATAACCATTCTAACTGGCGTGAGAGGGTATCTCATTGTGGTTTTGATTTGCATTTCCCTAATGACCAGTGATGATAGCTTTTTTTCATGTTTGCCGGCTGCATAAACGTCTTCTTTTGAGAAGTGTCTGTTCATACCCACTTTTTGATGGGGTTGTTTTTTTCTTGTAAATTTTTTTAAGTTCCTCGCAGATTTTGGATATTAGACTTTTGTCAGATGAATAGATTGCAAAAATTTTCTCCCATTCTGTCCATTGTCTGTATACTTTGATGATAATTTCTTTTGCTGTGCAGAAGCTCTTTAGTTCCATTAGATCCCATTTGTCAGTTTTTACTTTTGTTGCCATTGCTTTTGGTGTTTTAGACTTGGCCCATGCCTATGTCCTGAATGGTGTTGCCTAGGTTTCCTTTTGTGTTTTTATGGTTTTAGGTCTTATGTCTTTAATCCATCTTTAGATAATTTTTGTATAGGGTGTAACGGAGGGATCCATTTCCAGTTTTCTGCATATGGCTGGCCAGTCCAAGCACCACTTATTTAATAGGAAATCCTTTCCTATTACATGTTTTTGTCAGGTGTGTCAAAGATCAGATGATTTAGATGTGTGAAGTTATTTCTGAGGCCTCTGTTCTGTTCCATTGGTCTTTATATCTGTTTTGGTACCAATATTAAGCTGTTTTGGATACTGTAGATTTGTAGTATAGTTTGAAACCAGGTAGCATGATACCTCCAGCTTTGTTCTTTTTGCTTAGGATTGTCTTGGCTATACAGGCTCCTTTTTGTTCTGTATGAAATTTAAGGTATTTTTTCCTCCAATTATGTGAAGAAAGTCAATGGTAGCTTCATGGGAATAGGATTGAATCTATAAATTACTTTGGACAATATGGTCATTTTCATGATATTGATTCCTTCTGTCCATAAGCATGGAATATTTTTCCATTTGTTTGTGTCCTCTCTTATTACCTTGAGCATTGGATTGTAGTTCTACTTGAAGAGGTCCTTCACATTCCTTGTAAGTTGTGTTCCTAGGTATTTTATTTTCTTTGTAGTAATTGTGAATGAGAGTTTGACCTGACAGGCTTTCCAGTGAAAAAGTCAGTTATGTTATGTTTCCTAGTAGACCAAGAGTAGGAGAGAGATCCAACTGATTAAAAGACTGAAAAAGAAATTTACTCTCTGTCACAAACTTCCTTTCCTACTTTACTGAAATGAATACACCCAGAGTTCTACATGAATTGAAAATGAATTTTTCCTGCCTAATCACTTTTTATAAGTGATTTTTTTTTAAATAATTGACTTTTGCGCTCTCTCTCTCTATATATATATATATATATTTGTAATCACCATGCTGTACAATAGATCTCCTAAACTGATTTATCCTAACTCATTGTGTATTCTTTGACCAATACTTCCCAATTTCCCAATAAGTTCTTTTTTTTTTTTTTTAGTTTCCTATTGCTGCTTATTTTTCCATAAGTTATTGGGGTACAGGTGGTATTTGATGACATGAGTTCCTTGGTGGTGATTTGTGAGATCCTGGAGCACCCATCACCTGATCAGTATATACTGAACCATATGTGTTGTTTTTTATTCCTCACCCCCTTCTCATTCTTCCCCCCCAATTTTCCAAAACCCATCGAATCATTCTTATGCATTTGTGTTCTCATAGCTTCGCTCTACAAATCAGTGAGAACATATAGTGTTTGGTTTTCCATTCCTGAATTACTTCACTTAGAATAATGGTCTCCATTGTTTCTAAGTGAAGTAATTCAGGAATGGAAAACCAAATTTCATCCAGGTCACTGCAAATACTATTAATTCATTCCTTGTTATGGCTGCATAGTATTCCACTGTATAGACAGATATATATATATATATATATCTTTTTAATGACACATTTTTGTGGCTAGAGAGAGAAGGAATGAAGTTGAATAAGATTGTGAAAAGTTGGGCTGAGCATGGTGGCTAAAACCTGCAATTCCAGAGCTTCGGAAAGCTGAACCAGAGGATTGCTTGAGGCCACAAGCCTGAGACCAGCCTGGGCAACCAAGTGAGACCCTTTCCCTACATTTTTTTTTAAGTTAGTTGGGCATGATGGCACATGCCTACATTTCCAGTTGCTAGAATTGCTTGAGCCCAGGATGTTGAGATTGCAGTGAGCCATGACTGTTGTCACCGCACTACAGCCTGGGATTGAGACCGTCCCTCAAAAATAAAGAAAGAAAGAAAAGGGTGAAAAGTTTAAATCTACCATGTCTCTTAACATGTATGAAGATATACAATCTACCTTTGTGGAAAGGATGCAAAAAGCTTTAACCGGATAACTATCTTAAAGAAAAGATGTGGGCATAAATAAAGACTCTAGAGAAGAGATGCTAAGGCTTGTGCTTGAAGAAACTCTTAAGACCTTAAAACACTGGTCTTCAAGTAACAATCTTTAAATGGCCACTGTGAAAACTGAGGTGCCAATGAGCCCTAGGGGGATCGTCAGCATATTTATATCTCTTCACCAAATATCTAAATTCAAGGTATCATAAATACCTATGCCATAATCACTGATAGATATAGATGGATTATAAATACTAGTAATCTAATGTCATTGGATTCAGTGGAGCAATGCCAGCACTCTATAAACACATATGTATGTGGGCAGGGCTTCTTTTTTTCTTCTTATTCAATGCAAAGTTTAAAAATTTACAAAGCTTGCCTTTGATGCCCTTTCCCCCATCCCCTGCCTAGCTCCAAGTGCTGAACTCTCACTGCCCAAGGTATCATACTCTGATGCTTCAGTATCTGTGCCAGTGCCAAATGTTTCATACCCCATGCCTTCTTTATTAAAACTCTTATCCAATATTTAATGTCATTCGGTATTTTTATTAGCAAACCTACTGTAGTGTGCAGTTACTAGGCACTAGGCACTGAGCTACAAACTTAAATTTATTATGTCACTTGATCCTCACAGCAATTCTTCGGGCAGGTTGGGCTTTTTACCTACAGTTGAGAATAGACAGTGTTAGAGAGATTTGATTATTTTGCTTAAGATAACAAATACAGGTACAGTGGCTGAACTTAAACCCAAATCTCTATGGTTTCAAAGGTAATACTGTTAATCACCTCCTGGAAAATAGTATTACTGCAAATAATAGGATTTCATTTTTTATGATTGAGTAGTTTTCCATTATGTACCTATGTTGCATTTCTTTTCCCAGTCATCTGTTGTTGGATATCTAGGTTGATTCTGTATCTTGGCTACTGTAAAGAATGGTACAATAAACATGGGCATGCCGGTCTCTCTGGGATATACAGATTTCCTTTCCTTTGCATAAGTTCACATTAATGGGCTTGCTGAATCACATGGTAGTTCTGTTTGTAGGGTTTTTTTTTTTCTTTTTTTGAGAAGCCCCTATACTGTTCTCCATAGTGGCTGTAATAGTTTACATTCTTGCCAACAGTGTATCGGGAGTTCCCTTTCCTGCCCATCCTTACCAGCATTTGTTACCTGTTGTATTTTGGATTATAACCATCCTAACTGGGATGAGATAATACTTCACTGTGGTTTCGATTTGCATTTCACTGATGATTAGAGATGTTGAGCATTTTTTCATGTACCTGTTTGCCATTTGCATGTCTTCTCTTGAGAAATGTTTATTTAGATCTTTTGTCCATTTTTAAATAAGATTATTGGTTCATTGATATTGAGTTGAATATTGTATACATTCTAGGTATTAACCCCTTGTCAGATACATAGTTTACAAATACTTTCTTCTTCAAGTTGTCTCTTTACTCTGTTGATAGTTTTCTTTTCTGATTGTTTTGTTTTCTAATTTCATTTGTCTATTTTTGGTTTTGTTCCCTATGCTTCTGGGGTCTTATCCAAAAAATCCTTGCTGAGACCAATATCATTAAGCATTTCCTCTATGTTTTCCAGTATTTATGTAGTTTGGAGTCTTACATTCAGGTCTTTGATCCATTTTGAGTTGATTTTTGTGTGGGGTGAGAGTTGGGGATCTACTTTAATTCTTTTGTGTATGGATATCTAGTTTTCCCAGTATCATTTATTGAACAGGCTGTTTTCCCCAATGAGTGTTCTTGGCATTTTGTTCAAGAATAGGTTGCCTGTAGATTCATGGATTAATTTATTAGTTCTCTATTGTGTTCCATTGTTTTTGAATTGGAGGTTATTATGTTAGGTGGAATAAGCCAGGAACAGAAGGTTAAACACTGCATGTTGTCACTTGCATGTGGAAGCTAAAAAAGTTGATCTTATAGAAGTCAAAAGTAGAATAGAGGATACTAGAGTCTGGGAAGGGCAAAGGAAAGGAAAGAATAGGGAGAGATTTGTTAAAGAACACAAAATTATAGCTAGATATGAAGAAAAACTTCTAATGTTCTATAATACTGTAGAATGACTATAGCAGTAATATACAATTTTAAATAGCTTAAAGGAGAATATTGACTGTTTTTGACACAAAAAAATAATGTTTGAAATGATGGATATGCTAATTACCTTGATCTGATCACTACACATATGTATCAAAACATCACTATATACCCTATGAATATTTATATTTGTCAATTCAAAAAATGAAATAAAAATAAAAGAATACATAGTTACTGGAGATTTATAAGTACAACAGCAATATTATAATTAAGACATATGAGAGGACATGCATAAACAATTTAGTATGTAAGAAATGTCTGTCTCCACTAACAATAGTGGAAAATATATGGAATGTATTCATTAGTTGCAAAGTCTTTAGAGTTCAAACTTCCAGGTTTCAGTCTTGTTGCCACTATTCTCTGGCTGTGTAATCTTGGGGAAGTTAACCTATTTGTTCTCTAATTTGTATGAAAAATTGATAAAAACATATAGGTATGTGTAAAATCTCACAAGGGAATTCTGAAGAGTAAGTTATTTAATGTAAATGAAGCACTCAGAATAGTTCCTCAGCACTCAGAATAGTTCCTAACCTGAACAAATATTATACATTTTCTTAAAAATCAATCAGACCTAAATATACATGGATGGATTACAGAGGCAAGAATGTAAGATCCATAAAAAGAAATAACTTTCTGTGTATCTTCATAACTAGTTTCTCCAAACTTAAACCAATGCCCAAAACAAAGCAGTGTCAGAAAATATTTGTTAAATAAAATGATTTTCATCTATTGAAGGTGCCAAAAAAGAAAAACATATATAGAACATAATTTTAGCTAACCCATAATTTTAGCTAACCCATGATGAAAATAGTAAATCTGAAGTAGTAACAGTGTAAATTACAGGTTTAAAATATAGTTTAGCAAAATATTTTCAAAAGTCAAAATCCATATTTTACAAAATGTTAAATTACTAAGAAGTTTTGCAAAGAAATATTGTAAAACAGGAAAATTGAATGCAATAATGTGTTTAGTTACTTGTTATTTATAACAGTAACAAAAAGAAGTAAATTAAAATACCCAAACATTTTCATAAAACAGAAATGATAATTTATTAGAATATTTTATGACCAGCAGACATAATATATGTAATGTATATGTCATAACATGGAAAGGCTGTAAGAAAATGCAATTGGAAACACATGCCATTTTTAATTTGACAGAAAATCTGCTCAATGTAGTTTTCAGTGCTATTATAATATTTTTGTTATAATAAATCAAACATTTGCTTCCAATTGAAAGAGTTAAATTACATCCTTTTGCAAATTTCTCCTGTCTTTTTTTTCCAAATTTGCCATGATTCTCTAAAGAGACTAAATTCATTTGTTGGTATGAATGATATTTCTTTTTCTCTCTATCATTTCTTTAGAAAGAATGAGTGACAAAATAACTACAGCATAAGAAAAAAATGTAAGCAAAACATCAATATAGAAGGACTTTGCCCAACTGTATTAAATTCCAGCAATCATGCTAAATATTCCTAGTAATAGTGAAGGCTAGTATTTTGTTGGTGATATACAATTTTTGACATTTTTTTAAAAAAGAATTTTGCACATGGGTCTTATTGAAGAAGATATTAGCCCAGAGAGGAAGAGAGGAAGATGTCTGACTTATGTTTTAGGTCTTAATCAGGGAACCACTGTAAGTTTGGCTCTTCAGAAGAAGCTACTGCTATCTAACAGTGGACATGAAAGGCTGCATTTTTACAAATGTTGAATATACTAAGACATTGTAACTTTTACAATAACAGTTCAACTTGAAATTTGGGTTTTATTTGTCTTGCTAAAATGTACATTTTGAGATGTTGCATTTTTGTTATGCATACACATTCCCATTTTCCTGTTATAAAATCTTAATATTAAAAAACATGTTATATTTCATATTTAATAATATTTTCCCCAAACCAACTATGAAGTTTCAAGATGTCAAGGTAAAGAGAGAAAAAAGAAGAACCTCTAGCCGATTTAAAGAATTCTGAGGCATTTTATATGAATTTTAGAAGTCCCTTTAGCTTACAAAATCTTAGACATTCTCTCATTCTGGATTATTCCAGCAAATATTAAGAATATTGAAGTATAAAATCTTACCCTACATTTTAGATGCAGGTTTAGTAGTCTTATTTTGCAAAGCCATGTTCTTTGGTATGAGGTAAAATTTCTATTACTTAGCTTAGAAAAGGAAAATGAATCATTGGGAAAGTCCGGATTAAACTGCGCTGAATTTCCAATAGTTAATTTACATTTCTTCTGACTCAGTCTTTGCTTGATTCCACATGATGTGTTTTCAAACAGAACTTATTTTTCAAATAAATTGTCAAAACACACTAGGACCAAGTGTAGAAAGATCATTAAATTGAATATACATTCCTTTTGTAGAAGAATTATTTACTTGTGTCTCAAAATATAAACAAACTTGCAAAAACGTGATGGCTGCAATTTTCTAAATCACCTTGTCATCATAGTTTTACGTTCTAATCATCACCTCAGATAATTTTAATGAGAAGAAATAAAAATCAGTGAGATTTTATCTCCACCATTTGTTCTGGTTGTGCCATTGGAATATGTACAAACATTTCCTTTCTGATGAAGTGTTGGTTGACTGGAGTGGGCATTACACATAATTTCCTATTGTTCTAAGATTACACACAGGGTCATTAAAACATGAGATCAAATGGAAGCCACCATGATTGTTGACATACTTGTCACAAGGACACTTCTTATAATGCAAGTCAATAAAAATCATTAGACCAAAATATTTTAAAAATAAAAAATTTCTGACCCTTTAAACATGCTAAGAAATGGAATGATCTAACAAATTAATAATTTCATTGACTACAAATTAAATAATGCTCAGATTTATGAACTAAAAAATAAAAGTCTAAATTTTTACATTAAGTATACAAATAAATATGAATATAATAGTATATTTTTCCTTTAAGTGTGAACATTTCTCTTGTAAATTGATCGGGTTGTCAATATGCCACATTTTGTTTGCCACTCGTTATCTGATGGACATTTGACCCACTTCTATTTTTTTGGTTACTATGAATAATTCTGCTATAAATATTCATATGCATGTTTCTGTATGGGCATATATTATTTTGTGGGGCTGTGCAGAGTGTCTATAGACCTTGGAGTGGGATTGTTGTGTTGTATGGAAACTATTCTTCAGCTTTTGAGGAACTGTGAGATTGTTTTCAAAGATGCTGAGCTATTTGACTCTCCCCCAGCGATGTAACCTCAGTCAAAGTCTTCTCAGCTACTTATTCCTGTTTGGGAGTGAAGGCATTTTTTCATGTGTACATACATATGTGTGAAAGAAGCTGAGAAAAGAGACAGTGAAATAGAGACTGAAACAAAGAGAGACTTGGTGAGGGGGTAGTTTCTGAAGATAATCTATGAGGAGTATTAGTATACACTAAGCAGTTTTTTCATCCCCTATCATCCAAAATTATTTCATCATTCTAATGCTCATTCTAATTCTAAATTTTAATTTTTACTTCATTGCCAATAATTAAACTTTGCTTTTAAAAAATGGTATTTAATTATTTAGCCTAAATGTAATACATACAAATTATTTTTAACAGCATAGATACAGATGTGTGTATATAAAAGTTAAATATCTCTTCGGGAGAGATGTTTCTGCCATCTTCCCTTCTCAAAAATAACTTCCAAAGAAAATTGGCAATCCAAAGAGAAATGTAGTATTTTTTACTAAAAATAAAATATGTTTACAATTTCAAAATCTTTATATTGAAATGCAAACAGGATGGAAGAGTGATAACTGACTTTGAAATTATGAGGACAAAAGTCACAGCTTCAGATATTAAAACTATTAAAAATATATAAATGTTCCCAGGAAATTACTAAGGTTATGTTTTGGAAAAATAAAGGAATAAACAAAGATTTGTAAACATGGAAACAAGGAAGTGTGTAATCTAACACAGAAAAGTAATGAAAGAAATCCCCAGAATTAAACTACAGGAACATCACATTGATAGTGCTGAGCAAGAAGTCTAGAAGGCAGTCAGGCAAACTGGTAGAAAAGGTGAGGACTCAACCCTGAAGGAAAAGACACCAGCATAAAAAGTGAGCATCATAGGTCTGAACATGCAAATTTTTTCTGTTAGGCTAGAAATTCCTAATTTTTCTTAGTTCATGATGCTTTCTTGTTTCAGAAATTTTTCCAAAATGCCCCTCCAACAACAACAAAATACATGAGTTTGACCTAAGAATAGTTAAATCCAAACAATTAGTACTTATGTCCTAACGTCTAAGTATCAAAAGAAAAATACACGCCAATGGAAAAAAAATCTATTTTTATATCATTATTGAACATAAATATATACTAGTAGCATGTGGGTACCTAGAGACACTACATAGTTCTCAAAACATGGAATTAAACTAAACACTGTCACTCTTATTTCCTGTCGCGTATTGATTTTCCCAGAATTCTTTGCAAAGTTCTGATGTCAGTGAGAAGAGTGTAGATATGGTATCACCTGAAAGCATCTAGAATAGGTTAGTCTGGGCACAGTGGCTCACCCCTGTAATTCCTAGGACTTTGAGAGGCCAAGGTGGGCAGATCACCTGAGGTCAGGAGGTCGAGACCAGCCTGGCCAACATAGTGAACCCCCTTCCCTACTAAAAATACAAAAATTAGCTGGGCATGGTGGTGCATGCCTGTAGTCCAAGTTACTCAGGAAGCTGAGGCAGGAGAATAGCTTGAACTCTAAAGGTGGAGGTTGCAGTGAGCCAAGATAGAGCCACCGTGCTCCAGCCTTGGCAACAGAGTGAGGGTCCATCTCAAAAAAAAAAAAAAAAAAAAATCTAGAATAGTTTAATGCTGAGGGGGTCGTCTACTTCAGCTAGTATTTTCTCAGTGTGTGGAAGCAATCAGGCGTGGTTATTTTTCTCAACAATGTAGAACATCCCACACTGCCCCTGTGAGTTTGCTGCGATGAACTCACAGGGGCACTATGGGATGTTTTGCATTTATGGCTATATTTTACTATATCTTCTAGTTGTCTAACATCACATTTTGCAGATTGTGGTGTTAGACAACTAAATGATATAGTAAAATATAACCACAGGCATTTATGTAAACCAGCAAATACAACAAACTAAGAAAATTTAAAAGGCAATTATTTATTCCAGGAAAATCAAAACTAAGAAACACAAAGCACTGAATTATCTAATATCCATTTATACCCAATTATAAAATAGTATGTAGGATCAATACTAGCCCTTGCTTCCTTCTCATTACTCCAGTTGTTATTAGCAATATCACTGTTTTAAATTTTTCTAGTGGTTGCCTTTGTAACTTTAAACAATGTACCATTTTTATCTACTCATCATCCTGTTCCCACCTTTTTTTTCTTCTTTGAGACGGAGCCTGTCACCCAGGCTGGAGTGCAATGACACAATCTTGTCTCACTGCAACCTCCTCCTTCTCCTCGGTTAAAAGGATTCTCTTGCCTCAGTCTCCCAAGTAGCTGGGATTACAGGCACCCATCACCATGCCCATGTTCCCACTTTTATGTGGGATATTTTCTGTTAGTCTATGGGGGTTCTGGTGGACTACACCTTCAAGTATGCATTCTTCACCTAAACCTGGCTTGCCCCCAATGAGTACCACTGTTTCTTTTTCTTTTTCTTTTTTTTTAAAATTTTTATTGCATTATAGGTTTGGGGGTACATGTGCAGAACGTGCAAGATAGTTGCATAGGTACACACATGGCAGTGTGCTTTGCTGCTTTCCTCCCCTTTACCCACACTTGGTATTCATCCCCAGGCTATCCCCCCCAGTCCCCCCTGCTGTCCCTCCCCCATTCCCCGCAACAGTCCCCAGTGTATAGTAGACCGCCTCTCTGTGTCCATGTGTTCTCATTTTTCTCACCCACCTATGAGTGAGTATATGCGGCATTTCTTTTTCTGTTCTTGTGTCAGTTTGCTGAGAATGATGTTCTCCAGATTCATCCATGTCCTTACAAAGGACACAAACTCATCATTTTTGATTGCTGCATAATATTCCATGGTGTATATGTGCCACATTTTCCCAGTCCAGTCTATCATCATTGGGCATTTGGGTTGGTTCCAGGTCTTTGCTATTGTAAACAGTGCTGCAATGAACATTCGTGTGCATGTGTCCTTATAGTAGAATGATTTATAGTCCTTTGGATAGATACCCAGTAATGGGATTGCTGGGTCAAATGGAATTTCTATTTCTAGGTCCCTGAGGAATCGCCACACTGTCTTCCACAATGGTTGAACTAATTTACACTCCCACCAACAGTGTAAGAGTGTTCCTATTTCTCCACATCCTCTCCAGCATCTGCTGTCTCCAGATTTTTTAATGATCGCCATTCTAACTGGTGTGAGATGGTATCTCAATGTGGTTTTGATTTGCATCTCTCTAATGACCAATGATGATGAGCACTTTTTCATATGTTTGTTGGCCTCATGTATGTCTTCTTTTGTAAAGTTTCTGTTCATATCCTTTGCCCAGTTTTGAATGGGCTTGTTTGTTTTTTTCCTGTAAATCTGTTTGAGTTCTTTGTAAAGACGCCTGTGTTCTCCCAAGCCTAAACCAGGAGGAAGCCGAAACTATGAATAGACCAATAACAAGGTCTGAAGTTGAGGCAGCAATTAAGAGCGTACCACACAAAAAAAGCCCAGGTCCAGATGGGTTCACAGCTGAATTCTACCAGACACACAAAGAGGATCTGGTACCATTCCTTCTGAAACTATTCCAAATAATCCAAAAAGAGGGAACCCTTCCCAAATCATTTTATGAGACCAACATCATCCTGATACCAAAACCTGGCAGAGACTCAACAAGAAAAGAAAACTTCAGGCCAATATCCATGATGAACATAGATGCAAAAATCTTCAATAAAATACTGGCAAATCGATTGCAACAGCACATTAAAAAACTTATCCATCATGATCAAGTAGGATTCATCCCGGGGATGCAAGGCTGGTTCAACATACGCAAGTCTATAAATGTAATTCACCACATAAACAGAAGCAAAAACAAAAACCACATGATTATCTCAATTGATGCAGAGAAGGCATTTGACAAAATTCAACAGCCCTTTATGCTAAAAACCCTCAATAAACTTGGTATTGATGGAATATATCTCGAAGTGATAAAAGCTATTTACGACAAACCAACAGCCAATATCATACTTAATGGGCAAAAACTGGAAGCATTCCCTTTGAAATCCGGCACTAGACAAGGATGCCCTCTCTCACCACTTCTATTCAACATAGTACTGGAAGTTCTAGCCAGAGCAATCAGGCAAGAAAAAGAAATAAAGGGTATTCAAATAGGAAAGGTGGAAGCCAAATTGTCTCTATTTGCAGACGACATGATAGTATACCTAGAAGACCCCATCACCTCAGCCCAAAAGCTCCTGCAACTGATAAGCAACTTCAGCAAAGTCTCAGGATATAAAATCAATGTTCAAAAATCACAAGCATTGTTTCTTATATTACATTGCTTTCTAACTTTGTTCATTTAATTTTACTTTTTATGGAAATATACTTAGCTACATATAAGTATTTTTCCTAGAAGGGATGCCCAATTAGTAGCTTCTTATTTTTGCCTATATATTTGAAAATATATTTATCTACATAATTATTCAAATGTATATGAGATTTTAGATTTAACACATAAATTTCTTTATACTGAGGACTAAGTAAGTATAAGGATGATGTAAAAGTATATAAATACTTGGGTTAAAATAAGTGGTTTACACTTTAGTTATTAAGGACATGGTTTTAGTTATTTAGTTGTTAAGGACATGGTTTATTAAACAAAACATAGAAAACCTAACTGCCCTGAAATCGCTGTAGTAGCTCAAGGTATAAGAGCATCTCTGCTGGTGGTTTTGGCATGTCGGCAACCAGGTATGGCTTAAAATCTAGCCGTGACATGACTTCTGTGGGTTTTTGTTGTTAGCAATTCCTTCCAGCATGACATGTTTTGTCAACTGACTCCGATCTTTTAACAGATGAATATTAGGTTTATTTATCATTATGTTAAGCATTTTTTCTGATATGCAAAAAAATGAGTTGTAAAAGCATACACACAAATATATAACACATACATACAAAATGACAAAAGTCTTAGAAAGAGAATGGGCTATGGAGTTATTCTTCTATTAGCTGGCTGTGTGGCCTTGGGAAGGTTAAATAATATCACATTTTAAGTTTATTTACATGTAAAATATTTACATTTAAAATATTTAAAATATTGTAAAGTTGTCTGTAGCTAATGTAGTTAATAATCGAGCTCAATGTTTTAGAACTCTTTCCTCCTTATTAAGCTAATGATTTTCTAGTCACTTTCTCCATACTCTTCTGTTTGATTCTTTAATTTGTATTTGTATGTATTTTAAGCTATGTAATACATAGTTTAGCAATTGCTTTAACAGCACAAGAGTAATGACGAAACATCAAGTAGTGTTATATTTATTTTTATCTAGAAATTATATTTTTAGACATCAGATGCATATATCATGATTTGTTTGAACATGAAGCAACTATCTTATTTCATAATTACAGACTTTTCTATGTCAATGCAGACTTATGTTACAAAGGAATTAATGTAATTTACTTATTTTTAATTGGTAGATATTTTTCACATGCAGAACTATAAATCCCCTTCTTTCAAGTACACTTTTAAAATCTCAGCTTTTTTTTCAATTGGAAAATAATGATTAGTTTGGGATTTATTTAATCCAATTCCTTTTATAATTTATTTAATATACAAGAAGACTTTATAAAATACACTTAAAATGACTTTTTGATATTTATTTCAAAGGATGATTGTAAAGACAATATTAAATATAAATTTTTGTTTTTGAGAAGGAGTCTCTCTCTTTGTTGCCCAGGCCGGAATACAGTGGCACGATCTCAGCTCACTTCACCCTCTCTCTCCCAGGTTCAGGCAATTCTCTTGCCTCAGCCTCCCGAGTAGCTGGGACTACAGGTGTGCGCCACCACATCTGGCTAATGTTTGTTTTTTAGTAGAGACGGTGTTTCACTATATTGGTCAGGCTGTTCTCGAACTCCTGACCTCATGATATGCCTGCCTCGGCCTCCCAAAGTACTGGGATTAAAGAGATCTGTTTTGCTTCAATCATGCGTGGTCAACTGAAATCAAGTTTAATAAATAAATATTCACTGAGAATCCACCGTATGCCAAGAAACTTTAAGAATCTCATAGGTATACACAAAGAAAAAGAAAAAGAGAAAGAAAGAAGGAAGGCAGGAAGGCAGGAAGGCAGGAGAGAGAGAGAGAGAGAGAGAAAGAAAGAGAGAGAAAGAACGAGAGAGGAAGGAAGGAAGGAAGGAAGGAAGGAAGGAAGGAAGGAAGGAAGGAAGGAAGGAAGGAAGGAAGGAAGGAAGGAAGGAAGGAAGGAAGGAAGGAGGGAGGGGAGATGGGGGGGTGACGAGACCAGGGAAGGGGAGATGAGAGGAGGGGAGGGGAGGGGAGATGAAACAAGACGAGACGAGCTACTGTTTTAAGGAGAATTCTAATTCATTTTATGCATTTGTTTGCAAATTTGACTCTGCAAAGCTATATTATCACATTACTGACTTTGTGGATAAGCACTGTGCATGTATGTAAAAATGTTGAAAATTCCTCAATAAATAAATAGATGTCCCTTTTTTATATCTGCAATTCTAAAAAATAAAGTTTTTTGAGATAACTGAAAAATAAAAACTTTCAAAGTAATTATCAGAATGTGGCTCCTAAAAAATATCTAGGTTTTCAATTTTTCTCTTAAAGCAACTCACAGATTATGTATTCTCTAAAGTATACAGTATGTCACCAAACAAAATATCTTATATATACTATTCTTTAACCCTTTTATGTTAATACATTTTTAATGATTTAATATGTAAACAAAATGCCAAATTCAGAATGTCTTATTTATCTTAATAGTATTTGTTGCCCAGGTTGCTAGTTTCATTATTTGATCTGAATTAATATTTCAGCAATCTAGTGTCATATTTCTGTGCATAAAGGCTGTAACTAAACAGAAAATTTATTTTTCTGTCACTAAGCATCCTCATATAATAGATACTCAATAAATAAATTTTATCTGAGTTAACAACAATGCTCCATGAAGTCCTATCAGTCTGTGAAAAATCTGATACTCAATCAAGCTTCCATTCTCAATCTAGCGATTAGGTAAACGTAGCAAGAGCAACGTCTAGGATTGTATTTGGTACAAATCCTTCAACTTTGGTACAAGGTGATCAATTTCTTTAAGATAGCATAATTGAATTTCTTTGGAGTAAAAGGGCAAGAATTCATGCACTTCCTAAGATAGGTAAACTCTACTGCAAGGTATGGACAGATGTATTGTACATACATATCTCTTTCTATTTGTGCATGTGCATCTGTATGTTTTATTGTGCTGATCTCTGAGTAATTTGCCTGAACTATGCTTTTCCCAATTCAAGTCAATTACTTACAGAAAAAAATCCAATAACTGCATGATTACAGCTAAACCTCAACACAGTGGGGTTTCCTCATACTTGTAAATATAGATATATGCAAATATACCTGTGTTACTTAGAAGAAACTTGTTTATCTACAGGATTCTATTTCTTTTCTGAAGAAATACACCCCAACTATTAAAAGTCTTAAAACAAATACATTAATTTGGGACACATTAACAGTTCTAAAATAAAAAAGACAAGCCCAAATAAATACATGTTACAAACAGAATTTATCATTGGCTGTTATCAATAATCTATCACATGATTAAATTAATTTAAACTAAGCATGCTGAAAAATTTGAGTCTGGAAACTACTCAGGCTGTGTGCAGCTGGAAATAGTAGGCAGCTAAGACATGCATCTGATCATCATCTTTTTTTGTTTTTGTTTTTTGAGACTGGTTTCCACTCCTGTTACCCAGGCTGGAGTGCAATGGCGCGATCTCGGCTCACCGCAACCTCTGCCTCCTGGGTTCAGGCAATTCTCCTGCCTCAGCCTCCTGAGTAGCTGGGATTATAGGCATGCACCACCATGCCCAGCTAATTTTTTGTATTTTTAGTAGAGACGGGGTTTCACCATGTTGACCAGGATGGTCTCGATCTCTTGACCTCGTGATCCACCTGCCTCGGCCTCCCAAAGTGCTGGGATTACAGGCTTGAGCCACCGCGCCTGGCCCCTGATCATCATCTTAAGATAGTTTTACATATTTTATTTGACAGAAATATCTCCTTACAGGTGCAGGTGAGATCCATCCTCAGAAATATTGGCTTTCCAAATAGTGTGTGTCTAGACAACTTAATAGCTAAGTACGTCCACATGAATGCTAAGCCTGCATGCCATGCCTGAGTACACCTGCTGCAATTGCTTGGATATGTTAATAGTTCACTGGTATATGACTAATCATTTATGAAGCTGGGATTCCTGATGGAACCATTTTACCTGCCAGGATTCAATTCCTGCCGGATGAAATTCCATTTTCAAAGAGAAAGAAAAAAAGAAATGGAGAGAGAAAAAGAAGGAAAGAAGGAAGGGAGGGAGGAAAGGAAGGAGGGAAATCTTTTTCAAGTCAATGGAATCTTCCTATCTTAGCTCCAGGCAAGTTTCTATAGCTGCCTTGTTTAGTGACTGGGAAGAAAAGAGTGAAAAGCCAGATTACCAGTGAAAGTGCTGTCAAAGAGAATTCAGCAATAAACCCTATGAATAGCTCTGCTCTGAGTCACCATCACAGTTGAATGAAAAGAGTGTGTGCTTCCTGTCACAGAGGGCAGGTTTGAGTTGCTGGCCTGACAACGGAGATTAAAGCATTGACCTTTGCTGAAATTTTGACTACTTTAATATTTTTAGGAAAAGCAGAGGAAAGAAAATGGTGTGAAATATTTCACAGAAATATCTGTAGTGGTAATGAAATGTGACATGAACAAGAACAGATAAATGAGAAGGCAGACAGGAGTGGACTGAGTTGCTGACATCATTCCTTGGTGAAGACTTCAAAACAAATGATAAAATGCTTACATTTTCAAACCAAGTATAGAGTCAGTTCGAACCAGAATCAACTTCTCTTGGGTTCCTATCGTTAACTTAACTAATATCAACAATTGGCCAATTAAAAGTATTTATTGAGTGCTTGTTATACAAAGGACACTGTTCCTGTTGCTGAGAACAATGCAAGTCTCATAACAAGTAAATGCCTGCCTTATGGAGCTGAAGATCCTGGACTGTGCCCTCATGTCTCATCCCATCTCAGGACCTCAGAAAGTTTTTTAACATTCTGTCCTCAGATACTAGTGATACCATTAAGATATCATTATTAATACTATTAATTAACATCTACCTAATAGTTTTAATGGAGAGGATTTTCTCTGGCTATGAAACAAACCTATGCATATCCAAAAATATTTTCTGCTGTCACTTTTGAATTGTGAGTTGATGGACTTTGAAGCTATTTATTCATTATTTTTGGACATGTATTGCTCAGTCTGTCATCAAACTAGTTGTCTTTGTGCACGTTGATAACTGTAAAGACTATTTTATTCTTGGTCTACCAGAGACAAGAATAGAAAGATTCACTACAATGGGCAATACTAGGAAAGAGCTGGTTTTAAATAAACCTGCCTTGAAGACTTTATTTACAATTCAGAAAATTATAAGTAAATATCTCTTTTGTTAATATTTCCTAAGTTTCTTCTGAAATTCTTATAAGATGATGCTCTTCATTAAGAAAAATAAACCTTGCATGTATCACTTCTTTGTTCCTTCTTATTGCTGAGTAGTGGTCAGAGTATGGATGTACCATGGTTTGTTTAATCACTCACATACTGAACATCACCTATTATGTAGATAGCTTTCAGTTTATGGCTATTATGAATTAGGTTGCTATAAATATTAATTTTAATATAGTTGATTTCTGAAAGTTTTCTTTACAGTCTGTACTTTTATGTCTGGTTTAAGAGATTCTCCCCTCACAAGGGAAATTAAAATATTTTTCTTATTTCTCCCAATATGGTACAAGCTTGAAATATTTGTATTTCTATGTTTTTGTTTAAAACATCTGCTGTTGGAATTTGGTGCATTTTT
The DNA here is from genome assembly GCA_031835075.1 of Saguinus oedipus. Lineage (NCBI taxonomy): Eukaryota > Metazoa > Chordata > Mammalia > Primates > Cebidae > Saguinus > Saguinus oedipus. The sequence goes on from CM063172.1 coordinate 88,712,736, forward strand.
GTGCTTGTGGATAACAATTATGTCACTATTTAATTAAATGTTGATTATTTTCCAGACAATCTGCAATACAATCTCTGTCAGAAATCACATTTATATGTTTGTCTCTAGATGAACTCTCTATTCTGTTCTAATTATATTTAATTTACTATTTTACTACAGAGTGAGGTACTACATTAATTCTATTATCTCATAAATACTACAAATTTATAGAAGTCTCATTATCTGAGAGCACATGTCACTCCACCTTTCCTTTCCTTTACTGTGTTATTTGACACTATATACTCTAATGTAAATATTAGAATTTGTCAACTTATAGACTTACACAGAATTGTATTTAATATCTATGAGATTTAAATTCAAATTGTATTAAATATATTGATAACTACTGATTGATGTTTTTGTGGGCCTATCTATAAAAGAAAATGAGTATTTCTCCATTCAGTTAAGTTTTACTTACTAATATTCCATTTTAAATGTATGATGACATTTTTATTAAATTCATTTTATTTATAAATATTTTATAATTGTATGGCTGTTGCAAATATATGTATATATTTTTAATTTTTTATTTTTTATTGCATTTTAGGTTTTGAGGTACATGTGCAGAGCATGCAAGATAGTTGCATAGGTACACACATGGCAGTGTGTTTTGCTGCCTTCCGCCCCTTCACCCACATTTGGCATTTCTCCCCATGCTATCCCTCCCCAGCTACCCCCCCCGCTGTCCCTCCCCTATTCCCCCCAATAGACCCCAGTGTGTAGTAGACCCCCTCTCTGTGTCCATGTGTTCTCATTGTTCATCACCCGCCTATGAGTGAGAATATGTGGTGTTTCATTTTCTGTTCTTGTATCAGTTTGCTGAGAATGATGTTCTCCAGATTCATCCATGTCCCTACAAAGGACACGAACTCATCATTTTTGATTGCTGCATAATATTCCATGGTGTATATGTGCCACATTTTCCTAGACCAGTCTATCATCGATGGGCATTTGGGTTGGTTCCAGGTCTTTGCTATTGTAAACAGTGTTGCAGTGGACATTCGTGTGCATGTGTCCTTATAGTAGAACGATTTATAGTCCTTTGGATATATACCCAGTAATGGGACTGCTGGGTCAAATGGAATTTCTATTTCTAGGTCCTTGAGGACTCGCCACACTGTCTTCCACAATGGTTGAACTAATTTACACTCCCACCAGCAGTGTAGAAGTGTTCCTATTTCTCCACATCCTCTCCAGCATCTGTTGTCTCCAGATTTTTTAATGATCGCCATTCTAACTGGCGTGAGATGGTATCTCAATGTGGTTTTGATTTGCATCTCTCTAATGACCAGTGATGATGAGCATTTTTTCATGTTTGTTGGCCTCATGTATGCCTTCTTTTGTAAAGTGTCTGTTCATATCCTTTGCCCATTTTTGGATGGGCTTGTTTTTTTCTTGTAAATCTGTTTGAGTTCTTTGTAAATTCTGGATATCAGCCCTTTGTCAGATGGGTAAACTGCAAAATTTTTTTCCCATTCTGTTGGTTGCTGATTCACTCTAGTGACTGTTTCTTTTGCCATGCAGAAGCTGTGGAGTTTGATTAGGTCCCATTTGTCTATTTTGGCTTTTGTTGCCGCAAATATATTTTTAAGTAGCACATAAAAATTGTATATATTTATGGTGTACAAAGAGATATTTTGATATATGTATACACTGCAAAATGATTAAATAAAGCTAATTAACACAAACCATTTTTTTGTGTGTATGTCGTAAAGACATTTAAAACATTCTCCCTTTGAAACTTTTAAGTATATAACACATTAGTATTAACTGTAGTCTCCATGCTGTATAACATATCCAGAACTTACTTCTCATGTCTAATCAAAACTTTATGCCCTTTGACCAATATTTACTCCTTCCTCCTATTATTACCTCCCCCAACTCCTGGAAACCACTACACTGTTTCTATGAGTTCCACTTTTGTAGATTCCACATAGAAGTAAGATCATGCAATATGCATTTTCCTTTGCCTGGTTTTCTTTTTATTATACTTTAAATTCTGGGGTACATGTGCAGAACATGCATGTTTGTCACAGAGGTATACAGGTACCATGGTGGTTTGCTACATCCATTGCCCTGTCATCTACATTAGGTATTTCTCCTAATGCTATCCTTCCCCTTTCCCCCCACCACCTGCTATCCCTCCTCTATCCCCCAACACCTGATAGGACCCACTGTGTGTTGTTCCCCTCCCTGTGTCCATGTGCTCTAACTGTTCGACACCTACTTATGAGTGAGAACATGTACAGTGTACACACCTTTTATTTTCTGTGTTAAATTTATTCTTTTTTTTTTTTTTTAATTTTTATTGCATTATAGGTTTGGGGGTACATGTGCAGAACGTGCAAGATAGTTGCATAGGTACACATATGGCAGTGTGCTTTGCTGCCTTCCCCCCTTCACCCACACTTGGTAGTCATCCCCAGGTCATCCCCCCCAGCCCCCTGCTGCTGTCCCTCCCCCATTCCCCCCAACAGTCCCCAGTGTATAGTAGACTGCCTCTCTGTGTCCATGTGTTCTCATTTTTCTCACCCACCTATGAGTGAGTATATGCGAAATATTCTTTTTTTTTTTTTTTTTTTTTTAATTTTTATTGCATTATAGGTTTTGGGGTACATGTGCAGAACGTGCAAGATAGTTGCATAGGTACACACATGGCAGTGTGTTTTGCTGCCTTCCTCCCCCTCACCCACACTTGGTATTCATCCCCAGGCTATCCCCCCCCAGCCCCCCCCGCTGTCCCTCCCCCATTTCCCCCAACAGTCCCCAGTGTATAGTAGACCACCTCTTTGTGTCCATGTGTTCTCATTTTTCTCACCCGCCTATGAGTGAGTATATGCGGTATTTCTTTTTCTGTTCTTGTGTCAGTTTGCTGAGAATGATGTTCTCCAGATTCATCCATGTCCCTACAAAGGACACAAACTCATCATTTCTGATTGCTGCATAATATTCCATGGTGTATATGTGCCACATTTTCCCAGTCCAGTCTATCATCGATGGGCATTTGGGTTGGTTCCAGGTCTTTGCTATTGTAAACAGTGCTGCAATGAACATTCGTGTGCATGTGTCCTTATAGTAGAACGATTCACAGTCTTTATTTGTTGCTATTGTAAATGAGATTTAAAAAAAATTTTACTAGATAATTTGTAGTTACAGAAATGCTACTTTAAAAAGTCTAGATTCTGTATCTTGTAACTTTATTGAAAATATTTATTAGCTTTAACAGTGTTTTGAAAAATCCTTAGGGTTTTCCATATAGAAGATATGTCATTTGACAAGAAAAACAATTTTGTTTTCTTTTAAATGTAGATGACTTTTATTTTTTTATCCTGCCTAAATATTGTGGCTACAACTTCCAGTACTAGATTGAATAAAAATGGTATGAATGGGCATTAGTTTCTTTTTCTTGATCTTAGAAAAAAAATTTCTGTAATGTTTCAAAGTGAATCTTCCTGTTTGTATAAAGACTTTTATAAGTTTATTTTGTACCCAGCTACTTTGGTCAATTTTTCATTAGTATTATAGTTAATTATTAAGTTCTTTGGATTTTTTTCATGTAGACAACATGTTTGCAATTACCATCAGTTTTATTTCTTTTAAAAAACTTTATATATTTTCTTTCTTTCTTTTATTACCACATTGAGTGGCTAAAGCTTCTATTACAGTGTTGAATAAACAGGATGGTAGTAGGTACCATTAATTTGGTTTGACATAAGATAAATTATTCTAACATATTTTATAGAGTATTAGGCTAAATGAATTCCTTTTTTTGTTTGCTATGCATTTTTAAATGATCTTGTACTTTTTTTGTCTGTTCTATAAAATAAGAGTAAGTTTATCTCATTAAGTCCACTAATATGTGTAGCTTTTTAATTAATCAATTATGTTAATTAATCAATCAATCTTATGTTAAACCAGCTTTGTATTATTGGTTTCCAAATTAGTCTTGGTGTTATTTATTTAATACATTTCAGGATTATATATTGTTAGAAATTGTATCTTTTTTTTATAATTGAGATTAGCCTATATTATTTTCTGTCCTTTTAGTATAAAGAGCATATGAGACACATAAAATAAATTTGCAAGTGGTCAGATTCTTTTTTCTATTTTATACTTTAAAGCATTTTAAAAGGTTTATCACTCTTCACGTACTAGTCAATTTTTCTACAACTCTTATTTAAAATAGTAGGTTCCATAACAAAGAGTGATGAAAGTTTCAGCATTATATGATCATTTTTTTTATTTACAATTACTATTCAATATGACAGAGTAATATACCAAATACACTTGGAAGGCAAGGAATAGAGTATTGGTAGTCTAGTAAAAATACTGAAAGTTTGTACTATTGTTGATTTTCCTAAATATTTGTATGTGTGTACGTTTTTAATAGTAATTTAGTTTGTGTTTCTAATTTTTTGTCTCTACCTTTGTTTGAAAACAATTTTTGATAAAATTAGAAGATTTGAAACAGCCTAAAAGGAATAACATTTAGTTTCTTATATTTATTAAAATTCAGTTCCTAAAAATTATTTCATTATATAGCACCCAAGTTGCCATTGTTACAATACTTTTTGCTTATATAATTCAAAAATGGTGTCTAATATCAAATAGTGTGAACTTACATTTCCTCTCTCTTTATTTTATTCAGTTTTTAATTGCTTTCTCTATTTACCATCTACTCTGTGAGATAATTTGAAATATATCTCCACTAGAGATACTGAAGTAGGTTTTTGGTCATATGAATCAAAATTTTGAGTAAAAGCTTGGATTGTAACTTTATTTTCGAGTAAAAGTTTGGATTGAAAGTTTATATTTGAGAGTCATCCCAAAATTGATTTATTTTGAAGCCATAAGACTGCATAAGGTCACTAAGGAGCTGAGTAGTCATAGAGGACCAAGACCTGGACGCTGCAGCATCTGAAAATTAGAGTTCTAGAATAGGAGGAGGAACAAGCAAAGAAACTGAGAAGTGAACACTGATAAAAGAGATAAATCAGGCAAGCACGGTGTCCTAGAAGTCCAGATATAGAGGGCAATTAACTTTGTCAGATGCTTCTGATAGGTCAAGTGAGATAAAGACCAGGAATTAATCATTTAGTGGTTAGAAGTTATATGTAAGTTTGATAAAATACACTTTTCCTGGAATAGGAACAAAATTAAGAAATTAGTGGGCTTAAAACAGAATTGAAGTGGAGAAACAGGTGAAGGTTAATGCAGACAATAATTTTGAGTGGTTTTGCTTAGGAAAATAAGGAAATGAGGCAATAAATATTGAAGATTGTCTGCCCATTTAAAAAGGTAATAATATCGGTATGATTTTACAGTAATGGGAGGAAGCAAAAATGACCAAGAGAGAAGAACGAATGGTATAGTAGAGAAAAGCCAAAAATTGCCACAGTGATATCATTGGCAGGTTGAAAAAATATATAAAACAAGATCTAGCAAACAAATGAAGAAATAGGATTTTGAGAGACTTATGGATAGTTTATGATATCAGGTAGGGAGGCAAATTAGGGGTAGATGTTTATAGGTGGATGTATGGGGTAATGTATGAAGTTCTCTTTAATTGTATAAATTTCATCAAATAAAATGTCATCACAGTATCATTAGCTCAGAATGAGTTTAAGAATGCAGCTGTTGAATATTTGAGAGAAATAAAAAAGATGTGATATAGTTATCCAGGAGGTAGGGAGAATGAGTAGACTAATGAAGTCAAATGTAAAAATATAAGTTGACCAAGGAAATATGGTACAGTAGCCTGACGAAAGTAAATGTGTACTTGAGGTTTCCAGTCATAACTTTACGGTAAGATGGTCAGCACAGTTGGGATATTTTCTCCCACCCATGAATGTAGAAAGAGAATAGGTAGAGAGCTGGATTTAATCAGGGTTGTGATTTTAAGCAAGAATAATGAAGTGAGAGAAAGGTGAGGAAGTTAAGAATCATGCAAGGCAATGATTATTTAGCCATAGAATTTAACTGAGTACAAAGAAGAGAGGCAAGATGAAAGATGGTGAAAACTAGCAGAATCAATAAATTAGAGATCCCAGAATGTTTTAAGCATTCTGGGGTTAGTGTATTAGACGCAATGAGAAAGAGAGAGAAATTGGTGATAACTGAGTGGCGATTATAAAATTGAAATAATAAAGGAATTTCGGTTATTGGTATTAAGAAGGACTGGGGTGTGACCATGGGAACTGGTAAGTCTGGAAGGGTAGAGGACAAGATCATTGTAAGAGAGGAATTCAAGAGACTTGGAGGCTAAGGTTTAGAAAGAGCAACAAAATAAATCTTTAACCCACAAGAATAAACACTGGAGCAATGTTGGAGACATTGATAAGAAGACACAAACTAAAATTGTGGAAAAATATTAGATAAGAACTGCAAAAAATGGGAGGGAACCACATGCAGCAACAATGAGGGTTTGTGGGTGATACAAATTGATTATATGAGATTTAAAACAGATTACTTTTTAGGAAGAAGGGAGGGAGAATAGTGTAAAAATAGTAATAAAGAACAAAGATGTCTATTCTACTGCCAGGCCTGTGGACAATGCTATGGTGATAAAGATAGACACCACTGGTGAGAACTGCAGGGGAACTAGGGGAAATCATCTTAGGAAGCTCTGGGTTTTTATTTTTACTTTGTTTTATTTTATTTAGTAGAGATGAAGATTTCACCATGTTGGCCAGTTTGGTTCTGAACTCCTGACTTCAAGTGATCTGCTCGCCTCAGCCTTCTAAAGTGCTGAGATTACAGGTGTAAGCCACCATACTTGGCCAAAGAGCTGGGTTTTTATGAAAGTGAGAGTGTGCAAAGAATATTCTGGAAAGGGGTGGAAGATAAAAGAGGACTTTCCTAATGCTGAAATGTATGTTCCTGAGAATATGGTAGAAGGACTTGTGAGAAGTGAAGGATGCATTCTGTTCTCACATTGCTATAAAGAACTACCTGAGAACAGGGAATGTAAAAAGAAAAGTTTAATTGACTCACAGTTTCTCATGCTGTACAGAAATCATGGCTGGGGGCAGGTCCTCAAAAAACTTACCACCACGGCAGAAGGAAAAAGAGGGAAGCAAGCACCTTCTTCACATGGTGGAGTGGCAGAGAGAGCAAAGGGGAAAGTGCTACACACTTTTAAATAACCAGATATCATGAAAACTCACTATTACAAGAGCAGCAAGGGAGCAATCCACCCCCATGATTCAATTACTTCCCACCTGGCTTTTCTTCAACACTGGACATTACAATTCCACATGAAGTTTGGGTGGTAACACAGTTAAACCATGTCATGCCACCCCTGGTCCCTCCAAAATATCATGTTCTTCTCACATTTAAAAATACAATCTTGCCTTTCCAATAGTCTTCCAGTGTCTTAACTCATTCCAGCATTAACTCAAAAGTCCAATTCCAAACTCTCATGTAAGACAAGGCAAGTCCCTTTTGCTTATGAGCTTTTAAAATAAAAAAAAATACAAGTTATTTAATTCCAAGATAAAATAGAGGTGTAGGAATTGGGTAAATGCCTTGTTCTGAAGGGGAGAAACTGGCCAAAACAAAAGGGGCTACAGGCCCCATGCATGCCCCAAACCCAGTAGGGCAGTCATTAAATCTTGAAGTTCCAAAAAAATCTCCTTATGACTCCATGTCTCACTCACATACCAGATTGATGCAGGAGGTGGGCTCCCAAGGCCTTGGGCATCTCTGCCCCTGTGACTCTGCAGAGTACCTTCCCCACAGCTGCTTTCATAAGTTAATGTTGAGTGCTGACAGCTTTTCCAGGTACATGATTGTAAGCTGTTGGTGAATATACCATTGTGGGCTCTGGAGGATGGTTGCCCTCTTCTCATAGCTCCACTAGGCAGTGCCCCAGTGGAAACTGTGTGTGGGAGCTCCAAACCCACATATTTTCTCCATATTGCCCTAGTAAAGGTTCTAAAGAAGGCACTACCACTGCAGCAGACTTCTGCCTGGACATCTGGCTGTCCAGCAGCCATGTGTGGAAAGGCCACCCAGGATGGTCAGGGTGCCTATTATTGCACATTTTATATGTATTCGTTTATAGTTCTGCATTCTGGGGAAGCCTCAGGAATCTTATAATTATGGCGGAAGGCAAAGGAGAAGTAGGCACCTTCTTCAAAGGGTGGCAGGACAGAGTGAGTGTAGACAGGGGGAAATGCCAAAAACTTATAAAACCATCAGATCTTGAGAGTCTCACTCATTATCATGAGAACAGCATGGGGGAACTACGCTCATAATCCAGTTACCTCCACCTTGTCCTACCCTTAACACATGAGCATTATTATTATTCAAATTGAGATTTGGGTAGGGGACACAGAGACAAACCATATCAGTATGTGTCAAGCTCTGTGATGAACGGCTTATTGTGTATAAGCCTCCTTTAAACCTTAGCGTAGTGAAAAGTGGAAATAATTCCCATTCTACAAGAAGCAAAACTATTTGTCTAAGGTCACATTGGTCTTTAGCAGACAAGTAGGGAATCAAAGGAAGTCAGACTTCAGATCCTGCTATGGTAGCTAACAGTTTAGTTCAAATGTTTCAGCAAATATCCAGATTGTTACAAATATATTCTGACCAAGTATAAAGTATATGATTTTATAGTTTCTATATAACAGACAATTATATAATTTAGGCATAAAAGATTTAGAGCCATTGGACTGGTAAACTGTCAGTTTCTAAAATTCAAAAGAATTTTTTGTGGTTTTGTGCAAATGCTAAAGTTAAAATAAAATGCCTAATTTGCACAAAAGCACAAGAACATTCTGTTTTCTTCATTAGTTTTATTCCAGTGAACATTGTACTATTCCTAACAATTTGAGAGGGTGATGAAGTGAATTAGTCCTCCAGATTTTGAAAGATTGTGGATTTATGCTCTTTTGGAAGCATTTTTTTCTCCCAGGAATGTCAAAGCTGGCATTTTTTTGATGGTAATTTGTTTCTCCATCTGTCCCATACATTTAGAAGAGTGGTAAAGAATGAATTTCGTACTATGCAAGGAGGACTTTACTTTTTTGTGTTGCCAGTGTGATTTCTCTAAGGAGAATTCACCTTTGTGTTGGGCTTCTGTGACTGCCCAGGTGAAATTGTTGAATTGTTTGATAAATTTTATGGAAGCTTAAAAGTGACAAAAAAGTAAATAAATGAATAAATAAAACCTGAAATTTGGTGTTTCTATATTATTCAAGGTAGACTAAGCTATGCTCTGGAACCCTATATACCTCAACTACTTAGTGACTTAACACATGCAAGTGTATTTCTTATTCAGTCACAAAGTCTCATTTAATATATAAAAACAGGAAGGAAGAAAGTGACACAAGAGGACAACTGGATGAGTCAACACTTGTAATTTCTACCACTGCTGCCAATCCTTTTTTATTTAAAAGTTTATCTTTCATTATTCTAGCATTTTTGATATTACAGATTACCAAATTTATCACCCAGATGAGTAATGTAGATTTGGATTGATTCATAGTTTATTTTGAAAGAAAAATAAAAATTTGCAGCTTTCTGGAAATTATTGTGCCCAACTTTTTTGCCTGTTAGTTTGGAAAATTTATTAATGTAATGTTATAATCTGAAAAATTAATGTTGCATCATTTTCTCAAACAATATATTGCTAGAAGAAAATTTTAGAAAAAAATAGAAAAAGATTTTAGAGAACACTAGAGTGGCATTTCTACTTTTTGTTAAAATACTGTATCTCTAATATCTGAAATGTTTCATAAATTTTATGAGTCTCTGAACAAGTTTTTTGTCCCTGGGTGAGTTATTTGACTTCTTTAAGCCATATTTCCTTAAATTGGGGAAGGAAGTAGTAACGTCTCTTGTAGAGTTCATGTGTTAAGTAATGAAATTTATGTAAGAAAACAACAATAGTTTCTGGTATTTCCTGAAAGCTCAGTGAAATTAGCTAGTGCTATATGGAGATGATCTAAAGGAGATGATCATGTCTGTCTCAAATCTGAGCCAAACTCAGATGTATATATCTGTTAGTTATGTACAGATTTCCTATATGCTAACATGCTATTAAGGACTTCCTGTGAGTAAATATTAATATACCTTTGGGAACCATTAAATGAAAACTTATGCTAACACATTTTAATACTGCAAGTTTGTTTTTAGTGTTTTTGATGATTATCCTGCTCATGTTCTGTGATGTTACCATTAAAAGCTTCTTCTATGAATTTAATAATGTTTCACATAGAAATAAAGCTAAAATTTTAATCTATGGTTATGTTAGAAACATAATCCAATAGAAATATAATTTAAAATATGATTAAATATTACTGCTGTATGTCTGAGAAGAATTGGGTACTAAGAGATGATACAGTTTTCGTTTTAACTTCATGATAATGGTTATGTTACAGGTTGAATTCTTCCCTACTCCAAATTGGGATGTTGTTGCACATGTAATCAGTTAAGATGAGATCATGCTGGATTAGAACGGGCTTCTAATCCAACATGACTGGTATCCTTACGAGGAAAGATGATGTGAAGGCACTAGGGGAACACCAAATACAAGCCAAAGTACTCCTCAGGCCACTGCTCTCAGAAGGAACCAACCCTGAAAAGACCTCAATCTCATACTTCTAGCCTTCATAACGCTGAGACAATAAATTTCTGTTGTGTAAGCCAGGCAGTTTGTGGTACCTTGTTATGACAGCCCTAGCAAACCAATATAGTTTGTCACACATTTCAATGTTACATGTTTTGAGCTCCATAAGAAATTATTAATATTCATTAACACCTCCAACACTTTAAGTGGAAATTTGCAGTATCAGATATAATCTCAGATATCCTACCTTAGCTTTGTAAGAAACTGCCCGAACAGATTATATCAAAGTATAAAACCCTCAAATGACTAGCTTAGCAGGGAGTTTCTTATTTTGAACTATATATAGCATTATGTTTTGCAAACTAATCTATATAACTCTGTTCCTAAAATTTACATTTGAAGAAGATGTAGCCATCTTTCATTCCTTGTTGTATTACTGGTCAGTACACATCGTTCATCCACTGTTGGATACATAATGCCTAGTATGGATACCTAATGATGAGTTGAATATATAAATGCCTTTAGTTGGTGATGGGAGTTTTGTAACATCAGTGGACATCTTCATGAAATTGTCTGTGCTAAGTATATAAGCTAAATTTAGATATATTTATGGCCTTTGGGCAACATAAAATGGAAGAACACTGGGAGAACAAATATTATAACAATATGTCTTTAGAATTTAGTGTCTGTATACATTTCATATAGAGATGCTTTTTCTGGTCTTCATTTCAATAAAGAATTATGAAGTTAGACTAACCATTGAACTATCCTACATTTCTGATGTATTTACGTGATTTTTCTTTGTACAGATTGTTGAAGTACCACATAAATAACATGTTAAGACTTTCAACCATACTTGTAATAAAGCCATCAAAAATGTGTTGTGATAACCAAAATAATAGATACTGAAATTCTAAGTCTGAACTTTAAAAACAAATTCTTTTTAGTTTGTTCTTTCTTCCTCTCTTCTACTTTTCTCTCTTCCTCCTCTTGTCTACTGTTTTTCTCCTTTCTCTACTTTATTTCTTTCTCCCTCTTCTACTTTTAAGAAAGAGAATGAAATTTTCTCATACTGTGGCAAACAACACTTGATGTCATATAATATCCTCTCAGGAGCAATTTAATGTGTGCCTAATGGGGAAGAGAATGTGTGGACTCTAAATCAAGTGTCTTTATTTTACCCAAGAGATGCTACTGTAATGTTTGTGAGGCCAGATACTCAAAGCAGAGAGGGAATGTAAGAGCAAACCTCTCTTCATTAGGCTCATAGTTGCCAGTTTCAGTATTGTCTTTTCTTTTCTAATTTGGGGCATTAATATTCCCAATCTTGTAAGCTTAGGTGGAATCCTATGCATATAAAATTTCTTCTTTGTTAAAGCACACTGTAATAAAGCAAAAGCCCAATGATACTTTTTGCCGTAGACAACCAGACTTCAGTAACCTTCACCAATCACTGTTTAATGTCTCTAGTGTTATGTCTTAAAAAGTTATATATTCATTCTGACCTTGTAAGCATCAGCTGTGCCTCATTTTATTTAAACTACCCTAGTTAAGTTGTGACACCCTGGTTTAGAATTTGTTCTATTATGTCCCTCCAATGTACTTGAGCTTTGATGATAAAAACCTCCAATGCTTAGGTTTTTAGTATTGAGAGCTCTCCCTTTCTCAGTTCAAACACTTCTAAGATGTACTTATACATGAAGATTACATCTTAATTTTGGAGTAGCTTTCTTCCCAGGCTATATAACCACTGTTTATCTTTAGCTACATGTTTTTAAGCTTTAAGATAAAACTAATTTCTATATACCAGTTTATAAAGTCATTCAATGTCATCACCATGAAAATTATAGTTATTAAATATTCTATCATGTCTTTTTTTTTTACAATAATACACTAAAACTCAGAATTGCTTTAGATGGATCCAGGATGTGCATGACAATTAGATACTAATAACAATATATATACAATAATTATAGGTGTGAACCCTATTCAGAATCTGTGCTAAGTATTACATCCCCTTTAATGTCTTCAATAATCTTATTTTTAGAGGTACTATTATAATGCATATTTTATAAGAGAAGACTGAAACTTAGAAAAAAATAACATGCTCAAAGTTATACAGCTAACATAGGATTCAAATTGGGTGTATTTGACTGTAAACTTTTTCTCTAAATGTCTGCCAATTCTGCTAAAAATAGGGCACAGACTTGGTACTGAGCATGGGTTCTCCTGCATGTCTGGCTGCACTCAGTCTGAAAAAAACAAAGAATACATAAATCCTATATAAAATCTAGGGTAAAGATGGAGCTACAATATTCTAAACAAAAAGGATGCAGTTTATCATCAAGCAACTCTTTAATAGGAAAAGAGGTATTACTGGGTAAGCATTGTTAACAGTGTCTTATGGATAACAAAAGGAAGAAAGTATTAATGAAATTTAATGGACAAAAATCTCTACTGAGGAGGGCAGGTAGAAAAGTGCAGAATCTTTTCTTCCTAATTTTGACTGAGGAGCCACTAAATATATTCACTGAGTCCTGAATTTTTAGGGAATTTACACCCAAATTATGAAATTAGACTAATTACTGAAACAACCTACATTATAGAAAAAAAATCATAAGGATTCTGCTCACACTTTGATGACTTCTCAGGAATTAGTTAAGGTAGTAAGGGTTTTACATATTACTTAATTCAATAAAGAAACAGCAAGAGGTGGATTTATTTGTGAAAAGATAAAACTTTCTCAAATACTTTAAATTCATTAAATTCTAAAGACAAATTTTGCATTACTGTGCTAGCTAACTAGCCAAATAAAATTATACAATGTAATTTTCTTAAAAACTACGATAAATATGAAGCCATTTTCTGAGAAGCAGTGGCAGAAAAATTTCATTCATCATCTTTGTAAAAAGTCCTTCTGGTTTCCGTATCTCTTGCTATTATACCTGCTAAACTACACTACAAACAATAGTCAGAATAATTTATAATAACTGATTTGACTACATTTGACCTCAGCTCTCTGTCAGTTGTTCAATGAATGTAGAATAAAACCTAGACAATTTTACCTAGCATTCAAGACCCTGCACCGTCTCAAAATAAACCACTTCCTCAGCTTTTTAAAGCAAACACCAGTCAGAAAATGTCCCCAATCTTTATGTATAGTCTCATCTCCATACACTAATTCATGCCCATATTTCCTCAGGAAAATTTTACTAATTTCTATGTGTCTGAATCCTAACATTTATTTAAGGACCAGCTTACAGCCTATTTTCCTTGAAATTCTTTTGTTCTCAACACATTTTTTTTCATCTTCAGAATAAACTATTTTTATATCACTTAATACTTCTTAGTCTTCTTGATACTATTTTGAATATTAGTATATATTCAATTCTTGCTTTATCTGCCTTTTCAGGAGGGTGATGACTATGTCTGATTAGTTATAAGTACTTTTAAAACAATAAGTGATGGCATAATTTATTTTGTCTCTTCATGGGATTTTTGAAGGAGGGTTTTTAATTTAAATGAAATCTGATTAACCGATTTGTTCTTTTATGGATCATGTCATATATAAGAAATCTGTGCCTAATCAAAAGTCATAAAGACTTCTGTAAATTTTTTCTATTTGAAATGTACTTATATTTTTTTTATCCATTTGAGTTAACCTTTATATTCAGACAAAGCATTTTTGGATGTGAATATCTAATTGTAGCAACATAGTTTATTTATCTATTATTTCTCTACTGCATTGCTTTATATCTTGGTCAAATTCAGCTGTCCCATAAAAGTACTGATTTATTTTTGGACTCTATTCTGTTTTACTAATCTATTTTTCCTAATACTAATACCACACAGCCTAGATTAGAGTAGCTTTAATAACATTTGAAACCAGGTAGTTTGGGTATTATAATGTTCTTTTTGAAGCGTGCTTGACTCTTAATTTGCATATCCATATAAACTGTAGAATTAGTTTTTTTCTCTGCTATTTAAATAACGTCTGGAATTTTGGTTGAGCTTGTGTTGCATCTACAGATCAATTTGAGGATAATTGACATCTTATGATATTGAGTTTTCTGAACCATGAACTTGGTAGTATGTTTCTCTGTTAATGACCTGATTTAACTCTCTCATCAATGTTTCGTAATTTTCACTGCATGAGTATTTCACTTGATTACTTTTGTCAAAATAATCACTTTTTCATATTTTTGATGCTATTGTAAATGACAATTTTTATTAATTTCAATTACTTACAGTATGTTGCTAGTATGTAGAAATACAATTGATTTTTGCCTGCTGACCTTGGGTCTCACTTAGTCAGTCTTGTTAAGCTTACTTATTAGTTGTGGTGCTTTGGATATTCCATAGAGACATTCATATAATCTGTGAATAGTGACACTGTACTTCTTTATTTCCTATTTGAATGAGTTTTATTTTTCTCATCTTATTGTCCTTGCTAGAACCTCCAATATGACATTAAGTACTAATAAGTAAACATTACACTCTTTGTCTTAAACTTAGAGAAAAAGCACTCAGTCTTTCGTTACAAAGTATAATGTTAGCTTCCTCACTGTCCTTTCTTAGGTTAAAAAGTTCCTATTTATATTTTGCTGCATGGTTTTTAAAAATTAGAAATAGATATTTAATTTTGTTAAATACCTTTTCTACATCTGCTGAAATGATTTTATACCTATATGGTTTATCAATATGCTAAATTACATTGATTTTTAGATCTTTAACCAACTTTGCATTCCTAAGATGAACCCTATGTGGTCACAAAGTATTAACATCGTATATATCGTCTATATAACTTGCTGAAATTTTGTTTAGAAACTTTGCATCTATATTTATGAGGAATATTTGTCGTAGTTTTCTTTTCTGTATTTTTCTGGTTTGGATATCAGAGTAATCCTGGCCACATAGTATGAGTTAGGAAATACTGTTTTCCCTTCATTTTTTTTGGAAGAGTTTCAAACTAATAGATGATTAGTTTTTCTTTGTTTATAGAATGCACCAGTGAAGGTATATTGTCTTGGAGTTTTTTTGTATATAGGTTTTTTTGGTTTTTGATTTTTTAAAAACAAATTTTAGTTCCTTTAATAGATATAACTCATATTATCTATTTCTTCTTGAGTTAGCTTAGGTAAGCTGAGTAAATTAAAGCAGTTGTATCTTTCAAGGAAATTTTCTATCTAATTAACTTGTAGCTATCAACATAAAGTTTTTCATAATGTTCTCTTATTATACTTTAATATCTATAGAACCACTTTTCTCATTCTTGGGTATACATC